>CM055341.1:12527407-12663410 GCA_029228605.1 Salix koriyanagi | reverse complement strand
TCCTTAATATTTTCTTGATGTGTTATTTGATGTTGATCGATGATAAGTACGTAATATTGAAGTGATTTATTGCAGGTTGCTAGTAAAATGAATGATATGGCTGGAGATGGCACTACTACTGCAATTATTTTGGCTCGTGAAATGATCAAAACAGGGATGTTGGCAGTCACTTTTGGGGCTAACCCTGTTTTAGTAAAGAAAGGAATGGAAATGACTGTCAAAGAGTTGGTCAAAGTCTTGAAGAAGAACAGTTTTCCAGTAAAAGGGAAGGATGATATAAAAGGTCTCTATGTCATCTTTATTTAAATCTTGTTCATAACCATCATTTTGACTTGGAAACTAAAATCTAGAATTTCTTCTCCTTGCAGCGGTTGCTTCAATTTCTGCTGGAAATGATGAATTTGTGGGGAACTTAATTGCTGAAACTATAGAGAAAATCGGCTCTGATGGAGTAATCTCGCTTGAATCATCTTCAACTTCTGATACATCTGTGATAATAGAAGAAGGAATGAAGGTGATTGAGCTGATACTAGCTCTCAATTTGGTTTGAAAAATCTTGTTTGATAAATCACTGGAAAATTGGCATAACGTAGAAGTTTATGATTGTATGACATCATCAGTCATAGTCTGAATGGCTATACCATTCATCTATCTATAAATATTTAGGATGGTTGAGCTTCTGCTTTTCTCAGCAACAGGGTAGCAATATTTATGCAAACGCTCTACCTCCTATGAGTGGATAACTTTTAAACTTTTTCTGTGTTTACAAAGTGTATTTTTTCATTGCGAGCTAAGTTTTGTGTTCTTTCTCTGCAGTTTGACAAGGGCTATATGTCTCCCGAATTCATCACAAACCAGGAAAGGTCTTTGGTGGAGTTCGACAAGGCCAAAGTCCTAGTAACGGATCAGAAGATTGCAAATGTCCAAGAAATAGTTCCCTTGTTGGAGAAGACTACCCAACTCAGTGTCCCGCTGTTAATCATTGCTGAGGACATCTCAAAGCCGGTTTTGGAAACACTAGTGGTGAACAAAATGAAAGGTTTGCTCAATGTTGCTGTTGTCAAATGCCCTGGATTTGGAGACCGAAAGAAAGCTTTGTTGCAAGACATTGCTCTTATGACAGGTGAACTTGCATCTTTCTTTCCTGCTTAAATTGGTTATTCTAAGCTGTAATATATTGACATCAGTTATTGAATTATTTATCTTCATTGCGAGTTGGGTTTGTGTTACATATGTGAGCCGTCCTAAGTGTGCACATTTGTGCTCCACTGGATTTTCTTATATGTGTGTGTATGACCCATGCATGTGCATAAACTTGTGAGTATGTCATGTTAATAAAGAAATCCTTTGATAATTACCTGTTAGTAAAGAACCCCTTTGATAATTGCCTAGGTCTCAATTATAAGAATCATCACTCTTCTCAATTCAAAGAACTATTACTCTTTTTCATGTACTGGAAATAATAAATTCTTGGATGCTTTGTTAAGATTGTAAAATCCTTTAGGTCTCAATTAAAAAATAATTGTAACTACTTTCTATGCACTGGAAATAAAAAAAATTGTTTACTTGGATGGTTTTGAAGATTGTTTTCTGTTCTCATATGTCTATCATAGGAAGGTCATTGCATCTGATATGCTGAGTAATTCATGCCATACCAAACTCATCAGGTGCTGATTTTCTGTCTGGTGATTTTGGGCTGACACTCGGAAGTGTAACCTCTGATCAACTTGGCATTGCACGAAAAGTTACCATTACAAGTAATTCAACAACCATAGTTGCTGACCCAGCTACTAAAGCTGAAATCCAGGCAAGAATTCTGCAGATAAAAAAGGATCTTACTGAAACAGATAATGCTGCCCTTTCAAGAAAGCTCTCAGAAAGAATTGCTAAATTATCTGGTGGTGTGGCTGTAATCAAGGTTTGTGATCAAGCTCTCAGAAAGAATTGCTAAACTTGTATACAATATTATTTCAGAAAACATAGATGGGCATCTTGACAAATCTGGCTTCAAGTGTGAAGAATTACTGCTAAGGACATAGGATCCTTGAGTGACATTAGTTCAGTAGCAGGGATGAATTTTATGCCCTGTTTTCCTTAAGAAACATAAAGACAAACGAGAGGACTCTTATCTTTTGTTTGGTCTTGTTTTATTTTAAAGTTGCCTTTATATTTAACTTGTTTAGCATGCAACGTGCATAAATTTAGGTAGGAGCACACACTGAGACAGAACTTGAAGATAGGAAACTCAGAATTGAAGATGCAAAAAATGCTACATTTGCTGCCATGGATGAAGGGATAGTACCTGGTGGTGGTGCAACATATATACATCTCTTGGAGCAGATTTCCTCAATAAAAAATTCCATGGAAGATGAAAATGAGAAGATTGGTGCTGATATTGTTGCAAAGGTCTGTTCTCGGTTCTTTTCTTTTGCCAAAAGTTATTTTCTTCACACTTTTGTCTCGCTGGGATTTGATCTAAGGTGATTTTAATTCCTTTTTGTGGGATGTTCGTTTTATGCTCATTTCTTTATTTGGATTGGTGAATTCTGTGTCTCAAATAGAAATAAGCAGCTTTTGTGAAAGAGTAACCATGTACAAGTGCTATAGGGGCTGGTACTTTCTTGCACAGGGCTTGTAAAACAGACCAAGGTTCCTTTCATAATTAGTGATAAAGTGGGACATTGTTCTGAAATGGTTATAAATGCAGTGCATAGCATGGAGAAACCCTACAAGTAGTAGTTTTTAAATGACTGGAGAGAAATTTCTTCTCCCATGCTGTAACACATACCCGTGATGCAACAGGCACTTCTTGCACCTGCAAAAACAATTGCAACTAATGCAGGGGTTGATGGAGCAGTTGTGGTTGAGAATATTCGATCTCGTGACTGGAGAACTGGTTACAACGCAATGACTGGTAGATATGAAGATCTTCTCAATGCTGGGGTGATAGATCCTTGTAGAGTTTCTAGGTGTGCACTTCAAAGTGCTGTCTCCATTGCTGGGATAGTTCTAACAACTCAAGCAGTGCTGGTTGAAAAAATAAAGAAGCCCAGGCCCGCTGTCCCTTATGTTCCTGGAATTACACCTTGAGAAAAATGGAAAAGAGTTGTTAAAATTGTAGAAAGAAGCTGAAGAGAAATGGAAAAGGTTTTGAGTTGGCTGGTCTGAATGAAACTTGAAGTTGAAAGTAAAGCCTCCTCAACAAGCCTTTACAACTTCTGGGATCGCCTGATGGATCATGCCTGAGACCACAAAAGCTGAATTTTGTTTGCTATTGGCTGATTGCCTTGTAGAGTGATAAAATGTGTTATGCTGTTTGACAAACAGCCTGCTCCATTCTTTATTGAGTTTTCAATTGTTTGATTTTTGAACATATTTTCATTTTGTGTCAATTTTTTTCATGGAAATGGGCATCTTTGCCTTTTCTGTCGACCCATTTTCTTCTCCTTTCTTACATCCTCTTCTTTCTCGGCATCCATGTCATGACCATCTCTCTTTTTCCTCGTTTTATGTTTAACTTGCTCACTGCTGTCTGTTTCATTGTCGACTCTCCTCAGTTGAACCTTCTAATTTCAGCTCATGACTATTACTAGTACTTCACGAACTCTTTTCCTTTGGACACACTAACTATTCTTTTCTTAGAATCAGAGTTTTAAGTTAATTAGTTTGAATTTTGATTTTAAGTTAATTAGTTTGAATTTTGAAGTTCTAAGTTAACTGGTTCAAACTCATTCAATTCTAGTTACTCATGTAGTTCTGATTGCATTAGTATTTTTGATTTATTGAATTGAAATCTAAAACCGATTACAAATAAAACTGCAAGTCTACTGTTCTATCACTCGTAGAAATATTCCTTATCATAATGATAAGTCTACTCGTAGTTTTGTGAATGCATAAGGAGCTGTTTTCTTCCCCTGATTCATGCTGCCTGCAATTCGTGTCTTGCTCTCAGGCATCATCATCGTGTCTTCCGTTGTTGCTCGTGAAAACTGAAAATATGTGAAATATTTCACCTGGCGAATTTAAGTTCGAAACAGACGGAGTGTAAGGATTTGGACTGAATATCTAAGACAGACAGACAATAACAACACTTGAGGGGAGGGGGAACTTATTGCCAGAATAACAATTTAATATTACATTTTGTCAAACAAGTTGTTTTTCACAAGACAGGAAAGCAGCAGACAGTAAAACTTCAACCAGTAACATTTCTATGAACCAGTACATCTTCCAATTCTATCGTGGAGAATAGCTTTGGCAATGGTGGCCAACGAGTTGCAAGCTGTGTAGAAACTTGTAGCATTGTTGGCCGATAATGGGGATCGGTCTGCAAGCAAGCAAACACTAGTTTTGCAACATGTGCCACGCCGTCAGCAAGCTGGTTTTTGGGGGGTGGGAGGCGCTGGTCTAAAACATCCTTCAAGAGTGTATTGTGACCGATCGGTGATGATGAGGAGGTGGAAGCCGATAACATCAGGGATGAGATGAAATCGCCAGGATGCTTTCCCATCATCACTTCCAAAGCTACTACTCCGAAGCTATACACATCACATTTTGCATCCACTTTCATTGTGTATGCCAACTCTGCAAAAGAGACTGGTCATGCTATATTTTGCAAAAATAATTTACTGCACCTGTATACAGTGCTGCATTTCTTAATTGCTTTTGTGCTAAGCTAAGAACCAGCTATCACTATTATGGCATTTTTGTCGGAAATCTAGTTAATATGAACCAAACAATTTCTTCAAATTAAACTGCTATATAACTTGCGAAACTGAGGGTGCACTAAAATTTATTTAAAACCTATGAATAGCGACATGCTTCTGGTTTCCTTTCCAATCTAGAAAAAGAACTTCAGAAAGATTACCAAAGCATTTCCATTATGCTAACAATGTCAACAGGCAATAACAGAATCTTCTCACAAGGAAATCATATTTTACTTGTGGAGAATGCTGCGATTGATCATATGTTTTCAAGTCATTTCGTTTCAGCATAATGTCACAGAATTAGCATATTAACGACCTCGAGAATAGTTTAAACGTTAATCAATCATAAATGCACATTGTTCGTGATAGGTTAATAATTTTCAGAAAGTAAAATAACCTATTGCAGAAGGTGATATTGAAACAACGCAACATACCTGGAGCTGTGTACCCAAAGGTGCCAGCAAATGATGTCCAATTGGATGAGTCGGGCATTAAGAGCCTAGCTGTGCCAAAATCAGAGACATGTGCCTCATATTCTGAATCCAAAAGAACATTGTTGCTGGAAATGTCTCTATGAATAATTGGAGGCGAGCAGTCATGGTGCATGTATGATAAAGCATTGGTTACCCCTTTGATAAGATTTAGCCTTTTATCCCAATCCATCTTTACTGCTTGTTCCTCGTCGTTCAATACCTTTCTCAAGCTTCCCCTTTCCACAAATTCATATACCAAAAATGAGTGTTTAGCATGAGAGCAGAAACCATACAGCTTGACAATGTTTCGATGCCGTATACCCATCAAGATATCAATCTCGCTTCTAAAAGCTTTCAAGCTGGTCATCTCAACCTCTGGTGTTTGGTGAAATTTCTTCACAGCAAGGACTTGTTCTGATGGAAGCACAGCTTTGTAAACAACTCCATACCCTCCTGTACCAATGCAATATCTGGAGTTGAATTCTTCAGTAGCCTCAATGATGTCCGCATAGCGCAGTTCTCCGTCAGGGCACCATCTCACGGAAACATCTATTTGTGGTGGTTCCATTAACCTTTTCTTTCTTCGGCTTTGGAAATAGATAAGAAAACCTACACTCAAGCCCAACAAACAACCCAACAGAGGAATTACAGTGAAAATGACAACTTTGGGGCCCTTCTTGTGCATAGTTTTGTTTTTCATGAGCGCTGCACATGCCTCCAAACCAGTAGCATTGCCACACAGGTTGCTGTTGTTGCAAATTGCTTCAAATGGTGCCTCGCGAAAGGCTTTGATGTCAGGAATGGGACCCTCTAACTTGTTATAGGATACATCCACTTTAGTGAGGCCTTTCAGCCTACTAAAACTGGTTGGGATGAGACCGGACAACATATTATGGGAGAGGTTTAAAACCTCTAGCTGCTGCAGCTGTCCAAACTCTGACGCTATACCTCCCGTCAAGGAATTCCAACTGAGATTAAGACTTTGAAGAGACTGTAAAGACCCCATCTCAGCAGGAATACTCCCTGCGAATCTATTCTTGCTCATATTCAAGAATATCAGTTTTGAGCACTTGCCAAGCTGTTTAAGAATTGCTGCACTAAAATTGTTCGCGGCCAGGCCAAGCCTTTCGAGGTCAGATAGTGATGCGACATCAAAGGGAATATCACCTGAAAGTTTGTTATCATTTAGTGCAAGTTCAATCAACTTTAAATTTCCCAATTCTTTGGGAATTCCCCCAACTAGTTGATTTGACGAGAGGTCAAGAGCTTGTAGATGGGTTGCCTTTCCAAGAGCAGCTGGTATTTCTCCAGAGATTTTGTTTCCAGAAATTTTGAAGGTCGTCAGATTGTTAAACTGCTCCCATGTCCATGAAAGCTCACCATGCAATTCATTGTCACTCAAATCCATGTAGTACAAATGGGGATGTGTGCCAAAAGCATCAGATATGTTTCCATTAAGTTTGTTTCTCTCAAGTCTGAGTCTCAACAAGCTGCTGCAATTTTTCAAGCTTTTCGGGATGGGTCCCGTGAAATAATTGTTATTTGCAGAAAAATATGCAAGTAATCCACCAAGGCACACATCTTGCGGTAGGTTCCCAGACAATCTATTAGAATATATTATTAAGGAATACAAATGTGTAAGGTTGTTCATTTCTGGAGGAATGGGACCAAAAAGATTGTTATCCCTTAGGTAAAGTGTAGATAATGTTGTTAAATTTCCTAAAGACGCCGGTATTGTACCAACAAGACTGTTATCGGAAAGGTTAAGTTCAGATAAGCTTCTTAAGTTTTGTAAAGACACTGGTATTGTACCGGTTAGCTTATTATATGACAAATATAATATAGTGAGAGGTGCCGTCAGGTTTCCGATAAATGTAATGGGACCAACAAGATTGTTATTCCAAAGGGAAAGTACAGATAAGCTTCGTAAGTTTCCTAAAGATGGCGGTATTGTACCGGTTAGCTTATTAGATGACAAGTCTAATTTAGTGAGAGGTGCCGTCAGGTTTTCGATAAATGTAATGGGACCAACAAGACTGTTATCCCAAAGGTAAAGTTCAGATAAGCTTCTTAAGTTTCCTAAAGATGCCGGTATTGTACCGGTTAGCTTATTAGATGACAAGTCTAATTTAGTGAGAGGTGCCGTCAGGTTTTCGATAAATGTAATGGGACCAACAAGACTGTTATCCCAAAGGTAAAGTTCAGATAAGCTTCTTAAGTTTCCTAAAGATGCCGGTATTGTACCGGTTAGCTTATTAGATGACAAGTCTAATTTAGTGAGAGGTGCCGTCAGGTTTTCGATAAATGTAATGGGACCAACAAGACTGTTATCCCAAAGGTAAAGTTCAGATAAGCTTCTTAAGTTTCCTAAAGATGCCGGTATTGTACCGGTTAGCTTATTTGATCCTAAATGTAATATAGTGAGGGATGCCGACAGGTTCCCGATAGAAGTAATGGGACCAACAAGATTGTTATAGGTAAGGTAAAGTTTAGATAAGCTTCTTAAGTTTCCTAAAGATGCCGGTATTGTACCGGTTAGCTTATTAGTGTACAAATATAATTTAGTGAGGGATGCCGACAGGTTCCCGATAGAAGTAATAGGACCAACAAGATTGTTATTATTAAGGTAAAGTTCAGATAAGCTTCTTAAGTTTCCTAAAGACGCCGGTATTGTACCAGAAATGTTATTGACAGATAAGTCAAGGATGGTGAGTCTAGAAAGGTTACCTATATGTGAAGGAAGGGACCCGTAGAGCGAGTTGTTGTGAAGGATAAGCTCAATCAAGCTAGGAAAGGAAGAGAATCTGAGACTGTTAAGCGTACCTCTCAAACTAGAATCGGGCAGACTTATGTTGATGACACTACCAGACCTGTCGCAACTGATTCCGAACCAGTTGCAAGGGCTGTCTCCAGCCCAAGAAGACAGGAGAGACTGGCTGTGGTTGTCGAGACTGACTTTCCATTCTAGAAGAGCTTCCGCTTCCTTCCTTCCATTTGCTACTTCAGATCCAGTACTAGCCGAGTAAGCAAAAGAAGAAAGGAAGGAAGCATGAGCAAGTAAGGAAAAAATCAAGAAAGGTGAGGATAAGAGCAGGATCTGGGAAGCCATGGCCTTAATTGGTGGTTTGATTTCTTAAAATGATTCGCCCGGCACACCTATATATATATGGGAAAGAAATGATAGATTTTGTGTGATGGATGAAAGAAAGGTGCAGGCTAGTGATCAGAACATTCAATTTTGTAGAAAATAAAATTAATAATCCTAATTTCCCCAAAAATTAAAATCTTTACGGAAATCACTTCCTGAGAAATCTTAACCGTTACATCTTGTGGGATCCTTGGGTGTTCATCCATTCATTTAGGGGATCAGATTTTTTATTTATTTATTTTTAGCATTACTCTAAATTCAGTCACGTGTTAATGCTCGGAAACGGAGGATAAAACTATTTAATTTTGTCTTCACTTGACATAGAAAATTAGCAAGTTTAGGAAATCACTTAAAAAATGTTTTTGAAAAAATTGTGTTTTTTATTAAATTATCTTTTGTTGTTGTAAGGTTATTTTGATGTATTAATATCAAAATAATTTTTTAAAACTAAAAAAATATCATTTTAATATATTTTTTAATTAAAAACATTTTAAAAAACAATATTTATCCCAATTATACACTTTTTAGTATAAAAACCGAGTCTTCTTGGAAGACTCATGCGTTAAATTTGTCAAGCTCAATGATGGCCTCAACTTCTTACGTCATGCTTGTTTTGAAACTGAGTCCAGTGGACAGAAAAGTCAAGGAATATCTAATGATGACACTCCGAAGGCACTTCCAAAATTATTAATTGAATCACACGCTCATAATTTAATGTCGATTTGCACAATAAATTAGCAATCATCTAATACAAGTTCAATAATGAAAATGAACTCCTAAACAATGTTTAATGAGCCAGAAAAATTCCAAATTAAAATTAATTATTCAAAAATAAATAACTAATCAAATAGGTTAATAATTTTTTTTCTTCATAATAGAATTTCTTTATATAACTCGAATTTTTAATTTTTATATATTTTTGGCAGGTTTCAATTCTCACTTCAACATGCATGTTGTTCTTTATTGTTTAGATGAATTACTAATACTACTATATATGATTGAAAATATTGACATGTCTAGTTTCTAGCTCTATTTAAATCTATTTGTAGCTTTAGATATATTCCAAACAGTGCGTGAACTGGAAATTTGACAAGATTCATCTAGTAAACTCGATCCTATAAAATAATATAGGATGATATGAGTTAATATATAAATAAAAATAATAACTATTAAAATTTTAAAGCTCAATTGAAAAATCAATATAAGAAAATAATAATTTATAGAACATAAGGATTAGCCGGATCACCCTAAAATTGTCCATGCTGTGCGGGCTTCCACTGTCCATGCATAAAAGTGGTCCTGACTACAGGATAGTGAGGTTGCCTTGATTAGAACAACGCAACCCATTAAATTTCAAAAGCTCAACATCTTAAATTTCAATGGCCTTTCCCCTAAAATTGTGCCTTTTCAAAATAAAAATAAAAATGAAAAAGCTAAAAATTAATTGCGTCTTGAGAGGTGCAGACCAGGGGTATGAGTGTTACTCGAAGATTGAATATTGAATTGCACCTTCGGGTTTTCCTATCGTTGAAGACTATATATCCCAGCAGCAGGAAAGTCTATGGAAAGAGCTCTTAGCCAATACGTGAAAAAAAGACTAAAATTGTCAGCAAAAATCTAGTATTCAAAAATCTAGAATTATCCAAAAATTCTTCATCGATTTTTCTTCAAAGTAAACGGTCCGAGATGGAATAATAGCTTGGGCCCGAAACTATTGGAAACGCGGTTTCAACATGTTCGCGACTTTGTTCATTTTGATCGATCAAATCAACACAGCTTGCTGGTAATGGAGGATCAGGTAGCAGTTTCAAGAAAATTATTATAGCAATTCGCTGTTATTTAAGAATCGCTATTGTAGAAATCATGCCAAAAAGAATTATAATCTCAGTGTTGAATATTCAATTGCGTGTAGAAGGGAAATGAAGTTTTTGTCACGATTATTTGAAACTTGTGTTTGGGTTTCAGCCATGGACCCATCCTGACGATTTTTTTCTTATGAAACACGGGAGATATTTTATTTTTCAACATTATGTGTTTAATAAAATGATTATATTCCATGATAAAAAAAACAATATACGAGACCTGAAGAAAGCTCAAACCATCTTAAGATTCATTCGTCCTGAACTCTTGGCTTGGAGAACCATTAACCAGGATAGCAAGTTTTGAGCCTGAGATGCATTCGTGGATTAGCGATCTCCATTTGCTCTCGCAGTTCATATAATTCATCGCCTCATCTAAATAATCCCAAAACATTGTGTCGAAAGGCTTAGGGAAGTCAACTTTCAGCTTGATTCCATGAATCCCTTTCTTCTTTACACCATGGACAACCTCATGCACTATCACGAAGCCATCTAAGATCAGTCTTCCTGCTATAAAAGTTGTCTTATTAATTAGAACTAATAATGCAAGGAATAACTTTTTTCAACTTGGATGATAGGATTTAGAAACAATTTTGTATATAAAGGCATCCCAAGTGTTTCATAACACATGCTTTACTTCAAGCTGTCCATCATTAGACTTCAGTTCTTAAAACCCAAGCAGTTCACTAACCGGGATGTTTTCAGCTTTTATATTCAATTAGGGTTCTGATGGAGTATGCTTGAGGGCTAGGGTAAGGAATACGAAAACACCTTTCTTTAATTGCTTCAAAGGGTTTTGGATGCTCATTATTTTGGAGTTTCTTGATCTTAGACGGATACTAATGGATTTTGCTCAGAGAAGCAGGATTAGTTTTTCCGAAGTCCATTGGGAAAGATACAGAGACGCTCTGTTTTTGCTTGGTAATCGTAGACTTTTTTTGGCTGTAGGTTTGGTCTTCGCTTTATTCAGGAAACCCCACTTATAATTCGATCCAAGCGAATGGCTTTTACAATGGGCCCCATCGAATTGTGAGCTCCGAAGCAACTTGTTTCATTGTTGGTCGAGGCTGAGCATCAGCGTCCAATAACGCAAATGCTAGTCTAGCAATATAGAGTATAGACCACAGCTGATGCCACTGTAAGTTTAAAATTTACAGTTATCTGACAAGATGGATCATCTATTTTGATATTCTGCCTTTACTTAGGGTCAGTAAGCAATAAGTTTAACATCAATATTGTTGCTAATCACCTAGAGTCGCCAAATTAATGATTTGGTTCAAGTTAGAAAACTCAAGATTAATTAGTAATTGCTATTTTCTTAGTGCATCCAGACGGTCGTAAACTTTAGACTATATATATAATAATAAATAAATGAAGGACTCCCTTCTCCTGAACCGTGAAATCTCTTTGAAAATCACAAATCTTAGCCTTGGTTGTCCTTTAAAGACATAAATCTGTTTAATGTAAAATCATATTTGTATTACACATCAGAAATGTGAGAAAAGTCATTATATCGACAAACAAGTCATATTCAACTTCAATTTTGAATTATTAGTTATAGTGGCCTCGGAAATTATTTAATACAAGTTACAAACACTGTAACTCGAATTATTTTCAGGAGGCCGGATGCACTGGTCTAAAACATCCTTCAAGAGTGTATGCTGATTCGTTGGCAACAACAAAGCTGAGATGAAATCGCCAGGATGCCTTCCCATTATTATTTCCAATGCCAGGCTGCAGACATCTCATTTCCCATCCTATTTTATTGTGTAGGCTAACTCTGCGAATTAAAGTCTCCGGTCATGTTTTGCGGTTAATACCAAAATAAAGATTTATCATACATCATGTTGTCAAAACAAATTAAACAACGTAGTTTTGTGAATGCATAAGGATTTGTCTTCTTCCCCTGATGCATACTGCCTGCAATTCTTCACTCTCTTTCTCTCAGGCATCCCATAAAAGCTAACGGACACACCCCTCACTCCCTAGAGTTCCTCCGAACAACCACTTCTTTAGACCAATCAGTTTGTTCTATCTCCAGAAATTTCATTCTTCAATATTAACCACTCATTCTAAAATTTTAAGATTTGAGACACTGATATTGTGTGTTGATTTTTAAATTTTTAAAGTTTTAAAAAATATTTTGATTGCATTAGTATTTTTATGTAGTTCTATCACTCGTAGAGCCATCACCTACTGGTTTGTGATTTAAAATATCAGATTTGAAGGTCATGAGAAATTGATAAAATTGCAATGATTTATGTTTCAAATTCACTGCACAGTGTCCCAATCCGTCCTGAAAAATCCCTTTACTAAGGGAACAACCTTTTTATCCACAAAAAAGGCATCCTAAGTGTTTCATAACATCTGGTTCACTTCAAATTATCCGTAAGGAATTGTTTCAAAGGGTTTTGGATGTTCTCAGAGAAGCAGGATTAGGTTTTTTGAAGCCCATTGGGAAAGATACAGAGACGCTCTGTTTTTGTTTGGTAATCGTAGACTTTTTTTGGCTGGAGGTTTGGTCTTTGCTTTATTCAGAAAACCCCACTTATAATTCTGCATAATCGCGTAAACCCCTGAAAACTGTTGAAAATTACAAATTGTTTTGATGCCAAGGGCTGTTGGCCTTCCAGGTACAAAATTACTCTAGAATATACTTTCTTCTATATTCTATCAATAACAACTCTTGACGGGAGGGGGAACTTATTGCCAGAATAACAATTTAATATTACATTTTGTCAAACAAGTTGTTTTTCACAAGACAGTAAAACTTCAACCAGTAACATTTCTGTGAACCAGTTCATCTCCCAATTCTATCGTGGAGAATAGCTTTGGCAATGGTGGCCAACGAGTTGTAAGCTTTGTAGAAACTTGTAGCATTGTTGGCCGGTAATGGGGATCGGTCTGCAAGCAAGCAAACACTAGTTTTGCAACATGTGCCACGCCGTCAGCAAGCTTGTTTTTGGGAGGTGGGAGGCGCTGGTCTAAAACATCCTTCAAGAGTGTATTGTGACCGATCGGTGATGATGAGGAGGTGGAAGCCGCTAACATCAGGGATGAGATGAAATCGCCAGGATGCTTTCCCATCATCACTTCCAAAGCTACTACTCCGAAGCTATACACATCACATTTTGCATCCACTTTCATTGTGTATGCCAACTCTGCAAAAGAGACTGGTCATGCTATATTTTGCAAAAATAATTTACTGCACCTGTATACAATGCTGCATTTCTTAATTGCTTTTGTGCTAAGCTAAGAACCAGCTATCAGTATTAAAGCATTTTAGTTGGAAATCTAGTTAATATGAACCAAAAAATTTCTTCAAATTAAACTGCTATATAACTTGCGAAACTTGTTGAAGATCATGGATATCAAGGCTGCAACAGATTAAAGATTAGAGCATGGAGTCCTATTTGATTTCTAGTATTAATGTTTAGATTAATATTGAATTAGCTGTAGGGAATTTTATCTATTTCAGATCATGTTGATCATGCTTTCTAGCTTAGGTGCAATTTAAATTCTAGGACTTATCTAGTACAAGAAGAAGTTGTAATCAACTAGAACTCTTGTAATCATTTATTTTTGCTATAAATAAAGAAAAGGGATGGCAGTAACCTAACCTCGATTCTGCTTATTGTTTCTGGAATTCTGTTCTTTGACTGTTCTTCAATTTCTGGGCAAGTGTTCTTCATGTTCTTCATTTCTGGCAATTCCAGAAATTGATTTGAACAGTGTCGGTTCTTGGGAAAATTGTTGACTTTTTGTTTCTGATTTCTACAATTGGTATCAGAGCAGTGTTGTTCTTTGTGGGGATTGTGTGAAACACGAGTGATTTGTTTGTGAGGTCAATCAAAAATCAAAGCTTGACAGCTTTGAAGGGTTCTTGAACAAAACAGATTTTTGGGTTCTTTTTTGTGCATTTTTTTGTGCAGAGTGAAATGGATTCTGGTGCAAGTTTTTCAACAAGAACACCTACATTTACAGGTGTGAATTATGGAGTGTGAACTGTAAAGATGGAGGCTTACCTAAGGGCTTTTGATCTATGGGATTATGTGGATACGGACAAGGTTCCAACTCCATTGAACAATAATCCAACTTTGAATCAACTAAAGTATTTCAATGAAGAAAAAGCCAAGAGTTTCAAAGCACTTACTAGCATGCATAATGCAGTAAGTGAGGAGATTTTTACAAGGATTATGACTTGTAAAACAGCCAAAGAAGCTTGGGATAAGCTAAAGGCTGAATTCCAAGGGGATGAAAAATCAAGGAGGATGCAGGTGATGAATCTGCGAAGGCAATTTGAAGCCTTGAGAATGAGGGAGACAGACACAATTAAGGATTTCTCTTCCCAAATTTCAAAACTTGTGAATCAAGTGAGACTTTTGGGGGAAGATTTTCCTGATTCAAGGATTGTGGAGAAGGTTTTGGTGAGCTTACTCGACAGGTTTGAACATAAGATATGTTCACTTGAAGATTCACAAGATTTTTCTGAAATCAGCCTTCAAGAGCTGATTAATGCTCTGCAATCAGTGGAGGAGAGACACTCTTATAGACATCAAGAGTCAAGTGGTGAAGCACTTGTGGCAAAAAGTGAAAGACAAGCACCATGCCAAACCTCGTTTTCGAAAACAGCTTTGAAAATAGAAGAGAAAAGAGCAAAGAATCGGAAGCCAAGCAATTGGCAGTCATTCAACAGGAAAGGGAATACCTCAGGAGTGGAAAAGAGAGAAGATTTTCCACCTTGCAAGTATTGCAAGAAGACTAATCACCGAGACTCTTGGTGCTGGCTCAAAAACATCCAGTGTAGAAGATGCAAAGAATTCGGCCACATGCAAAATTTTTGCAAGAAAACTGAAGTTGCAAGAATTGCACAGACTGAAGATGATGCTGAGGATGAGAAAGAAGAGCAATTATTTATGGTAATTGCAGAACCTACATGCAACATAACTGAGGTAAAATCTTCACTTTGGCTCATTGATTCGGGATGCACAAATCACATGACAGCAGACCTTGATTTGTTCAAAGAATTGGATAGAAATTTTCTGTCCAAAGTAAGAATAGCTAATGGAGATTATGTGCAAGTTGAAGGAAGAGGTGCAATTGTAGTTGACACTATGGCAGGTACGAAAATTTTAAGGAATGTTATGTATGTGCCTCAATTGAAGCAAAATCTTGTGAGTGTGGGACAATTATTAGAAACTGGATATGCATTGTCATTTAAGAATGGAATATGCAAAATTAAAGATGATAAAGGGGTGCTGTTATTGTCCACTAGAATGGTGAATAGAAGCTTTAATGTTGATTGGAATTCAACATATTTGAAAGCTAATGCATGTAGAGAGGATGAGTCAATACTTTGGCACAAAAGGCTTGGGCATTTTAATTATGCAGCCTTAAGGAAGATGTCTAACTTAGAGATGGCACATGGTTTGCCAAATATATTGAATGAGGATGTGTTTTGTGAAGCTTGTCAGCTAGGGAAACAAACAAAAGTTGCTTTTCCTAATAATACACTTAGATCCACATCTAAGTTGCAGCTTGTGCACACTGATTTATGTGGTCCTATGTCTAATGAATCCTTGAGTGGATCAAGGTATTTTCTCTTGTTCATTGATGACTATAACAGGTTTTGTTGGAGTTATTTTTTGAAGGCAAAAGCTGATGTGTTTCTTGAGTTTTTGAAGTTCAAAGCTGCTGTTGAACTTGAAACCGGGCCGCAAAAATCAAAAATTCTGAGGTCTGACAATGGGGGTGAGTATACCTCTCGGCAATTTGATGATTTTTTGGTGAAAGAAGGTATCAAACATCAGCTAACAATACCTTATACACCTCAGCAAAATGGGGTAAGTGAAAGGAAAAATAGAACACTTATAGAGATGGCAAGGTGTTTGTTGTTTGAGAAAAAAATGCCCCTAAAATTCTGGGCAGAGGCTGTCAACACAGCCACCTATATTTTGAACCGAATGATTTCAAGGGTTTTAGGAGATAAAACCCCATATGAATTGTGGTATGATACTAAACCTAGTATTGATCATTTAAGGGTGTTTGGTTGTATTTGCTATGTGTTGAAACCTGAAATTAATAGGAAGAAATTGGATGAAAAAGCTGAGATGGGAGTTTTTATTGGTTATAGCTCAAAATCCAAGGCTTATAAGGTTTATGTTGTAAATGCTGACAAAGTTATTGTTGCTAGAAATGTAAAGATGATAGAAAATGCAGCATGGAATTGGGAGAGCACAACTGAAACACTACCTAAACAGGTTCAATTTTATGAGCAAGAAAAGGATGAAGACAGTGACGACCAACCTGTGAGGGGCACGAGATCATTGGATGAGATTTATAGTAGATGCAATGTGGCTGATGCTGAACCTATTGGAGTTGAAGAAGCCTTGAAATCTCAGGTATGGATAGCTGCAATGAAGGAGGAGCTTGCAATGATTGAGAAAAAACAGACCTGGAAGCTTGTTGACAGACCTGCAAACAAGAAGATAATTGGGGTAAGATGGATTTTTAAGACAAAATTGAATGGTGATGGTAAGATAAACAAACATAAAGCAAGATTGGTGGTTAAGGATTATGCTCAAGAGGCAGGGGTGGATTATACTGATACATTTGCCCCGGTTTCTAGACATGACACAATGAAGCTCTTGCTTGTTCTTGCGGCACAAAATGGCTGGTATGTTTATCAATTAGATGTTAAATCTGCATTTCTTAATGGTTATTTGAATGAGGAAATTTATGTTGATCAACCAGTTGGGTTTGAGAATGATAATCCAAACCAAGTGTATCTTTTGAAGAAAGCTTTATATGGGCTCAAACAAGCTCCTAGAGCTTGGTATACTAGGCTTGATGAACACTTGTTGAGCTTAGGATTTGAAAGAAGTGCAAATGAGGTGACCTTGTATGTTAAGCATGTTGATAAACATGTATTGATATTGTCCGTATATGTGGATGATTTGCTGATCACAGGTGACAAGAAGCAGCTGATAGAAGAGTTCAAATTGAACATGAAAGAGCAATTTGAGATGAATGAGCTCGGCTTGTTGTCTTATTTTCTGGGAATGGAGGTAATGCAATCAGAACAAGGATGTTTTATTTGTCAAAAATCCTCTGTTCAGAAGATCTTGGATAGCTTTGCAATGACAAATTGCAAATCAGTTCCTACTCCTATGATACTAGGACTGAAATTGGTGAAAGATGATGGAACTCAAAAATATGATGGGAAGACTTATAGAAGCTTGATTGGGAGCTTATTATATTTAACCATTACAAGGCCTGACATTGTATTTGCTGTTAATTATCTTTCTAGGTTTATGCAGGACCCAAATCAAACACACTTCATGGCAGCCAAACGTGTGCTAAGGTATTTGCAGGGGACTAAGTCTATCGGCTTGAATTTTGTGAAGTCCAAACCTGTCAGCCTTGTTGGCTATACTGACAGTGATCGGGGAGGTAGTGAGTGCATGATGAGCACCTCAGGATATTGCTTTGTCCTAGGTTCAAATGTGTTCAGCTGGCTTTCTAAGAAGCAATCCATTGTTGCACATTCAACAGCTGAGGCCGAATATGTGGCAGCTTATGTGGCAGCAAAACAGTTGGTTTGGCTGAGAAAAATGCTTAAGGATCTTGATTGTGTTCAAGTTAATCCTACTGTCTTGCTATGTGACAACATGTCAGCCATAGCCATTTCGAAAAATTCTATTTTTCACAATAAAACTAAGCACATGAAGATTAAGTACCATGCATTGAGGCAATTTCAACAAGAAGGGGAGTTAGAGATGGAATACTACTCATGTAAGGAACAATTGGCTGATTTCTTTACCAAACCATTAGCCAAAGACAGGTTTGAAGAATTAAGGATGAAGATAGGAATGTGCAGCCTTGCATCCAAGGAGGAGTGTTGAAGATCATGGATATCAAGGCTGCAGCAGATTAAAGATTAGAGCATGGAGTCCTATTTGATTTCTAGTATTAATGTTTAGATTAATATTGAATTAGCTGTAGGGAATTTTATCTATTTCAGATCATGTTGATCATGCTTTCTAGCTTAGGTGCAATTTAAATTCTAGGACTTATCTAGTACAAGAAGAAGTTGTAATCAACTAGAACTCTTGTAATCATTTATTTTTGCTATAAATAAAGAAAAGGGATGGCAGTAACCTAACCTCGATTCTGCTTATTGTTTCTGGAATTCTGTTCTTTGACAGTTCTTCAATTTCTGGGCAAGTGTTCTTCATGTTCTTCATTTCTGGCAATTCCAGAAATTGATTTGAACAGTGTCGGTTCTTGGGAAAATTGTTGACTTTTGTTGACTTTTTGTTTCTGATTTCTACAAAATTGAGGGTGCACTAAAATTTATTTACAGCCAATGAATAGACTCATGCTTCTGGTTTCCTTTGCAATCTAGAAAAAGAACTTCAGAAAGATTACCAAAGCATTTCCATTATGCAAACAATGTTAACATGCAAGAAAAGAATCTGCTGCCAAGGAAAACATATTTTACCTGCGGAGCATGCTGCGGCTGATCATATGTTTTCAAGTCATTTTTTTCAGCATAATGTCAAAGAATTAGCATATTAACGACCTCAAGACCAGTTTAAGGTTAATCAATCATAAATGCACATTGTTCGTGATAGGTTAAAAAATTTCAGAAAGTAAACTAACCTATTGCAGAAGGTGATGTTGAAACAACGCAACATACCCCGAGTCGTGTACCCAAAGGTGCCGACAAATGATGTCCAATTGGAGGAGTCAGGGCATTAAGAGCCTAGCCAGTGCAAAAATCGGAGACATGAGCCTCATATTCTGAATCCAAAAGAACATTGTTGCTGGAAATGTCTCTATGAATAATTGAAGGTGAGCAGTCATGGTGCATGTATGATAAAGCATTGGCTACCCCTTTGATAAGATTTAGCCTTTTATCCCAATCCATCTTTACTGCTTGTTCCTCGTCGTTCAATACCTTTCTCAAGATTCCCCTTTCCACAAATTCATATACCAAAAATGAGTGTTTAGCATGAGAGCAGAAACCATACAGCTTGACAATGTTTCGATGCTGTATACCCATTAAGACATCAACCTCGCTTCTAAAAGCTTTCAAGCTGGTCAACTCAACCTCTTGTGTTTGGTGAAATTTCTTCACAACAAGGACTTGTTCTAATGGAAGCACAACTTTGTAAACAACTCCATAACCTCCTGTACCAATGCAATATTTGGAGTTGAATTCTTCAGTAGCCTCAATGATGTCCGCATAGCGTAGTTCCCCATCTGGGCACCATCTCGCGGAAACATCTATTTGTGGTGTTTCGGAAGCACAACATTGTAAACATCTATTCTTCGGAAGCACAACTTTGTAAACATCTATTCTTCGGCTATGAAAAAAGATAAAAAAAACCTATAATCAGGCCCAACAAACTACCCAACAGAGAAAATACAGTCAAAACAACTTTGTGGCCCTTCTTGTGCATAGTTTTGTTTTTCATGAGCGTTGCACAAGCCTCCAAACCAGCATTGCCACATAGGTTGTTGTTGTTGCGAATTGCTTCAAATGGTGCCTCGCGAAAGGCTTTGATGTCAGGAATGGGACCATCTAACTTGTTATAGGATACATCCACTT
The DNA here is from genome assembly GCA_029228605.1 of Salix koriyanagi. Lineage (NCBI taxonomy): Eukaryota > Viridiplantae > Streptophyta > Magnoliopsida > Malpighiales > Salicaceae > Salix > Salix koriyanagi. Next base: position 12,643,611 of record CM055341.1, on the reverse strand, counting down.
TAGTGAGGCCTTTCAATCTACTAAAACTGGTTGGAATGACACCAGACAACATATTATGGGAGAGGTCTAAAACCTCTAGCCACTGCAACTGTCCAATCTGGTGTTATATCTGTTAAGCAAGGAAATAATCACAGTGAACCGATTCTTAGCTAGCCGTTACTAACCAGTTGGCAATAATGCTCACCTTGCGTTATTGTTCCTTAACAAGAATGCTGAAGATCACAGCTATGAATGCACTTAATGCCAAATGTAAATGTAGAAGGTTACAACCTTAATTAGATTAATTACCTTGTACAAACTCCTTTTGTATACTGTCTATAAAATAAAGAATGATATGCAGGTCAAGGTACTGACTGCAATTGCTACAATATTTTTCCTCTCTAAATCTTTCATGGTATCAGAGCATCATTAAGGCTCACGCCAGATCCTTTCATCATGTCTTCTTCCGCTACCACTTACATTCCACCAAACAATCTGTTACAATTCGTTTCAGTGAAACTGGAGGGACCCTCTTTGTACTTGAACTGGTCATCTCAAATTGAAGATGCGTTAAGTATCCATGACCTCTTGTGTCTTGTGGATGGGACTGAATCATGTCCAGACGAGTTCTTACCTGATGCTGAAGGTAGAACCAATGTAACCAACCCCGATTTCACCCTATGGAATCGGAAAAACAGGTTTGTACTGGTGTGGATGAAATCCACAATTTCTGAGAAGGTACTGTCGATGGTCTATGGTTTGAAAACCGCCCGACAAGCGTGGGTTGCTCTAGCACAACGCTTTGCCTCTCCTTCCATTTCCAATGTAAATCAATTGAAACGCCAACTGCAAGGATTGCAACAGGGAGGCATGAATTGCTCAGACTTTGTTGAACATGCCAAAGCCCTTGCCGATCAATTAGCAGCAATCGGGAAACCTGTAGATGAAGCAGACTTGATTTCCCTTGTCTTGGGTGGACTCAACACAGCCTACACACCATTTGTGTCCAATTGTTACTTTGCCCAACGTGAGAAACCTTTATCTCTATTTGATTTTCAATCTGAACTGTTTGCCTTTGAAGCACTTCTTGACACCCAGCAACGAAGCATGCAAATTGATCACAACAAATTTGCGATGATGGCTCATAAACTGGGAGGAGGAGCAAGGAATCAGAGGAAGATTAAAAACTGGCAGCCTCAACGTGAAACCTCCTCTCCTGCAAATCACAGATTCGTTTCATCGAACAACAATGGAAATGGATTTTCTTCCACCACTGGTCATGCGCCCACTAATTGGAAGCAGCAGCAATTTTCTCCACAGCAGCGTTTTAATTCCCCATCAAATCCGAAATACAATACAGGGATGAGAAATGGGCATGGGCAGTCGTTCACCAGCACTGACCAGTCGTTCACCAACACTGAACGTGTTCCAGCATGGGCAAATAACCCAACATTTGATCCTTATGTATGCCAAATCTGTGGCAAGAGAAACCACATGGCTCTCGATTGTTTTCACAGGTATGATTACAACTACCAAGGACGCCACCCACCACAACAATTAGCAGCCATGGTTGCTCAATCAAATATCATTCAAGATGATAATACCTGGTATGCTGACAGTGGTGCTAATCAGCACATTACTGCTGACATTGAGAATCTTCATTTGGCAGAACCATACACAGGCGAAGACAAGGTTGCAGTGGGTAATGGTAATGGTTTACATATTAAGCATACCGGTGCATGCATATTCCACACATCTGATTCCACCTTAAAATTAAACAACATTCTTCATTGCCCAAAGGCAGCAGCAGTAAACCTTTTATCTATTAATCGTTTTTGCATAGATAATGGGTGTTACTTTATACTTACTGGATCCAATTTTTTTGTGAAGGACAACCTCACGGGTCGCACGCTGCTAACAGGCAAGAGTGAAGGTGGACTCTACCCTATTCCAATTAATCAACAAGCCATTAACAATCTTCCCACAAAAATTGCATTTTTGGGCGTCCGCACATCTTCTTCTGTGTGGCATGCCAGATTGGGTCACACTTCTTCACACATCACCAATCATGTCCTCAAGTCATTTAAATTGCCTATTTCGGGTCCTGTTGAAATAAAGTCAGTGTGTCAATTTTGCTTAATGGGAAAAGCCAAACAGTTGCCGTTCAATGATTCCATGCGTGTCGTTTTGTCTCCTTTAAAACTAATTCATTCGGATGTTTGGGTGTCTCCAGTTACGTCAAATGAGGGGTATAAATATTATGTTTTATTTATTGATGACTTTTCTCGGTTTACATGGGTTTATCCTATGCGTAATAAATCTGACGTCCCCTCCTGTTTTATACATTTTAAATCCATGGCAGAAAATCGTTTCTCTACATCTATCAAGGAATTTCAATGTGATAATGGAGGGGAATATCTCTCTCAACAATTCAAAAATTTATTACTCAAATCCGGGATTCATCAGCGTCTTTCATGTCCCTATACCTCTCAGCAAAATGGATTAGCTGAGCGCAAACATAGACACATCATGGAGGTTGGGTTATCTTTACTGGCCCAATCTCACTTGCCTACAAAATTTTGGGCTGAAGCATTCATGACAGCAATCTATCTCATTAATCGAACTCCTTCGTCAGCTCTAGGTTATGAGTCTCCCTACTTCAAATTATTTTCTCAAAACCCAAATTATTCCTTTTTACGATCTTTTGGTTGTGCTTGCTATCCCCTTTTAAGACCTTACGTAAAGCACAAATTGCAATTTCGTAGCAAAAAATGTCTTTTTATTGGATATTCGTCCCAACATCATGGATATCGCTGTTTAGATCTAGCATCTAACAAAATTTATATTTCTCGAAATGTTGTCTTTGATGAACTCAATTTTCCAGCAAAGGAATGGTCCACCTCCACACCTCCTGTTGCAGCGAGCCTCCCTAAAACAGGTATGTCACTTGATTTATCTCAATTATTCTCACAGCCCTCATTGGATTTAATACCAACTGCCAGCATCACAGATTCATACCCATCGAGCCCAGCCCAAACCTCCCCACATTCATGGCCCCCAACCTTACAAAGCCCTCAAAATTCTCACAGTGATTTGCCTTCAATCTCGCAAAATCCCTCACGGGAATCACCTCCGGATCCCAACGATTTATCAACAGTCAGTCCTCCTCAACCACCTGATCACCCACAAATTTCATCTTCCACCACTGAAATCTCTCATCCCGTGCATCAGATGGTAACACGATCACAAACTGGTGCACTCAAGCCGAAAGAATTTCCAGATTTCAAACTCTTCTATGCCTCCAAACACCCATTACGTGCTTTCACCGGTATGCTAACATGTGTAGAACCACAAAATTTCTCTCAAGCTATCTTGTCACAGGAATGGCAGCAAGCTATGCAGGTGGAATATGACGCCCTTCTGGTTAACAACACTTGGGATCTTGTTCCACGGAGTCCAGAACAACATGTGATTCGAACCAAATGGGTTTATAAAATCAAACAAAAGGCAGATGGGAGCATTGATCGCTACAAGGCGAGGTTAGTGGCACTTGGGTTTCAGCAGGTAAATGGGGTGGACTTTGCCGAGACATTTAGTCCCGTGATTAAACCTGCAACTGTGAGAGTGGTGTTAGCTCTATCTGTGTTTTTTGACTGGCCAGTATTACAGTATGATGTATCAAATGCCTTCCTACATGGGACACTTGAGGAAGAGGTGTACATTGAACAACCCCGAGGTTTCATTGATCCTGTAAAACCTAAGCATGTATGTCGTTTGAAGAAGGCCCTCTATGGCCTTAAACAGGCTCCACGGGCATGGTTTCTAAGACTCTCTTCCTCACTGCTTGATCTTGGATTTGTGGGTTCCTCAGTTGACAGTTCATTGTTTACATATCACTGTGGGAAAATTCATGTTTTTATTCTTATTTATGTGGACGATCTACTTATAACAGGATCCTGTCCTAGCTTTCTTGCAACTCTCACGGCACAGTTGAAGAATGAGTTTGCTCTCAAAGAACTTGGTGAGCTTGGATATTTTCTGGGCATTGAAGCATCTCGAGATGCTCATGGATTACATCTTAGACAGAGTAAATATATTCTTGATGTACTTCATCGTGCACGAATGGTGGGTGCAAAACCATACTCAGCACCTTGTGTCTCAGGCAGCAAGATGAGTGCAGGGGTTGATGAACCCATCCATGACATTACAGCCTACAGACAAATTGTTGGGTCTCTCCAGTACTGTACCCTAACAAGACCCGAAATTTCTTACTCAGTAAATCAGCTCTGTCAACATCTCCACTCCCCCACTGCTGCACACTGGAAAGATGCAAAACGTGTCTTACGATATCTTAAGGGCACGATGGATCATGGATTGTATTTTACTAAAGGCTCTCTCAGTCTCCATGCTTACTGCGACTCCGATTGGGCAGGGGATGTTACTGATCGGCGATCCACTACAGGGTATGGTGTATTCCTAGGTCCATGCTTGGTCTCTTGGTGTGCAAAGAAACAGAAGGTTGTCTCACGATCAAGCACAGAGGCAGAGTACCGGGCATTAGCCATGGTTGTTGCTGAATTGTATTGGATTCGAATGTTACTAAAGGATCTTCATATATCCCTTCATACTCCTTCCACAGTCTGGTGCGATAATCAGAGTGCAATTGCCCTTGCAACCAATCCAGTTTACCATGCTCGCACCAAACACATTGAGATAGATTTCCACTTTATTCGTGAGAAAATACAGAACAAAGATGTTCAAGTCCAGTACATCTCCACGTTTGATCAAGTAGCTGACACCTTCACCAAAGGATTAACATCCTCTCGGTTTCAGCTGTTAAAAGACAAACTCATGGTTTGTGATCTCCCCATTCGTTTGCGGGGGGATGTTAAGCAAGGAAATAATCACAGTGAACCGATTCTTAGCTAGCCGTTACTAACCAGTTGGCAATAATGCTCACCTTGCGTTATTGTTCCTTAACAAGAATGCTGAAGATCACAGCTATGAATGCACTTAATGCCAAATGTAAATGTAGAAGGTTACAACCTTAATTAGATTAATTACCTTGTACAAACTCCTTTTGTATACTGTCTATAAAATAAAGAATGATATGCAGGTCAAGGTACTGACTGCAATTGCTACAATATTTTTCCTCTCTAAATCTTTCAATATCTCCCGTCAAGGAATTCCAACTGAGATCAAGACTTTGAAGAGAATGTAAAGACCCTATCTCAGCAGGAATACTCCCTGCAAATCTATTCTTGCTCATATTCAAGAATATCAATTTTGAGCACTTGCCAAGTTGTTTAAGAATTGTTGCACTAAAATTGTTCTCGGCCAGGACAAGTTTTTCAAGATTAGATAGCGATGCGACATCAAAAGGAATATCACCTGAAAGTTTGTTGTCATTTAGTGCAAGTTCAATCAACTTTAAATTTCCCAGTTCTTTGGGAATTCCCCCAACTAATTGATTTGATGAGAGGTCAAGAACTTGTAGATGAGTTGCCTTTCCGAGAGCAGCTGGTATTTCTCTGGAGATTTTGTTTCTAGAAATTTTGAAGGCCAACAGATTGTTAAACTGCTCCCATGTCCATGAAAGCTCACCATGCAATTCATTATCACTCAAATCCATGTACTTCAAATGGGGATGTGTGCCAAAAGCATCAGATATGTTTCCACTAAGCTGGTTTCTCTCAAGTCTATGTCTCAACAAGCTGCTGGAATTTTTCAAGCTTTTCGGGATGGGTCCCGTGAAATAATTGTCGCACGCTGCAAAAAGTGCAAGTAATCCACCAAGGCACACATCTTACGGTAGGTTCCCAGACAGTCTATTAGAACCTATTTGTAAGGAATACAAATGTGTAAGGTTGTTCATTTCTGGAGGAATGGGACCAACAAGATTGTTATTCCCAAGGTTAAGTTCAGATAAGCTTAGTAAGTTTCCTAAATATACTGGTATTGTACCGGTTAGCTTATTAGATGACAAATGTAATTTAGTGAGAGATGCTGTTAGGTTTCCGATAAATGTAATAGGACCAACAAGACTGTTATTCCAAAGGTAAAGTTCAAATTCTTAAGTTTCCTAAAGATGTCGGTATTGTACCAGTTAGCTTATTAGATGACAAATATAATTTAGTGAGAGATGTCGTCAGGTTCCCGATAGAAGTAATGGGACCAACAAGATTGTTATTCCTAAGGTTAAGTTCAGATAAGCTTTGTAAGTTTTCTAAAGATGCCGGTATTATACCGGTTAGCTTATTATATGACAAATGTAATTTAGTAAGAGATGCTGTCAGGTTTCCGATAAATGTAATGGGACCAACAAGACTGTTATTCCAAAGGTAAAGTTCAGATAAGCTTTTTAAGTTTCCTAAAGATGCCGGTATTGTACCGGTTAGCTTATTAGATGACAAATATAATGTAGTGAGAGATGCCATCAGGTTCCCGATAGAAGAAATGGGACCAACAAGATTGTTTTTCCCAAGGTAAAGTTCAGATAAGCTTCTTAAGTTTCCTAAAGATGCCGGTATTGTATCGATTAGCTTATTAGATGACAAATATAATTTAGTGAGAGATACCGTCAGGTTCCCGATAGAAGAAATGGGACCAACTAGATTGTTTTTCCCAAGGTTAAGTTCAGATAAGCTTACTAAGTTTCCTAAAGATGCCGGTATTGTACCGGTTAGCTTATTACATGACGAATGTAGTTTAGTGAGAGATGCCGTCAGGTTTTTGATAAAAGTAACGGGACCAACAAGACTATTATTGAAAAGGCTAAATTTAGATAAGCTTCTTAAATTTCCTAAAGATGTCGGTATTGTACCGCTTAGCTTATTTGATGATATATAATTTGGTGAGATATCCTAATTTTCCAATTTCTGGTGGTATGCCACCAGAAAGTTCATTTAAATCGAGAGAGAGATCAGTTAAGTGGCTCAAGTTGCCTATGGAAGCCAGGATCAATCCTCCAAGATAATTTTCATGCAAAAATAGTTGAGAAAGTGAACCCAGCATTCCAATTTCCTTAGGGATGGAGCCAATGATATGGTTAACAACCAGGGAAAAGAATCCAAGGCTTTTCAATGAGCTTATTTCTGATGGAATGAAACCAGAAATGTTATTGAAAGACAAGTCAAGGATGGTGAGGTTAGAAAGGATACCTATATGCGAAGGAATGGACCCATAGAGGGAGTTGTTGCGAAGGATAAGCTCAATCAAGCTAGGAAAAGGAAGAAAATCAGAGACTGTTAAGCTAACCTCTCAAACAATCCATGTCTTGAACAGTGCATAAACTAGAAATTTAATAAGATTCATCTAGTAAACTCGATCCTATAAAATATTATGTTCCTGAACTCTATTTGACTTGAAAATTTACAACAATATGGTTTCATAAATCTAGTATATTCCTGTAAGATTTTATCTCAATCCAATATATGATTTAAGAGAGATATCTAATCTTGTAAAACTTTATAGCAAACATTTTAATGAAAATCTAGACATGACTTGGTTTGTATCAATTATTGGTTCACAGAATTATTAAATAACTAATTATATATGAATAATTGATAGTTAAATTTTGTTTTTCCACCTGCTTGCGATAGGAATTCGATTATTAGAAACCCATTTCTTAGATAATGATGCCATGAACATACTTATCTTTCTAATAAAAAAAGTAGTGTTTGATTATTGTAATTTGACAAAAAAAATAAGACAGTGAATACAAAAATATGTTTTGTCAGTTCATTTTGATCAATCAAATCAACACAGCTCGCCGGTAATGGAAGATGAGGTAGCAGGGGCCAGTGGAAGAGTTTCTCCGAGCTACCGCTTGTAAAAAGACTTGATTGTCTTTTCAGTCAACAAGAATTTTCGCTGCAAAATTTGTCTAGCACAATCATGGGTGTGGTGCTTTACAGCGAAATTTGTTGTTACGTGGAACTATTGGAAACGCGGTTTCTGTTGAAGCTGAAATATTATGTATGTATTGGATAATGATCAAGAAGAAGCAGAGTAATTCTGCAGATAGGTTGAAAGAGAAAACAGAGAGATAAGAGAGAAGGAGAGAACGAGAGGGAAAATGAAATTTCAAATTGTATATCTGTCAAATATGTTCTGCATACTAAACTTGTGTGCCACTGTTCCTTTTTATACACTTTCCACGTTTCACCTCTAACAACTCTAACAAACTTCTACACACTCTAGAATATACACATATATTCTAGAATACACATATTCTAATACTGTATTTATACTCTATCATCCCTCCTCAAGCTCATGATTGGGCAAACCAAGCATGAGGTTGCTACAATGGATTTGAAACAGGGGAGAACTCAATCCTTGGGTGAGAATATCTGCAAATTGTTCTGTGGAGGAAACAAACTGGACAAAGAGTTGATTAGCAGCTACTCTTTCACGAACAAAGTGGACATCAATCTCAATGTGCTTCGTCTTCTGATGTTGCACTGGATTAAATGACAACGCAATGGCTGAAAGGTTGTCACAGAACAGAACTGGAGGCTATGGTATGTCAACATGCAAGAATGTCAACAACTATTTGATCCAATCAATTTCAGCAGCTATGAAAGATAGAGCTCTATATTCTGCCTCAGTGGAAGATCGAGATACTGTAGTTTGTTTCTTCGAACACCATGAGATAGGATTATAGCCAAGAAATACAACCAAACCTGTTGTGGATCTTCGATCATTTGGGTCACCTGCCCAATCAGCATCACTGAATGCCTTGAGTTCCAAATTACTGTGAAGATAATGAATGCCATATGATGCAGTGCCCTTCAAGTAGCGTAATATCCTTTTGACAGCAGTAAAATGAATTGCCATGGGCTGCTGCATAAATTGGCAAACTTGATTTACCGAGAAGGCAATATCAGGCCTTGTGAAAGTTAAATATAATAAGGCACCCACAACACTCCTATATAGTGTAGGGTCGTCAAATGGAACCCCATCATCCTTAGGCAGCCTTTGATAAGGGAGACAAGGAGTATCACAAGCCTTTGCATCACTCATATTAGTTTTCACCAACAAATCAAGCACATACTGAGATTGTGACAGAAATAATCCATTATGAACATGCTGAATTTGAATGCCCAAGAAAAAATGAAGATCCCCCAAGTCCTTAATCTCAAACTCAGCAGTAAGAGAGTGAATAATCTTTGTAATCTCATCAGGATTACTTCCAGTGATGATGATATCATCGACATACACCAAGAGAACAATAATCCCAGCAGCAGAATGGTTCACAAACAGAGATGCATCAGAATATGTATGCTGAAAGCCCAAAGAAGGCAAAAATGCAGTAAATCTTTCATTCCAAGCTCGCGGAGCTTGTTTGAGTCCATAAATAGATTTATGCAATCTGCAAACTAATTGAGAGTGATGAGAATCTGCAAAACCTGGAGGCTGAGCCATGTACACCTCTTCATTAAGAATGCCATGTAAAAAAGCATTATTCACATCAAGCTGCCGTAATTTCCAGCCACAATGAGCAGTCGGTGCTAGCACCAATCTGACAGTTGTAGGCTTCACTACTGGACTGAAGGTCTCACCATAATCTTGGCCAGGTTCTTGGCTAAAACCCTAAGCCACAAGACGAGCCTTATGACGTGCAATTGAACCATCAACATGTCTCTTAATTTTGAAAATCCATCTGCATCCCACTAGATTTTTATGATGACGCATAGAAACCAAGGACCATGTGCCCTGAGAATGAAGAGCATTAAGCTCTTCTTGCATAGCAGCAAGCCACACAGAAGATTGTAAAGCAACCTTGTAGCTAGAACGTTCAATAAGAGACACATCAATAGCAGGTTAATTAGTAGTTGTGGTAAGACAATACTTCTTCTTAATCACACCATTCTTACTGCGAGTTTGCATAGGATGAACATTCATTAATGGAATGTGAAGCACAACTGAAATAGCTTCAGGATTAAACTGTTCAGCTGGAGATAAGGGTGCAGAATGAATACCTTTGCTAGATGCAGGAGATATAGGAACAGAGGAGAATGATGATAAAGCAGGAGGAGCAATAGGCACAAAAGATGATGATGAAGAAGACACATTATTTTGATTAATAGGAGACACAACAGAGGAGAGTGGATTGACAACAATATTAGTGGGAGTTACAACAGGAAGACTAGGCAAACCACAAGAAGAAGACATAGATGAAGACTTTGGATAATGATGAATGGTTGTTACTAAATCAAAATAAGGAAACACAATCTCATTAAAGACAACATGTCTAGAAATGTAGGAACGTTTCTTAGCAACATCATAACAAATGTATCCTTTGTAATTCGGGGCATATCCAAGAAATACACACATTGTGGTTTTTGGTTGCAGTTTATTTTGAATATAGGGATGCAATAATGGAAAGCAAGCACAACCAAACACCCTTAAATGAGATATAGGTGGAATTCTGCCAAATAATAGTTCAAAAGAGGACTTATGAGATAGAACAACCGAAGGCATTCTATTTACAAATGTATCCTTTGTAATTCGGGGCATATCCAAGAAATACACACATTGTGGTTTTTGGTTGCAGTTTATTTTGAATATAGGGATGCAATAATGGAAAGCAAGCACAACCAAACACCCTTAAATGAGATATAGGTGGAATTCTGCCAAATAATAGTTCAAAAGGGGACTTATGAGATAGAACAACCGAAGGCATTCTATTTATCAAGAAGGTGGCAGTATGCACTGTATAAGTCCAAAAAGAGGAAGGTAATTTTGCATGTTGAAGCAATGTAATTGTAGTTTCAATAAGGTGTATGTGTTTACATTTTGCTAAACCATTTTGTTCAGGTGTGTATGGACAAGATTTATGATGAATAATTCCTTTAGCAGCAAGAAAATTTTGAAGTGGTTTATTCACATATTCCCCCCCCCCGTCACTTTGCAGAATCTTAATAGAGTGGGAAAATTGTGTTTGAACAAGATTATAGAAGGCAATAAAAATAGAACAGACATCACTTTTATTGATAAGAGGAAATAACCAACAAAACCGAGAGAAATCATCAACAAATATTACATAGAATCTGTATCCATCAATTGAGATACTAGGTGAAGGACCCCAAAGATCACTATGTATGATATCAAAAGGTGTTGATGATGTATGAGTACTAGAATGAAAAGGTTGTTTACAAAATTTGCCTTGTAGACAACTAACACAAACATCAGAAAAATTATCTAGAGGACATTGAATACAAGCTTTGTTTAGCATTAACTTGACAATCTTATTTGTAGGGTGTCCTAATCTATGATGCCATGTAGAAGGCAAGATGGATTGACCACTGTAAGCTTGAAAACCGAGAGCAGAGAAGGCAAATTGAGTGGGATTTGATGGAAAAGGATATAGCTCATTGCTGCACAGCCCTTTATACAGTATTCTCCCTGTTGCTATGTCCTGAATCCAAAAATAAAAGGCATCAAAAATTACCCTGTAGTTGTTACTTGATGTACTAACAGTAGATTTTGAGACAATTTAGGCACACACAGCACAAAATTCAGTTTTATAGACTGAATAGTTGTAGGAATAATAGCATTTCCAATATGGGATACTGACAAACCTTCACCATTGGCAGTTTGGACATTGTCAGTTGCAGGACATGGGGAGCTTAATGTCAGATTGGACAAGTCTGGTGTTATGTGATTTGTGGCACCCGAAATTTATGATCCACACTGGAGACACTTCCTGTGTTGATGGCTGCTGCAAAGATGGATAAGGATTCTGCATAGTATACATCGCATGATGCTGATTTGAAGAAGATGCAGATGAATAAGGATTCTGCACAATATACATAGCATAATGCTGATTGGAAGAAGATGCAGACGCTGCTGAACCATTACCATTACCAATGAAATTGGGACCACTGTCATTATAATAGCAGAACCATGTAGTGTGATTAGTCTTCCCACACAAACGACACTTAGGCTGTTCATAACCCCTTAATCCACACACTGGTGCAGTATGTCCCTCAGTGTTGCATAACTGACATATAGTTATATTAGACCCAGCTGCTGAATTATATGGTGGAACAGGTAAGGAACCCAAACCACCTGGAGATGATGAAATTGGCACTATATTTGTTTTCACAGGTATGTTTGTTCTCTGAGAAAACACTCTCTGACCTTGATTAAATCTGCCCCTGCCCCTATTTCTATTGAAGGGCCTATAACCACCATTCTCATATGTGTTGTAGCTAGGTTGTCCTCGTGAAGGTTGAACAAACTGAGATGTAGGGTGTTTTGAAGTAGTGTTCATGGCAGCCAGGTATGTGGAATTATTCATCATGCTATTCTCTACAATACTCTCTTCAGCTAATAATTGAGAACGAAAATCTTTAAGTGTGATCACACTCTCTCTACCTCTAACAACACATCTAAATGTATTGTATTCACCAGGAAGACCATTCAAGGCCAAAATAACAATGTCTTCATCAGCAAAGTATACCCCTGCTGCTGACAAATAGTCTCGGGCTTCTTTAATTCTCAGCAAATACTGACTTATTGTATCTGTTCCTTTCTTAATGTTCTGTAAATTAGACTTTAACTGAAAAATACTAGTCTTAGAAACAGAGGAGAATTGTTCCTTTAGTCGCAGCCATAACTCCTTAGAACTACTACTGCCAATGGCACATGACATGGCTATGGGAGATAGGGTAGCAGTAATTAGTTGCATAATAGCTTTATCATGCATTTTCCATATCAATAAATCATCACACTCATCATCAGAAGAAGGAGAGATAGGAGCATTTGTATCGTAATCAGCTGCAGATAATGGACATGGGTGAGACCCATCAACAAACCCAAATATGCCGTTGCTTTCCAGTAGAAGTTGCATTTGGAAGTGTCAGTTTAGATAATTAGAATCATCTAATTTAATGTTCACGGATGCAGAAATGGTGGAGACGAGGCTTGCAATTGGAGACTGAAGGATCTGTAATTGAGCAGCTGTCACCATTATGTGAATCGTTTAGTAGAATCAAGAGATTGTAGTGAGTTTTGTTTGAAGAAGAGTGTAAATCAGTGAAAATTGATCACTGATTGATTTTGGAGAAAATTTTGCAGATGCACAGTATTTCTTGAAGAAATTGATTTTTGCAGAAGCAGTGAAATTGGATCACGTTGCGTGAGCATTGATGTGCTCTGATACCATGTTGAAGCTGAAATATTATGTATGTATTGGATAATGATTAAGAAGAAGCAGAGTAATTCTGCAGATAGGTTAAAAGAGAAAACAGAGAGATAAGAGAGAAGGAGAGATAAGAGAGGGAAAATGAAATTTCAAATTGTGTATCTGTCAAATATGTTCTGCATACTAAACTTGTGTGCCACTGTTCCTTTTTATACACTTTCCACGTTTCACCTCTAACAACTCTAACAAACTTCTACACACTCTAGAATATACACATATATTCTAGAATACACATATTCTAATACTGTATTTATACTCTATCAGTTTCAACATTGCTTTTAGAGTATTTTTTGTTATCCTCTTTTCACTCCTTCTGTCAGTTCATTTTGATCGATCAAATCAACACAGCTTGCTGGTAATGGAGGATTAAGAACTAGCGGAGTTTCAAGAAAATTATTAGAGAATGACACAATTCGCCGTTATTTAAGAGTTCCTATTGTAGAAATCATGCCAAAAAGAATTATAATCTCAGTGTTGAGATTATTGTATATTTTTTCATTTTTATTTCCTTGACATTTTGTGTGACAATCAACATTAATCAAGATGGAATATTCAATTGCGTGTAGAATAATTTAAATTGCCATTGTTTGGGTTTCATCTATGGACCCCATCCTGACGATGGGGTGTCTTTTGTTAGAGAATAATATAAATCATATTATGGGGCCTCATTTATAAGCTTAAGCTTTTAGGTGAGATGGTTCCTTAACATGGTATCAGAGTCTTGTTGACCCAGCGGTCACGAGTTCGAATCTCACCATCCCCATTCTATTTGATAAAAACCAAGCACAGGGTGATGTGGGCCTGTGCAAGTTTCAAGCCCAAAGGGGTTTCACTTGAGGGGGTGTGTTAGAGAATAATATAAATCATATTATGGGGCCTCACTTATAAGCTTAAGTTCTTAGGTGAGATGGTTCCTTAACATCTTTTAGCATCTTGACTAGAAATTTTCCATGGAAAATTGTCTGAATAGAGGTAATGGCTTTAATCACCTCTATAGACATTACGAATATTGACATGTAGTAAAGATAGAGAGAGAGTTGAACACAGTTTTCAGCAAACATATACGTACGCCCTACTTTACTTAAAAGCTTGTCTTTCCGATTTCCAAAACTTGATATGATCCGAGAGAGATATAGTTTCTAGATTTAGATTCAATAAGAGACTCAAGATATAGGATTGCATCTCGCCCAATTTTCGTTACCTATTTACAGAAAAGTACCAAGTAAATTTCATTACATTCAATCCTTGGGACACACTAACTATTCTTTCTTACTTCCAATTCTTTTCTCTTTCTTTGCCTCCTTCCGTTTAACTATTTCAAAGTTCCCCTCCCAATCTGGCTGTGCTTGAAAAATGAGCAACGCATTGAGTCTGTTTTATGTAGGTTTTTTTGTGTTTACCTCAATTAAGTGTACGTTGCAACTTAAAATGAGAGTTTTAAGTTAAATAGTTTGAATTTTAAGTTAATTAGTTTGAATATAGAAGTTCTAAGTTAACTGGTTCTAACTCATTTAATTCTAGTTACTCATGTAATTCTGATTGCATTAGTATTTTCATGTAGTTCTATCACTCGTAGAGCCATCACCTACTGGTTTGAGATTTAAAATATCAGATATGTGTGGAAATTCAGAGATTGTAGAAAAAGAAGAGAGAGAGTTCTGTTTAAGAGAGAGGAAGAAGATGAACTGAATTCTATTATTTTTTTTCACACGCCTAATGTGTGCTCTGTTTACAGCTTTTATAGCCACTTCTATGCTATAAGTGTATGCATGTATTACACTATATGAATTCCTCTATATATGCTATCATCCCCCCTCAATCCCAGGCTTACATAAACCAAGCCTGAGATTGCGAACATGACTTAGAAATAGAGGAGAGCTAAGGCCTTTTGTAAGGATGTCAGCAAACTGCTCCTGTGAAGAAACGAATTGAACCGCTAGCTGATTGGTGGACACCCTCTCACGCATAAAATGCACATCAATTTCAATGTGCTTCGTGCGTTGATGCTGCACTGGATTAAAGGACAAAGCAATAGCAGATAAATTGTCACAAAATAGCACAGGAGTTTGAGGCAGATTAACTCGTAAGAATTGCAGCAACTGTTTTATCCAGTCCAGTTCTGCAGAGGCAGTAGACAAGGCCCTATACTCAGCTTCCGTGGATGATCTAGACACGGTGTGCTGCTTCTTAGAGCTCCAAGCAATTGGGTTTGATCCAAGGAATACAACCAGACCAGTCGTCGATCGACGATCATTAGGATCACCAGCCCAATCAGCATCACTGAATGCTGTGAGGTCTAAAGTCCCTTTCTGATAAGTAATCCCAACAGAAATAGTACCTTTAAGATACCTCAATATGCGTTTAACTGCCACAAAATGACCCATCATAGGACGCTGCATAAATTGACACACCTGGTGGACTGCAAATGCAATGTCAGGCCGTGTAAATGTCAGGTATTGTAGAGCACCTACAATGCTGCGATACAATGAGGGATTATCAAACGGTTCTCCATCATCCTTGAGTAGACGTTGATATGGAAGATAGGGAGTAGCACACGGTTTGGCAGATTGCATATCAGTTTTAAGAAGCAGCTCATGTATATAGTTTGACTGTGAGAGGAACAGCCTAGCAGTGGTATGCACAATCTGAACACCCAAGAAGAAATGAAGATCCCCCATGTCTGTGATCTGAAACTCGACAGTAAGAGCAGTAATGACATGATTAATGACATTAGAATCACTCCCCGTGATTATAATGTTGTCAACATATACCAATAAAATGATAACCCCAGCATCCAGATATTTGACAAACAGGGAAGAATCTGAATAAGTGTGATGAAATCCCAGTGATGGCAAAAATGAAGTGAACCTCTCATTCCACGCCCGTGGTGCCTGCTTCAAACCATAAAGGGACTTATGTAATTTGCACACAAGTTGCGGTTGCAAGTGGTCAACAAAGCCAGGGGGCTGTGACATAAACACATCCTCATGAAGAATGCCATGTAAAAAGGCATTTTTAACATCAAGTTGCCTCAAACCCCAACCAAATTGAGCAGCCAGTGCCAATACCAATCTCACCATAGTTGGCTTCACTACAGGACTAAAGGTCTCACCATAATCCAGTCCAGGCTCTTGACTAAATCCCTGTGCAACCAACCGTGCCTTATGCCTCGCAATAGTCCCATCAGCATGCCTCTTAATTTTAAAAATCCATTTGCAGCCCACAAGATTTTTATCAGATGGCAGAGGCATAAGCGTCCATGTCTGCTGTGTCTGAAGAGCATCAATCTCATCCTTCATGGCCTTCAACCAGACAGGACTAGTTAATGCTGTTTTGTAGCTAGATGGCTCAACCACATTCCAATCAACAGCCGTGGAGACAGCAGACGTAGCAAGACATACTATCTTCTTCTTAATAATCCCACTCTTACTCCGAGTCTGCATTGGATGCAGATTCATATCTGGAATATGAAGAATCACTGAAATGCACTCAGGATTAAATGAATCAACTGCTGGACTATCAACCTCAGATGCATTTCCAGAATTGGAAACAGGACCAGCAGGGGTGGATGATATTGGCAAAGGCACAGCAGAAATGGAATCTGACGCAGGTGAAACAGGAATGGATTTGGAGGATGATGATGATGCATGAATGGGGGAAGGATTGACAGAGGGAAAAACAACAACATTTTCATGATTAACAACCGGAAAGGGCACATGTGAAAGCTGGGAAGAAGACAAAGTAGGGCCCTTAGAAACAGTAGTTAACTCAACATATGGAAAAACATGTTCATTAAAAATGACATGTCTAGAGATATATGTTCTTTTACCAACTGGTTCATAACAAAGATAGCCTTTATATTGGGAGGCATATCCTAAAAAGACACATATGGTGGTTTTAGGTTGTAGCTTATTAAGTCGATATGGACGTAATAAGGGAAAGCAAGCACAACCAAAAATTTGAAAGTGAGACACAGAAGGAATAGTTTGAAATAAGATCTCATAAGGAGATTTATTCTGTAGAATTACGGAAGGCATTCTATTGATAAGATATACTGATGTTTGAACAGCATGAGTCCAAAACGACGCAGGTAATTTGGCATTTTGTAGTAGAGTAATTGTGGTTTCAATTAAATGCCTATGTTTGCGTTCTGCAAGACCATTTTGTTCAGGCGTATGAGGGCAGGATTTTTGATGGACAGTGCCTTTAGAAATGAGAAATGACTGGAGTTGTTTACTCATATACTCACCACCCCCAGCGCTTTGCAGAGTTTTAATAGAATGCGAAAACTGAGTTTGGACATAGTAATAGAATCTCACGTATACAGAATAAAAATCACTTTTATGAACCAGTGGAAAGAGCCAGCAATAACGGGAAAATTCATCTATAAAGGTCACATAATATCGGTAACCATCTATAGACACACAAGGAGAAGGTCCCCAAATATCACTGTGAACAGTATGAAATGGAATTACAGATTTATGATGACTCAATTGAAAGGGAAATTTGGAAAACTTGCCTTGTAGACAACTATGACACAGAAGAATTTGAATCAATGGAACATTTAATTTGGGCTTTTTCTAACATCATCGCAGCAATTTTATTAGTAGGATGACCTAAACGATGATGCCAAGTAGATGAAAGAACTAACTGACCAAGAAAAGATCGAGATTGTCGTGCGAAAAGGGATTGACGATGATGAACAAAAGGAAAGGGATAGAGTCCATTACTGCATCGCCCTTTGTATATGATCCTCCCTGTGGCCTTGTCCTGAATCCAAAAATTGAAAGCATCAAAGATTAGTCTATAATGATTATCCAAGCACAACCGATGTACTGACACTAAATTTTATGTCAATTGAGGAACATACATCACTGAATTGAGCTTAATAGGTGCATAACTCGTGGGAATAAGAGAATTCCCAATATGTGATACAAGCAAACCTTCACCATTCGCCGTTTGCATTGTATCGTTTGTGTGATAAGTGGTGGAAGATGACAGATTATTCAAGTCTGCTGTCATATGATTTGTTGCTCCAGAATCGGCTATCCAAACTGGAGAGGAATTTTATGATTGCTGCAAAACAGGGTGCTGAGGTGGCTGTAGGACAGTGTTCATTGCTTGGATGACATTATGCTGAGCATGATAACCCTGAGCTGAGGGATAACCAGCATGATAATCCGGAGCTGAGACACTGGTGTTGCCAACAAAGTTCTGAGCATTATAATCCTGCGTTGAGGCTGAATTCCCAACAAAGTTTGGGCCATTGCTATTGTGAAAACAATACAATGTGTTATGATTTGTCTTGCCACATATATGACATCTCTGACAGAATTGATGAAGTTTGCTTAAGGAAGGGAAGATTAGGCAGAGGATTTTTTTGTTTTAGTCATTTACGCAATTTCCATTCTTAGCCACTATTCATAACAGGAAAAATATTACCTGTCAGGATTTTAGTTTAATTTAAATTTCTTGTTTAGATGTTCTAGTTAATTTCCAATTCCTGCTATTATAATCCTTATATAAGGAAACCTTTCAATTCAATAAAATCATGTTCTTCCCGAAATCATTATTGCTTTCTGTTCTTCAATTTCTAAATTCCAGATTTTAATCCAAACAGTAACTGTTTATAACAGTTACTGTTCAGATCATTGATTTCTAACAGTGGTATCAGAGCATATTGATCTTACGGGCTGAGGGATATTTTGTGAGTGTAAACACGGTGAGATTGAGTGTAAACACAGAGAGATTGAGTGTATAAACACAAAAATTCACGTGTTAAATCCATGGCTTCATCGTCTTCTTCAATGCACGCTGCTTCAGCTGTTCCAGTGTTCAATGGTGAACACTATCATATTTGGGTTGTCAAGATGAGATTCTTCTTGAGATCCTTAGGGTTATGGAATGTTGTGGAGACAGATGCTGATCCCACACCATTAAATGAAGACCCTACACTTGCGCAGATTAAAGTTTTTGAAGAAGAAAAATTGAAAAAGGACAGGGCTATTACCTGTCTTCATTCTGGAATTTCAGATCATGTCTTCACCAAAGTAATGGGCTTGGAAACCCCAGAGAAGATATGGGACAAACTCCAAGTTGAGTTTGAAGGCAGTAGCAGGGACAAAAACATGAGATTGCTGGCATTTAAAAGAGAATTTGAGCAGATCAAAATGAAGGACAATGAGTCTGTCAAAGACTACTCTGGCAGGTTGATAAACATTGTCAATCAAATGAGGCTTTTGTGGTAGACTTTTGAGGATCATAAAGTTGTTGAAAAGCTTATGATGTCTCTTCCACAAAAGTTTGAATCCAAAATATCTGTTATAGAAGAGTCTTGCGATTTGCAAACTCTCTCTACTGCAGAATTGATTAGCAAACTTCACATCCAAGAGCAAAGGGTGCAGATGAGAGATGATGAAGTTGTTGAAGGTGCATTTTATGCAAACAATAAGGGAAGAAAGACTGCTATTGTGCCCAAGAAAAATTACAGCAACAGGGAATTAATTACGTTTCCTAAAAGGCATACACTGTCTTCATCAAAACAGCCTTTCTCACCTTGTTCTTACTGCAAAAGAACTAATCACGCTGAAAAAGATTATTGGTTTAGGGGAAAACAATCATTCATTGTGATTTCTGCAACAACCATGGCCATAGTGATAAATTTTGCTGATTGAAGAAGAAACAACCACAGCTACAGCAGCAAGCTAATGTTTCTGAAGAAGACAATGATCATGAGGAGTCTGGGGAGCATTTGTTTATGGCTTTGCAGATCAACAACAGCTCCCAAAAGAACACATGGCTGATTGATAGTGGCTGCACCAGCCACATGACAAAATACTTGTCAATCTTCTCAACAATTGACCCAACAATAAGGCCAAAGATCAAGTTGGGAAATGGAGATATTGTGCATGCAAAAGGAAGAGGTACTGTCAAAGTTAGTACAACCAAAGGTACTAAAGTTATCAACAATGTTCTTTTCATTCCAGAATTAGATCAAAACTTGTTGAGTGTGGCACAAATGCTCAAGAATAATTATGGAGTAGCATTTAAAGGGAATTATTGTTTCATTACTGATTCCCATGACTTGGCAGTGGAAAAAATTAAGATGGAAGGCAATAACTTCTACTTGAATTTGAATGTTGTAGAAGGACATGCCTTGAGTGCTAGTGCTGATATGAGTAGCATTTGGCACAAGAGATTTGGGCACTACAATTTTGATTCTTTAAAATTGTTGCACAACTTTGTGAAGGTTGTGAATTAGGGAAGCACCATCGAACATCATTCCCTCATGTTGCATCAAATAGAGCAACAAAAAAGCTGGAATTGGTTCATTCGGATATTTGTGGACCAATGAGGACAGCTTCCTTGAACAATAATTTGTATTTCATATTGTTCATTGATGATTTCAGCAGAGTGATTTAGGTTCAATTTCTGAAACACAAGTCACAAGCACTCTCAATATTTAAGAGTTTCAAATGCATGGTTGAAACTCAAAGTGGTGAAAGGATTAAAGTGTTGAGAACTGACAATGGGGGAGAGTATACATCAAAAGAGTTTCAGAATTTCTGCCTTGATTCTTGAATTGTCCACCAGCTGACAGTGCCCTACTCTCCACAGCAGAATGGAGTCTCAGAGAGGAAGAACAGGACTGTCATGGAGATGGCTAGGTGTATGATGTTTGAAAAAAAACTCCCTAAGTTTCTATGGGCTGAGGCAATAAACACTTCAGTCTACCTACTTAATAGACTACCAACCAAGTCTGTAAATGGAATGACACCAATGGAGGCATGGTCAGGTGTTCAACCCACTGCCAAACACCTCAAAGTGTTTGGTTCCCTATGCTATTTTCACGTACCAGCTGTCATGAGAGGGAAGCTAGATGAAACAGCTGAGAAGGGGATTTTTGTTGGTTATGCAGCTGAGTCAAAGGGCTATAGGGTTTATAACCTGAATAAAAAACAAATCCAGATCAGTAGAGATGTGCACTTCGATGAACTTGCTTGCTGGAATTGGGACTTAAAGGAGGTAAATCAGCAGGTCACAGCCACTCTTGAGGCTGCCCCTGACAGATCCATTGATGGGGACAAGTTTGATGTAGAAGGCACCTCGGATGCAGATGTATTCAAAGTAAGACCTTTGGCTGATGTGTATGAGAGATGTAACCTAGTACATGCTGAACCAACTTGCTATGATGAAGCAGCAAGGACTTCAGCTTGGATTGAAGCTATGAAATCAGAAATTGATTCTATTGAAAAGAATCAAACATGGAGTCTGACAGAGCTGCCACATGATAAGAAAAAAATTGGTGTGAAGTGGGTGTTTAGGACCAAATTTAATCCTGATGGTTCAGTTTTTAAACACAAAGCTAGGTTGGTGGTTAAAGGATTTGCACAAGTGGCTGGAGTTGATTATGGTGACACATTTGCTCAAGTTGCAAGGCATGACACCATTCGGTTTCTACTAACACTTGCAGGTCAGCTTGGATGGAAAGTGTATCATTTAGATGTGAAGTCAGCATTTCTAAATGGTATACTACATGAAGACATTTATGTGCAGCAACCAGAAGGTTTTGAGGTGGCAGGACATGAACACAAGGTTTACAAGCTACACAAAGCTCTCTATGGCTTGAAACAAGCACCAAGAGCTTGGTATAGCAGGATTGACTCCTACTTGACCAAGCTGGGATGTAAGAGAAGTGAGAATGAAGCTACACTGTATCGACAACAAGAAGGTGATGATGTGCAGCTAGTGATTTCACTCTATGTTGATGACATGTTGGTGACTGGAAACAACACAACTTTGCTAGCAAAATTCAAAAAGGAGATGGAAGATGTGTTCAAGATGAGTGATCTAGGAATGATGAACTACTTCCTTGGAATGGAGATACATCAAAGCAATTCAGGTATCTTTGTGTCACAAAGAAAGTATGTTGTTGATGTACTTAAAAAATTTAAACTTGAATCATGCAAAGAGGCTGCTACACCATTGGCACAAAATGAAAAAGTGTCAAAGAATGATGGTGAACCATTGGAAGAACCTTCTGTTTTCAGAAGCTTGGTGGGAAGCCTACTCTACTTGACAGCAACCAGACCAGATTTAATGTTCCCTGCTGGATTGCTGTCAAGATTCATGAGCTCACCAAGTAGCACTCACATGGGAATTGCTAAAAGGGTGCTGAGATATATCAGAGGTACAAGTGAGCTTGGCCTTAGATACTCAAAAACAGGAGGAGTGTGTTTAGTTGGGTATGCAGATAGTGACTGGGCTGGGAGTGTTGATGACATGAAGAGCACTTCGGGCTATGTGTTTAGCATTGGTTCTGGTGCTATTTGCTGGAATGCAAAGAAGCAAGAAGTAGTGGCTCAATCAACAGCAGAAGCCGAATACATTTCCATGGCTGCTGCTACCAATCAAGCCATTTGGTTGAGTAAAGTTCTTGAAGATTTGGGTAAAAAACAATGCACACCTACTGAGTTGTACTGTGACAACAAATCAGTAATAGCAATTGCTCAAAATCCAGTCCAGCATGGGAGAACAAAGCATATTAATGTCAAATTTCATGCATTAAGGGAAGCTGAGAAGAATTTGTTCATCAAGATCCTTTACTGTCTAACTGAAGTTCAACTTGCAGATTTAATGACAAAAGCTTTACCTCCATCAAAGTTAGAATTTCTGAAGATAAAGCTGGGAATGTTCAAAGCAAACTTCAAGGAGGAGTGACAGAATTGATGAAGTCTGCTTAAGGAAGGGAAGATTAGGCAGAGGATTTTTTTGTTTTAGTCATTTACACAATTTCCATTCTTAGCCACTATTCATAACAGGAAAAATATTACCTGTCAGGATTTTAGTTTAATTCAAATTTCTTGTTTAGATGTTCTAGTTAATTTCCAATTCCTGCTATTGTAATCCTTATATAAGGAAACCTTTCAATTCAATAAAATCATGTTCTTCCCGAAATCATTATTGCTTTCTGTTCTTCAATTTCTAAATTCCAGATTTTAATCCAAACAGTAACTGTTTATAACAGTTACTGTTTAGATCATTGATTTCTAACAATCTCAGCCTTTCACTCCGATTGAGTCCACAAGCTGGAGCTAAATGGCCTTCAAGGTTACACAGCTGGCATACGGGATGACTGGGCAGTGATGAGGATGACTTATAAGAGTCAAACATGCCTGAAGTCATAGGTGGCATATCGTGCATCCTGGCATGAAACTGATTTTTCTGTTGAAAAATCCTTTGTTGTGAGTTAAACCGTCCCCTGCCCCTGTTTCTGGGAAACGACTTGTAGCTACCATTTCCATAAGAGTTATAGCCATTCATTCCACGTGGCTGTGGAAAGCTCACTGGTGGTGCAGACAAGTGTGAATTCTTCACAGTGTTCATGGCAGTGAGAAACGCAGGATTGTTTGTGACAGAATTTTCCACCATTCTTTCTTCAGCCAACAGTTGCGAACGGAATTCTTGCAACGTAATTACACTTTCTCTGCCTCTTATCACACACCTAAAGGTGTTGTATTCGGGTGGAAGGCCATTCAACGCCAATATCACCACATCTTCGTCTGCAAAGTGAACTCCGACTGCAATCAAGTAATCACGCGCCTCCTTTATTTTCAGAAGGTACTGACTTACAGAATCATTTCCTTTCTTGATATTCTGCAGGTTGGATTTCAATTGGAAGATGCTAGTTTTGGATACAGTTGAAAATTGCTCCTTCAACCTATTCCAAAGGTCTTGTGAACTGCTGCTACCGATTGCACAAGACATAGCCATAGGTGATAATGTGGCAGTGATGAGCTGCATAACAGCTCGATCATGCATCCTCCAAATCACAACATCCTCACATTCCGTAGCAGAAATGGAATTAGAAATGTTTGTACTGCTCTCAGCTATTGAATTAGTGAGAGGACAGGGATGAGAACCATCCGTAAAGCCACTAATTCCATTACTTTGCAACAACAGTTGCATCTGAAAATTTCAGTTCAAAAAATTCGTCTCATCCAATTTCACATTCACAGAGGTAGAGATTGTGGAAATCAGACCTGCAATTGGAGATTGGAGGATTTGGAGCTGCGAAGCAGTTACCATGACTGTTGATGATCAGAAAGTAACAGAGGCAATTTTATCACACACGTTACTCAATTCAGTGTTGATACAGTAGCTTCTTCTTCATGAATTTTGCAACTGTTGATGCAGTCAATTTGTATGAATTCTGCAACAATCTGTCATACGGTGGCTTTCTCTTCCACAAAGCTATGGATTTGTGCAGTCAATTTGTATGAAATCTGCAGCAATTCTTCCACGAAGCTATGGATTTTGCAGTTCAATTTGTATGAATTCTGCAGCAATCTATCAAATCTGCGGAAGCAAAAGAAGAAATTCGAGAAACAATTTCTTGATTTAGTGTATTTGCGTGAGCAATTTGAGCTCTGATACCATGTGGAAATTCAGAGATTGTAGAAAAAGAAGAGAGAGAGTTCTGTTTAAGAGAGAGGAAGAAGATGAACTGAATTCTGTTATTTTATTTCACACGCCTAATGTGTGCTCTGTTTACAGCTTTTATAGCCACTTCTATGCTATAAGTGTATGCATGTATTACACTATATGAATTCCTCTATATATGCTATCAATATGAAGGTCATGAGAAATTATAAAATTGCAATGATTTATGTTTCAAATTCACTGCACAGTGTCCCAATCCGTCCTGAAAAATCCCTTTACTAAGGGAACAACCTTTTTATCCACTAAAAAGGCATCCTATGTGTTTTTTTAACATCTGCTTTGCTTCAAGTTGTCCATCATTAGACTTCCGTTCTTAAAACCCAAGCAGTTCACTAACTTATTAAAGTTTTCAGCTTTAAAAAATAATTTATTAAAGTTTTGAGTTAATTATTTTTAATGAGTATAAAAGATAATTACTATTTCTGTCGAGTTTTAAAATTTACTATATTTAAAGTTTGGTTTGATTGTGGAAATTAATGGAAGTGGTTATTTTTTAAAATCATCAAGATTTTTAGTTGTATTACTAATTTGGCAATATTGAAAGAAGCTTATTATCACTACCAATTAAAAAAAAATCAAGAGCTTAATAGAAAACGAAAAAATAGAGGAGAAAATATGATGAATTCTTCCGTTGTTGCTCATTAAAACTAAAAATATGTGAAATATTTCACCTGACAAATTTAAGTTCGAAACAGACGGAGTGTAAGGATTTGGACTAAATACCTAAGACAAACAATAACAACTCTTGACGGGAGGGGGAACTTATTGCTAGAATAACAATTTAATATTACATTGTCAAACAAGTTGTTTTTCACAAGAGAGGAAAGCAGACAGTAAAACTTCAACCAGTAACATTTCTGTGAACCAGTTCATCTCCCAATTCTATCGTGGAGAATAGCTTTGGCAATGGTGGCCAACAAGTTGCAAGCTTTGTAGAAACTTGTAGCATTGTTGGCCGATAATGGGGATCGGTCTGCAAGCAAGCAAACACTACTTTTGCAACATGTGCCACGCCATCCGCAAGCTTGTTTTTGGGAGGTGGGAGGCGCTGGTCTAAGACATCCTTCAACAGTGTGTTGTGACTGATAGGTGATGATGAGGAGGTGGAAGCCGATAACATCAGGGATGAGATGAAATCGCCAGGATGCTTTCCCATCATCACTTCCAAAGCTACTACTCCGAAGCTATACACATCACATTTTGCATCCACTTTCATTGTGTATGCCAACTCTGCAAAAGAGACTGGTCATGCTATATTTTGCCAAAATAATTTACTGCACCTGTATACAGTGCTGCATTTCTTAATTGCTTTTGTGCTAAGCTAAGAACCAATCATCATTATTAAAGCATTTTAGTAGGAAATCTAGTTAACATGAACCCATAAAATTTCTTCAAATTAAACTGCTATATAACTTGCTAAACTGAGGGTGCACTAAATTTTATTTAAAACCTATGAATAACAGCATGCTTTTGGTTTCCTTTCCAATCTAGAAAAAGAACTTCAGAAAGATTACAAAAGCATTTCCATTATTCTAACAATGCCAACAGGCAAGAACAAAATCTCCTGACAAGGAAAACATATTTCACCTGCATAGCATGCTGCGACTCATCATATGTTTTCAAGTCATTTTGTTCCAGCATAATGTCACAGAATTAACATATTAATGGCCTCAGGACCAGTTTTAGGTTAATCATCCATAAACGCATATTCTTCGTGATGGGTTAAGAATTTTCAGAAAGTAAACTAACCTATTGCAGAAGGTGATGTTGAAACAACGCAACATACCTGGAGCTGTGTACCCAAAGGTGCCAGCAAATGATGTCCAATTGGACGAGTCAGGCATTAAGAGCCTAGCTGTGCCAAAATCAGAGACATGAGCCTCATATTCTGAATCCAAAAGAACATTGTTGCTGGAAATGTCTCTATGAATAATTGGAGGTGAGCAGTCATGGTGCATGTATGATAAAGCATTAGCTACTCCCTTGATAAGATTTAGCCTTTTATCCCAATCCATCTTTACTGATTGTTCCTCGTTCTTCAATACCTTTCTTAAGCTTCCCCTTTCCACAAATTCATATACCAAAAATGAGTGTTTAGCATGAGAGGAGAAACCATATAGCTTGACAATGTTTCGATGCCGTATACCCTTTAAGACATCAATCTCGCTTCTAAAAGCTTTCAAGCTGGTCATCTCAACCTCTGGTGTTTGGTGAAATTTCTTCACAGCAAGGACTTGTTCTGATGGAAGCACAACTTTGTAAACAACTCCATACCCTCCTGTACCAATGCAATATTTGTAGTTGAATTCTTCTGTGGCCTCAATGATGTCCGTGTAGCACAGTTCCCCATCAGAGCACCATTTCATGGAAACATCTATTTGTGTTGTTTCCATTAACCTTTTCTTTCTTCGGTTTTGGAAAAAGATAAGAAAACTTATAATCAAGCCCAACAAACTACCCAACAGAGAAAATACAGTCAAAACAACAACTTTGTGGCCCTTATTGTGCACAGTTTTGTTTTTCATGAGCGTTGCACAAGCCTCCAAACCAGTAGCATTGCCACACAGGTTGCTGTTGTTACAAATTGCTTCAAATGGTGCCTCACGAAAGGCTTTGATGTCAGGAATGGGACCCTCTAACTTGTTATAGGATACATCCACTTTAGTGAGGCTTTGCAGTCTACTAAAACTGGTTGGAATGAGACCGGACAACATATTATGGGAGAGGTTTAATACCTCTAGCCGCTGCAGCTGTCCAATCTGTGGCGTTATATCTCCCGTCAGGGAATTCCAACTGAGATCAAGACTTTGAAGAGACTGTAAAGACCCCATCTCAGCAGGAATACTCCCTGTGAATCTATTCTTGCTCAGATTCAAGAATATCAGTTTTGAGCACTTGCCAAGCTGTTTAAGAATTGTTGCACTAAAATTGTTCTCGGCTAGGCCAAGTTTTTCAAGATCAGATAACGATGCGACATCAAAAGGAATATCACCTGAAAGTCTGTTGCCATTTAGTGCAAGTTCAATCAACTTTAAATTTCCCAATTCCTTGGGAATTCCCCCAACTAGTTGATTTGATGAGAGGTCAAGAACTTTTAGATGAGTTGCCTTTCCGAGAGCAGCTGGTATTTCTCCAGAGATTTTGTTTCTAGAAATTTTGAAGGCCGACAGATTGTTAAACTCCTCCCATGTCCATGAAAGCTCACCATGCAATTCATTATCACTCAAATCCAAGTAGTTCAAATGGGGATGTGTGCCAAAAGCATCAGATATGTTTCCACTAAGCTTGTTTCTATCAAGTCTGAGTCTCAACAAGCTGCTGCAATTTTTCAAGCTTTTCGGGATGGGTCCCGTGAAATAATTGTCGCACGCTGCAAAAAGTGCAAGTAATCCACCAAGGCACACATCTTGCGGTAGGTTCCCAGACAATCTATTAGAACCTATTTGTAAGGAATACAAATGTGTAAGGTTGTTCATTTCAGGAGGAATGGGACCAAAAAGATTGTTATGCGATAGGTAAAGTGCAGATAATCTTGTTAAATTTCCTAAAGATGTCGGTATTGTACCGGTTAGCTTATTAGATGACAAATGTAATTCAGTGAGAGATGCTGACAGGTTCTCGATAGAAGTAATGGGACCAACAAGATTGTTATTGTTTAGGTGGAGTTCAGATAAGCTTCTTAAGTTTCCTAAAGATGTCGGTATTGTACCGGTTAGCTTATTAAATGACAAGTGTAATTCAGTGAGAGATGCCGACAGGTTCTCGATAGAAGTAATGGGACCAACAAGATTGTTATTGTTTAGATAGAGTTCAGATAAGCTTCTTGAGTTTCCTAAAGATGTCGGTATTGTACCGGTTAGCTTATTAAATGACAAGTGTAATTCAGTGAGTGATGCCGACAGGTTCCCGATAGAAGTAATGGGACCAACAAGACTGTTATTCCAAAGGTAAAGTTCAGATAAGCTTCTTAAGTTTTCTAAAGATACCGGTATTGTACCAGTTAGCTTATTAGATGACAAATGTAATTCAGTGAGAGATGCCGACAGGTTCTGGATAGAAGTAATGGGACCAACAAGATTGTTATTGTTTAGGTAGAGTTCAGATAAGCTTCTTAAGTTTCCTACAGATGTCGGTATTGTACCGGTTAGCTTATTAAATGACAAGTGTAATTCAGTGAGTGATGCCGACAGGTTCCCGATAGAAGTAATGGGACCAACTAGACTGTTATTCCAAAGGTAAAGTTCAGATAAGCTTCTTAAGTTTCCTAAAGATACCGGTATTGTACCAGTTAGCTTATTAGATGACAAATGTAATTCAGTGAGAGATGCCGACAGGTTCTCGATAGAAGTAATGGGACCAACAAGATTGTTATTGTTTAGGTAGAGTTCAGATAAGCTTCTTAAGTTTCCTAAAGATGTCGGTATTGTACCGGTTAGCTTATTAAATGACAAGTGTAATTCAGTGAGTGATGCCGACAGGTTCCCGATAGAAGTAATGGGACCAACTAGACTGTTATTCCAAAGGTAAAGTTCAGATAAGCTTCTTAAGTTTCCTAAAAATGCCGGTATTGTACCGGTTAGCTTATTAGATGACAAATGTAATTTAGTGAGAGATGCCGTCAGGTTTTCGATAAATGTAATGGGACCAACAAAACTGTTATCCCAAAGGAAAAGTTCAGATAAACTTTGTAAGTTTCCTAAAGATGTCGGTATTGTACCAGAAATGTTATTGACAGACAAGTCAAGGATGGTGAGTCTAGAAAGGTTACCTATATGTGAAGGAAGGGACCCGTATAGCGAGTTGTTGTGAAGGATAAGCTCAATCAAGCTAGGAAAGGAAGAGAATCTGAGACTGTGAAGCGTACCTCTCAAACTAGAATCAGGCAGACTTATGTTGATGACACTACCAGACTTGTCGCAACTGATTCCGGACCAGTTGCAAGGGCTGTCTCCAGCCCAAGAAGACAGAAGAGACTGGCTCTGGCTGTCGAGACTGACTTTCCATTCTAGAAGAGCTTCCGCTTCCTTCCCTGTACTTGCTACTTCAGCTCCAGTACTAGCCGAGTAAGCAAAGAAGGAAGCATGAGCAAGTAAGGAAAAAATCAAGAAAGGTGGGGATAAGAGCAGGATCTGGGAAGCCATGGCCTTAATTGGTGGTTTGATTTCTTAAAGGGATGCATAAAATGATTCGCCCTGCACACCTATTTATATGGGAAAGAAATGATAGATTTTGTGTGATGGATGAAAGAAAGGTGCAGGACATTCAATCTTGACCGGAAATGAAGTTTTCATTGTGTATAAAATAAAATTAATAATCCTAATTTCTCCAAAAATTAAAATCTTTACGGAAATCAATTCATGAGAAATCTTAACCATTACATTTTGTGGGATCCTTGGGTGTTCATCCATTCATTTAGGGGATCAGATTTTTTTATTTTTTTTAGCATTACTCTAAATTCAGTCACATGTTAATGCTCGGAAACTTAGCAAATTGATAAAACTATTTAAACAATTGTATGGGAAATCACTCAAAAAATATTTTTGAAAAAAAATGTGTTTTTGTTAATTTTTTTTTGTTGTTGTAAGGTTATTTTGATGTATTAATGTTAAAAATAATTTTTTAAAACTAAAAACATATCATTTTAATATATATTTTTAATAAAAATATTTTTAAAAACAATATCAATCTCAAATATACACTTTTTATTATAAAAACCGAGTCTTCTTGAAAGATTCATGCTTTTAATTTTTCAAGCTCTATGATGAGCTCAACTTCTTACGTCATGCTTGTTTTGAAACTCCAAAGGCACTTCCAAAATTATTAATTGAATCACATGCTCATAATTTAATGTCGATTTGCACAATAAATTTACTGCTCTACCCCTGCCACACAATAACGTTTAGCTTTGATAGAGGATTAGTAACATTTGCTCTCAATATTTTTATTTCTAGGTTTGATTCTTAGCTCTTTTATTAATCCTGATTTTATTTTTTAATTTCAGTTCTTATTCTTTTGATTTTTATTTTGAATTTTAAAAATTCTAAATTTCAAAAATAATTCAAATAAGTTTTAAGCATCCATGTAAATGAGATATTAAAAAAAGAAAGTAAAATAAACACACTCATCCAAATATTACACAAATTCAAATAAAAATTCCCTATACATTATTTACATCACAAGTTAGTATTCAAGTTCAAGCCTACTCTTACATTACCCCTAAAAGTTAATAGAAACTATGATATGCATGTACTAATTATCTTGAGATGACCGTTAACTTTTAATATGAAAATTAGCTAACCCTAATAGACCATTTTTGGGTTGCAAGGTAATGAACTTAAATTAGCAATCATCTAATACAAGTTCAATAATGAAAATGAACTCCTAAACAATGTTTAATGAGCCAGAACAATTCCAAATTAAAATTAATTATTCAAAAATAAATAACTAATCAATAGGTTAATAATTTTTTTTTCTTCATAATAGAATTTCTTTATATAACTCGAATTTTTATTTTTTATATATTTTTGGCAGATTTCAATTCTCACTTCAACATGTTGTTCTTTATTGTTTAGATGAATTACTAATACTACTATATATGATTGAAAATATTGACATGTCTATTTTCTAGCTCAACTTAAATCTATTTGTAGCTTTAGATATGTTCCAAACAATATATAAACTGGAAATTTGACAAGATTCATCTAGTAAACTCGATCCTATAAAATAATATAGGACGATATGAGTTAATATATAAATAAAAATAATAACTATTAAAATTTTAAAGCTCAATTGAAAGATCAATATAAAAAATATATATTTTATAGAACATAAAGATTAGCCGAATCACCCCAAAATTGTCCATGCTGTGCGGGCTTCCACTCTCCATGCATAAAAGTGGTCCTGACTACAGGAGGGTGAGGTTGCCTTGATTAGAACAACGCAACCCATTAAATTTCAAAAGTTCAACATCTTAAATTTCAATGGCCTTTCCCCCCAAAGTGTGCCTTTTCAAAATAAAAATAAAAGAAAAAAAAAAATTCTTGGATGCTTCTAAGAAGACTTGGTTGTCTTTTTCAGTCAACAAGAGTGCATGTTATATTTTGTCAACCAAGTTGTTTCACAAAACAAGAAAGCAGACAGTAACATTTTTGTGAACTAGTTCACCTTTCAATTATATCGTGGAGATAGCTTTGGCGATGGTGGCCAACGAGTAGTAAGCTCTGTAGAAACTTTATTAGCAAGTTCCTTTCGGAAAGGAAGATTGAATATTCAATTGCCCTTCTGGGTTTCGGGCTGAGAATTTTCCTATTGCTGGATCCTTTTCACTTCTTTTGTCAGTTCATTTTGATCGATCAAATCAACACAGCTTGCTGATAATGGACGATTAGATAGTTTTGGCTGTGATGATTTATATTTTGTTTTATATAAGATTTTAGGGTGGGTTGTGCTTATCTAGTAGAGATTGACTCAAAAGTATACTATTTTTTAAATATTTTTCTCTCTTGTACTATTTTAAAAAGACTTTTATGAAATTATTGTAGTTTGATAAAAAAAAAACACCCACCAATTAACTTGTTTTATATCAAGAAATTTTACTCTTCAATATAAACCACTCATTCTGAAAATATAAGATGTGAGACCCTGATATTTATATAGAATATTATTTTTTAAAATTCAATATTATAGACATAATTTTATTATGTTAAACCTATTAATATTTTTTAAACCTCAAAATATTTTTTGTCAGTTTATTTTATTTCAAGAAATTTTATTCTTCTTCCTTTTTTGTCTCTTATCAATGGACATAATTGGAATTGAAATTAGGAGCATTCTTGGCACTTCTTTGGACTGATTTTATTTTATTTTTTTAACTAGTATAAAATATTTCGGTCGTTTCACCCAAAACAAAATGAAATAAAATGGACAACTATGCTTGAGAGGTCTAGGCCAGGGGTATGGGTGTGACCCGAAGATGGAATATTCAATTGCACCTTTGGGTTCCGGGCTGAGAATTTTCCTATCGTTGTATCCTTTTCACTTCTTTTGTCAGTTCATTTTGATCGATCAAATCAACACAGCTTGCTTGATAACGGAAGATTAGGTAGTCTTTGGCTGTGATGATTTAGATTTTGTTTATATTACAAAACAAATAAAAGGTGTGGATAGTTGCACTGTACACCCTCTCACATTACACTATGGATTGCGACAGTGTGGAGGCGATTTTAGCCTTCGTCCGCGCTGCAAATTGTGGCTGTCAACCGGGGCCATTTTCAGTTTTTCTTTTTTCCCGTCCTTTTTTTTTTTAAAAAATATCCAGCCGTGAACAGTGCATTGACGATTTCGTCCCCGGTAATAAGATAAAATAAGGGTTCCGGCTGAGGGACACCGGCGTAATTGCGCGCGGCCGGACCGGTCCGGTCCGGTCCGCCACAACTTTTTATTTTTTTTTTATTTTCTTAAATGGCTAAAGACAGTTTTAGCCCCTAATAAGACAAAAACGCTGAATTAGGTACAGGGACAGGACAATAATTTACCCTATTTTTGATTTTTTTAATGCGGTGTCTGTCAGGGCGTGAGGCGCACGCGCCAGCCGATTTTCCACCTCACGCCCTGTTTAGGTGGCGCGTGCGGCGTCATGCGGTGGATGGAAATTGGCTACCGGAGACCTTATCGATGCGCCTCCGCTTGGTCTTCCTCCCGCGATGGCGCATGTAACCTAAAAATGGTCGTGGATGCGGCGGAGGCCGATTAAAGCCGCTTACCACGTTTCTCTCTCTCCTGCACGTAAATGTGCAGGAGAGTCCCCCATTGTTGGTGACTTTACACTTCGGTCCCTCTACTTTTAATTTGGGTTTTGGTCTTGATTTCTATTATATAAGTTTTGATTTAGTTCGATTGGGTCCTCCTATTTTAATTATTTGAATGAAGTTGCACTTCGGTCCTGCTACTTTCAATTTCCGGATTGGCTGTATATAACTCAATTAATTCGGTACACAAGTTCCTATTTTTGTAATTTTGTCCTCTGATTTCAATTGAGAATAAATGTAATTTGCATTTCAGCCCTTTGACTTTTAATTTTTTAATTTAAGCCCTTTATATTTGATTTTCATTTCAGTTCTTATACTTTTATTTTTTTATATTTCTAGAATAATCCCTACTTTTGTCCATGTATATATAA
The DNA here is from genome assembly GCA_029228605.1 of Salix koriyanagi. NCBI lineage: Eukaryota > Viridiplantae > Streptophyta > Magnoliopsida > Malpighiales > Salicaceae > Salix > Salix koriyanagi. The sequence goes on along the minus strand of CM055341.1, from coordinate 12,609,739 downwards.
GTGTATTTAACACAATAATAATAATAATTATAATAAAAATAATAGTAATAATAATAATAATAATAATAATAGTAATAATAATAATAATAATAATAATAATAATAATAATAATAAGTTAATTATTTTTTGTTCTTACTCTTCTGTGTTTTTTCCCTTTCTCCCGATAATTTGATAATATTTTTTGTTTTGCTGGTAATAGTAATAATAATTGTTTTGTTTTTTTTCTTTTGTTAAAGTTTCTTGCATATTTTTAGTCTTTCATTTATTTTTGTTTCTTTCATTACTAACATAATAATAATAATAATAATAATAATAATAATAATAATAATAATAATAATAATAATAATAATTATTATTATTATTATTATTATTATTATTATTAAATTGTTTTTCTTGCTTGCTCTTTCTTTAATGTTTTTTTCCCCTCCGGATAATTTGATAATTTTTTTTGTTTTCACAGTAATAGCAATAATAGTTTTTTTTTTAATCTTTTGTTAAAGTTTCTAGGATATTTTTAGTGTTTCATTTATTTTTTTTCTTTCATTATTAACATAATAATAATAATAATAATAATAATAATAATAATAATAATAATAATAATAATAATAATAATAATAATAATAATAATAATAATAATAATAATAATTTAATTGTTTCTCTTACTTATTCTTTTGTTAATGTTTTTGAGTTTTTTCCCCAAGATTATTTAATAATTATTTTGTCGTTTTCGAGGGGTTGATTCGTGATTACACTTTGCACATTGCGGCTAATTAAAAAAAAAAAGCCAAGAACCGAAAACACCCCCAGAAAAAAAAAACACAACACGCCTGATCACCAAGCCCATTTTCTTTTGTGATCTTTTATAATGCAGTTTCTTTATTCTAAAAAATAAATTTATTATTTTTGATTTAATTATGTTAAATTATATACACAAAAATACCCGCGGCAACGCGCGGGCAATATAGCTAGTAAGATTATAGGGTGAGTTGTGCTTTTCTAGTAGCGATTAACTCAAAAGTATACTATTTTTAAAGTATTTTTCTCTCTTGTACTATTTTAAATAGACTTTTATGAAATTATTGTAGTCTTCTTGGAAGATTCATGCTTGTTTTGAAACTGAGTCCAGTGGACAGAAAAATCAGGGAATATCTAATGAGAACCAATTGACACTCTAAAGGCACTTCCAAAATTATTAGTTGAATCACATGCTCATAATTTAATGTCGATTTGCACAATAAATTTACTGTTCTGCCCCTGCCACACAATGACATTTAGCTTTCATATAGGATTATTTCTAGGTTTGATTCTTAGCTCTTTTATTAGATTCTAATTTGTTTTAAATTTTATCATATGATTCATAATCTTGATTTTTATTTTTTTTTAAATTCAGTTTTTACTTTTGATTTTTATTTTATTTTGTATTTTAAAAAGTATAAATTTTAAAAATAATTCAAATAAGTTTTAAACATCCATGTAAATGAGATATTAAAATAAGAAAGTAAAATAAACACTCATCCAAATATTATAAAAAGTGAAATAAAAATTCCCTACACATTATTTACATCACAAGTTAGTATTCGAGTTCAAGCCTACTCTTAACATTACTCCTAAAAGTTAATAGAAACGATGATATATATGTACTAATTATCTTGAGATGACCGTTAACTTTCAATATGAAAATTAACTAACCCTAATAGACTATTTTTGGGTTGCAAGCTAATGGACTTAAATTAGCAATCATCTAATACAATGTTTAATGAGCTAGAACAATCCCAAATTAAAAATAATTATTCAAAAATAAATAACTAATCAAATAGGCTAACAAAAAAAATTCTTCATAATAGAATTTCTTTATATAACTTGAATCTTTAATTTTTATATATTTTTGGCAGATTTCAATTCTCACTTCAACATGTTGCTCTTTAATGTTAAGATGAATTACTAATTTTTATATATATGGTTGAAAATATTGACATGTCTAGTTTCTAGCTCAACTTAAATCTATTTGTAGCTTTAGATATGTTCCAAACAGTACATGAACTGGAAATTTAACAAGATTCATCTAGTAAACTCGATCCTATAAAATAATATAGGATGATATGAGTTAATATATAAATAAAAATAATAACTATTAAAATTTTAAAGCTCAATTAAAAAATCAATATAAAAAAATAATATTGTATAGAACATAAAGATTAGCCGGATCACCCTAAAATTGTCCATGCTGTGCGGGCTTCCACTGTCCATCCATAAAAGTGGTCCTGACTACAGGATAGTGAGGTTGCCTTGATTAGAACAACGCAACCCATTAAAATTCAAAAGATCAACATCTTAAATTACAATGCTTTCCCCCCGAAGTGTGCTATTTCAGAATAAAAATAAAAAAGCAAAAAAATTAATTGAGTGCATGTTATATTTTGTCAAACAAGTTGTTTTTCACAAGACAGGAAAGCAGACAGTAACATTTCTGTAAACTAGTTCATCTTTCAATTCTATTGTGGAGAATAGCTTTGGCGATGGTGGCCAACGAGTAGTAAGCTCTGTAGAAACTTAATTAGCAAGCTCCTTTCGGACGGGAAGATTGAATATTCAATTGTTGTATCCTTTTCACTTCTTTTGTCAGTTCATTTTGATCGATCAAGTCAAAATAGGTATAGCTGATAATGGACGATTAGGTAGTCTTTGGCTGTGATGATTTAGATTTTGTTTTATATAAGATTTTAGGGTGGGTTGTGCTCTTCTAATAGCGATTGACTCAAAAGTATATTATTTTTAAAATATTTTTCTCTCTTGTACTATTTTAAAAAGACTTTTATGAAATTATTGTAGTTTGATAAAAAAAAAAAAAAACCACCCACCAATCAACATGTTTTATATCCGGAAATTTTATTCTTCATTATAAGCCACTCATTCTGAAAATCTACGATGTGAGACTCTGATATTTATATAGAATATTAATTTTTAAAACATAATATTATAGACATATAATCTTATTATGTAAAACCTATTAATATTTTTTTAACCTCAAAATATTTTTTGTCAGTTTATTTTATTTCAAGAAATTTTATTCTTCTTCCTTTTTTTGTCTCTTATCAATGGACATAATTGGAATTGAAATTAGGAGCATTCTTGGCACCTCTTTGAACTGATTTTATTTTGTTTGTAGAAATTTATTTCTCTCTATTAGGCTCTATTTAACATGATCCTTGGAAAATAGTCGTAATTCTAAAATTATTTTGTATAAATGACTTGAATGCAAAGTCATGTATAAAATTCAAATATGACGGGGTTTCTTTTAGCATCTTGACTAGAAATTTTCCATGGAAAGTTGTTGTGGTTCTTAGTTATGGATGTAGTCTCCTTCTTCCTTGTAGCAGTTGAATATTCCTTCTTCTTTGTATGTATTTGAAAGAGAGTGAGAAAAATAAAGGAGATCATTTTCAAAACTAGTATGATACTTCCTGTTAATCACATCCTACCATTCTTAATTGTGTTGGTCACCCATCCTCCATAACCATTTGAAAATAATTTTTTTTTGTTTTTTCCCACTATAAAACCCTAGTGGGTTGTCAAAACCTTCAAAATATAATTCTGACTTTATTACCATAGAGAAAACAAATTTATAGTATGATTGTGAAGACTAGATAGAACCAAAGAGAAATTTTATTTAATCTTCCTGCAAGAAACTGAGATAAATAAAATTAAATGGGGAATTTGAGTAAAAACTAAAAGAATTGAAATTCTAAAAATAAAAATAATAAACTGATATGTCATTACTTCAGTTCAAAAAAAAAAGTTGCTAGAAAATCAACACCAAAAAAGAGAGAAAAGAATGTTACGGAGAGGTAGAAGAGATTAGTTAATTATATTGTGATTTGCTTCCTCTATTCCCTCCCCTAGTTGTTGTCTTTCATTAGGATTCTACTCTTGATTATAAGTTCTTAATGTTACTCAATGTTTTTTTTTTATCGGGTCATTAAGGTTGATAAAATCTCTTAGAATTTGTGTTCAATACTAACTATGTTGTTGTCACAAATTTGTTGTAATTTAGACTTTGTTATAACTTAAACTTTGTTTCTAACTTAGTTTCTTGAAATATTCAGCCACTCCAATTATATTCTTTAATTCATGAGATGTTATAAGATTGATTTACACCTTTTTTGGATTCTAAAGATTATTGTCGAAAAGGTGAAGTTCAGATAAGCTTCATAAGTTTTCTAAAGATGTCGGTATTATAAATTAGGAGGTGTATGCTATTTGCATTGCCAATCTTGACCGGAACTGAAGCCTTCATTATAAATGCATGAATTAAAAACTTATTTCCAGTTTTAGTCCTTGTTGGTGGGTAAATGTCAAATTCTGGTGGGGTTTCCCTTAGCATCTTTGTTATACAGTATCTTGGAAAATTAAGAAATTGCAACTTTGATGTAGTAGTTTCCTTCTTCTTTGGTATGTCTATTCCACATTTAATGCATGCATTGGTTGCAGCAGTATCTCAGTTATGATGAGTGGTGTGAAGAAGTCAAGAAAACAATTGATGTATGCGAAAGCTAAAGATAACAACAAAGCACACAACAACAAAAAATTAATGAGTGAAAGGGACTAATTATATGAATCTTAAATTTATAGTTTTACTCTCTAATTGTGCCTCTAATTCATCAACGTATTTGCAATTGAAAGAGATTCTTGTATGATGTTCTGCAACATTCAATTTGAACAAAATATTTTGGATTTTCCATGTGAACAAGGTAACCTCCTGAATACAGTGAAACAGATCATGAAACTGAGATGCTGTTTGGTCTCAAAGGAAAACCAGACAACATTAAGTGGTATAATGTGCCAAACTCACATACCATGGTAGACCATTTGCCATTTAGCCCAAAGTTTAAGCTACTTGGTGCAAAGGCCACTTCATAGAGCCACACCAAACACAAACACAATCAAAGTGGATTTTCTATGCTGCCACAACAAATTTCACTCTCGCAAACCGGTGCATCTGTGAGTCATGGAGGACTCTGCCAGAAAATGTTGTGGTATGAATTTCTAATGAGACTAATTGTTGTTTAACTTAAGCTTTTTGAAACATTGCTCGAGGGCACATCAATAATTGTCCAGATTACATTAATTTTTTTCCAAGTAATTTCAATAAAATAAATAAGCTTTTTATCTTGACTTTCTGGGCAGTGGTTTGATTCTGAGTGAGATCAATTCATCACAAAATAATTCAGTCTGTTTTTAACTTTTATACAGATATAACGTTGATAATTATAGTTTATATGATGTTGGATAATTGTATCACTCAAATCATAGTATCAATCTCAAACTAGTGGGGTTTGACTGTGGATCGGGCTCCGTGAAGTTAATCCAGTAATGGGCTAACTTTTCAGCAACCTAGCAGTAGCATTAGTTATAATACAGAACAAGAATTGGGGAATACCTGGATCAAATGTATGCAGCATTTCCTTCTGAAAGTAAGCCTTCTGTTAGAGAATAATATAAATCATATTCTGGGGCCTTACCTATCAGCTTAAGCTTTTAGGTGAGATGGTTCCTTAACATGGTATCAGAGCTTTTATGCTTGCGCGGATAAATTAATTAATCCAATACAATCCTCTGCTTCCGCAATCTGATCCTCATGCATTATTCAAAAAATAAAAATAAAATTGAAGCTGAAACAGAGCAGCAACAACAAAATGAAAATCATTGTGAAGAAGCTGTGAAGCATGCCTCTATCTCCAGTCACCACCACCACAGATGTAATCTCCACCGAGAGCCACCTCTGCCAAGCTCGACTGATTCTAGAGTACCAGGACCTCTACGATCACTCCATTCTCTCTCTCGCGCACCTCCAAACCCTAACTACTGAACTCAAGTTGATTCGTCGAGAAAATGCAGATCTCAAAGTCGCAAATAGTGAGCTTGTCAAGCTTGGTAGTCTCGCTTTCCAAGCCTCCATGATGCAGCATCAGCAATGTTCTTTGGGAAACAATCGTGATGTTGCATTTGAGAGGAGGAATAATGCTAATAACGTGGGGACAGAGAGAGTGATGTTGCCGAAGAGTATTTCCATCAGATCTACTGGTTTCATTTGCAAGCAGCAACAAAGACAGAGAACGACAAGAGCAGCGAAAATGGTGAAGTTCTTGAAGACAACCAAGGCCGTGATAACCCTGCAAGGAAAATACGCAGGTCGCAAAGCAGTGATCGCCAGGTCCTTTGACGATGGTACACGTGATTGCACGTACGACCACTGGATGGTTGCAGGGATAGAAATACCCAGGCAAGGTGAATCAAGCGATTTCAGGTAATGTAAGAAACAATGGAGGCGGTTGCGATAGTGCTGGTAGTAACTCAACTCAGTCTCGTGTGGCGAGTCCACTAGATCAACTTGCTTCTGAATCATGTATGCAGATGCAATAGAGTATATTAGAAGAGGAAATAACTGTTGGATTGGCTGCAGTGTGGCTGAGAGAGGAATAAGTAAAAACCCTAAATTTTGTGATTTGTATGGTGTGTTTTGTGTGTGCTGCCATTTTGATCGGTTCATGCTAGATTGTCTTGAGCTCATACGAGCTACGAACCAGCTCTGCTTCATTTTGTATAGGCAAGATGAATTGCAAAGTTTTGGCAGAGAAGAGAGAAGTGGCTGAGGCGGCTGATTAGTTGTTAAACCTTAGGTTTTGTAGGTTTTGTGTTTGGTGTCCTGTGCATTGTGGTGCCGTTTTATGTGTCTCATACTGCCGTTTTGATAAAAAAAAATCAATATCATTGAGAATTAGAAAATGAATTCTTATACAAATTAAGAAATTCATCAACAAAGGAAAATTTTCAGAAAAACTGAAGTAGACAAATGAAATTCAAACTCATTCTATCACCTCTCTTACCTCCCATTTCTTTCTTCTCATCCCTCTCTTCTTAAAATCATCAACAAATGAAAAACTTCAGAAAAACTGAAGTAGATAAATGAAATTTCAATCAAGAAATAGACAAATGAAATTTCTTCTCTCTCTCTCTCTCTCTTCTATATTCTTTGCCATTTGAGCATTTTTCTTTTTCTTCTCAATCTCTCAAATTCTCAAAATCTTCTCAATCAAATTCAAATTCATCTTAAATTCTCTTCTTTCTATTGTCCAAATTGATTTCTATTAAACAGGGTTAAGTACTCATGTATTTCTTCTTCATTGCTGCAATCTCATGCTTAGTTCATCAAAGCATGAGCTTGAGGGGGGATGTTAGAGTATAGAAGATATATTCTAGAATATTGTGTTTGTAATCTAGAGTATGAAAGAAGGTATGAGAAATGTGTATAAATAGAGAAGTGCACACATAAAAAATGTATGGAAAACAGAAATCAATACAGCACAATTTTAAATTTCAGTCTCCCTTTCTTTTCTCTCTTCTCCCTCTTCCCTTCTCTAAACTAATTCTTCTTTCTCTTTCAATTATCTGCAAACTCTCTCAATCCTAACATGGTATCAGAGCCTTGTTGACCCAGCGGTCACGAGTTTGAATCTCACCACCCCCATTCTATTTGATAAAAATCAAGCACAAGATAATGTGGGTCTGTGCAAGTTTCAAGTCCAAAGGGCTTTCACTTGAGGGGGGGGGGGTGTTAGAGAATAATATAAATCATATTCTAGGGCCTTACCTATCAGCTTAAGCTTTTAGGTGAGATGGTTCCTTAACACCTTCCTTTCCAGTAGAGACAGTAGCTTTCTCCAAGTGTCTTATGTTTATAGATGACCTAGCTGATGTGACAATAATCAATATTGACAACCAATCCTTGCGAAACTCCTGCTTAGAAAAGACATACCATGATATGGTTATTGGTGCTCTTATGAAGAAGCCAATTCTGGAAAAAGAATAAAACAGTGGTAGAGAAAAAATGGCAAAAAAAGAAAAACTGTTCAAGGAATTAACATAACCAATGATAAGAAGGAACCATGCTTAAAAACTAAGCATTAATGCAAGAGTAATGATTTGTAAAATGAATATGTAACGAATAGAAACATAAAATAAACAACCATAAAGTTGTATTAAATTACCACTACTGCCATTGTGTCCAATCTTTATAATTATACATCTGTTAAAAGTTTTTACCTAAACATAGCATTACTCTGAATGCAATACCGCTGACTTCACCATGGTTTCTTTCAAGTCAGAGTTAAGAGGACCAACAGAGATTATCATTCTGTTGGTTTCTTTCAACAATACCTCCAGATTACCTTCTCTCAACTGTCCCAAGCATGTCTTTGAAACACAAATGAGAAATCCTCGTTTGATAGAGGTGTCTAAATATTCACATTATAGCGATAAGTGCGTACAATCTTGTCATACTCAGAGATACTTCAAAGCCCCAGTGTCAATTTAAATTCAGAAAACTTCATCATAACAAATTGAACTTGATTTACACAGATTTCTTACAGATAAATCACACATGATGGCGGAAATATTTTCACCCCGCAGTTTTGGTAGGCTTTCCATATGCTGAACAATCTGCTGGAAAAGCCCTTTTAAACTAGCATCAAGATCAAGAGCTACCATTCCTGGAGTTCCCAGCAAAAACTGGATTCTACCAGCACATGAAGACAGGTATGATAATGCATAGCCTTGGATAGCTGCATTAAATATGAGAGTGTTTAAAGACTTGTTTGTTCATACTTGAGGCCTGTGGAGTGAGATAACTGTTAGAGAATAATATAAATCATATTATGGGACCTCACTTACAAGTTTAAGCTTTTAGGTGAGATGGTTCCTTAACATGGTATCAGAGCCTTGTTGACCCAGTGGTCACGAGTTCGAACCTCGCCACCCCCATTCTATTTGATAAAAACCAAGCACAAGGTGATATGGGTCTGTGCAAGTTTCAAGCCCAAAGGGCTTTCACTTGAGGGGGTGTGTTAGAGAATAATATAAATCATATTATGGGACCTCACTTATAAGCTTAAGCTTTTAGGTGAGATGGTTCCTTAACAATAACTGTATGTCATATAAGTAGTTACTGCACACTGAGGTATACAGGCTTTTCAGGTAATATGAATGATCACAATGCCTCATGGTTGAATAAAAAACTATTTTCATAAAATTGACCCTTGCCTAGCTCTACAATAACAATTTACATCGAACCCTAACTTGCAATATACTTGCGCACAAGACAGCACAGATGATCCATTCCATCCAGTAAAAAGCCAATAGTTGGATCATTTAGATCCTGCCACCAAAAATAACACCAATTTAAATAAAATCAGAGACATCTTTTACAGAATTACAATGACATCAGATTTAAGTGAAGATGGAATAACTTGACGTACTATGTCAGCAGGTACTGCTCGAGCAGCTTTATATTTGTTGGAATTTTGGGTTGAATTCTGGAAAAATTGAAAGAACAGCTACTGTAGCGATTTGTACGGACAAAAGTGGATCAAAGAACACAAACACGCACTATAGCGATCAAATTCTGGGAATGAACAATTTTCCAGAATTTGATGGAAATTTTCCAAAAAAGAAAGAACTAAAGAACTCTGGAAATTTGAGAATTAAAGGATCAAGAACATGGGCAGAATATTTCGTTATGGTTACTGCCATCCCATCAAATTTTATTTATATAAGGATCAAAAATTTACAACGGCTATAAAATTCAAAATTCGGTTACAATTTCCTGTTTTGACAATTGTTGACCATAAACTGAAATTAACTAAAAACATTGACTCAGAACCCTTAAACACACTTATTACAATGTGAATTTAATCATAAAAATTGATTCTTCAATCTTCGATTCTTCAATCTTCAATTGTCCTGCGTCAGCTCCTTTTTCAGCTTACTTGTTAGCTTGCTAGGCAGGTCTGGAATCAACCTCAGATTTCAACACTCCCCCTTGATTCCTGAGCTGCACATTTTCCACCATTCTCCTTAACTCCTCAAGTCTTTCTTTTGCTAAAGTAATCAAGTCAGTCCACTGTTCTCTTGAGCAGTAATCCTTCATCTCCATTTCACATTGTTTTATTCCCAAACAATAGGCTACAAGTCGAAGTTCATTTATTTCGAACTTGCCTTTCATATTGGTTCTAATTTCAGCATCCAATTCTTCATCATCATTAATATCAGCTGCAACTGCAGCACCTTGAGTTTCAGTTATTTTCAGAGGGAATTTTTTCCTAGTTTTTCCATGATAATTCAGGACATAGAACAAGCCAAATGAAGTCCTAACAAGAATGTCCAAGTTCCCATCAACATCCAAATCAACCATTGAAGGTGAAGAGTATATATAAGCACGAAATTTTCCATTACTTGCACTTAACTCTAGTTCTTGATTCCTCAATCTGCCATCACATTTCCCAACATCTTTATCACCAAGCACTTTCAAATGCTTAGGATTGTCATAATACTCATGATCAAAGTAATATGAACTTGTAACACTCATTTCAGCTACTCCATCACTATCAATGTCAGCAATCTCAGAAGTGCACAAGATATGTGAATCTATATTCACATAATCCTCCAACATCTCTTGTTTCCTTTCTGACCTCTGTTCATCTCTTTCACAAGATGAATCTGCATCTGTTTCTAACCCTTCTTCATTTTCAACAGTTGTGTTTGTATTTGTGCTTTGGTGTTCTAGTTGAAAACTAAAGCATCTATTTGACATTTTTGCAGTGAATAAATGTGCCCCATGATTGTCCTTAATTGTGCATACACCATCTATAAAGAACAATGAAAAACCATCCTCTAGCAGTTGACCTACACTTATTAGACTTTGTGCAATTTCTGGTACATATAGAACATGTTCAAAATTTCGTGTACCTGCTAGAGTTTCTATGTCAACTTCTCCCTTTCCCTCTACACTTACATACTGTCCATTTGCAATTTTAACTCTAGATTTGTAGCTTAAGTCTAGATTTTCGAACAAGCTTAATTCTGCAGCCATGTGGTTTGAACAACCACTATCAATTAACCAAGTTTGGTTACTTACCTCAGTTTTGTTGCAGTTGTGTGCTTCAGTGGCTGTGAATAACATTTCCTCTTTGGTCTCCTCCAATTCAGCAACTTGAGCTTGGTTTGCATTGTCTTCATTGCAAAAATTTTCTATGTGACCAAACTTCTTACATTTTCGGCATTGTGCATTCTTGAGCCAACAAGATGACTCCAGATGATTGTTTTTTCTCGACAAGACTTGCGGGTGTGGGAAGTGGCTCTCTTCTTTCCTTCCATCTTGCATTGAAGTTGTTGCCTTGTGTTTGATTATTTGGCCAATTTCTCCTCTGCCATGAATTTCCAGAACTGATTCTGTTTTCTGGATTTCTGAAGAACACCTGTGAATTCTGGAACTTTGCTCTACATTTGAATCCAACAGTAAAGGCTTCCTCACTTATATTCTCCTGTCTAAGTGCCTGTCTTTGCTCCACCGGTTGTAGAGCATTGATGAGTTCTTGAAGACTCATTGTAGTAAAATCTTTAGACTCCTCCAATGAGCAAATCTTGTTTTCAAATTTTTCTGGTAAACTGACTAGAACCTTCTCCACAACTCTCGATTCTTGCATTTCTTCTCCAAGCAGTCTCATTTGATTTACAATCTTTGACACATTTGATGAAAACTCTTTGACAGTTTCTGATTCTTTCATCTTTATGCCTTCGAATTGTCTTCTTAAATTCATAATCTGCATCCTCTTGGATTTCTCATCACCTTGGAACTCAGCCTTCAATTTTTCCCAAGCTTCCTTAGCTGTTTCACATGCCATGATTCTTGAGAAGATGTCCTCACTTACTGCATTGTGAATGCAAGTAAGGGCTTTGAATTTCTTTGCTCTTAGTTCATGGTAGTATCTGATTTGGTTCATTGTCGGATCGTCATTCAAGGGATTTAGTTCCCTTTCACCCTCAACATCATCCCACAAATCGAAAGCTTTCAGGTATATCTTCATCTTCAGTGCCCATACTCCATAGTTCACCCCTGTGAAGATTGGCGATTTTGAGGAAAAAGAAGAATCCATGTCTGTCAGTTTTTCTTGCTATTTTCGTTCAAGGCTTCAACGAATGGAGAACAAGGATATCAATTGATGAATCTTTATCAATTGTTTATCCTTTTTAAAGAACAAATCAAGACTGACTTCTTGATTTTAAAATCTGCTAATTCAGGAAAAAATTCCTTTCTTTCCCTTTCAAGATTTGATTAACCTTGAAGAAAAACTTACTTTTTCTAATCTCTCGTATTTCACTTGTTAATCCCTTTTCTAAGACCTATTCTGCTCTGATACCATGTTGAAATTTTGGGTTGAATTCTGGAAAAATTGAAAGAACAGCTACTGTAGCGATTTGTACGGACAAAAGTGGATCAAAGAACACAAACACGCACTGTAGCGATCAAATTCTGGGAATGAACAATTTTCCAGAAAAGAAAGAACTAAAGAACTCTGGAAATTTGAGAATTAAAGGATCAAGAACATGGGCAGAATATTTCGTTATGGTTACTGCCATCCCATCAAATTTTATTTATATAAGGATCAAAAATTTACAACGGCTATAAAATTCAAAATTCGGTTACAATTTCCTGTTTTGACAATTGTTGACCATAAACTGAAATTAACTAAAAACATTGACTCAGAACCCTTAAACACACTTATTACAATGTGAATTTAATCATAACAATTGATTCTTCAATCTTCGATTCTTCAATCTTCAATTGTCCTGCGTCAGCTCCTTCTTCAGCTTACTTGTTAGCTTGCTAGGCAGGTTGGAATCAACCTCAGATTTCAACAATATTTTGATGATGCAATTCCTACATGTTGGAAATACCAGATAACCTCAGACTGTGCCAGTGCCAGGGCAGAGAATACCATCTGTAGGATACACCATGACATTAGAGAATGATTGTTCCAGTCATAATTTGCAAGGAAATAAGCATATCTGGTACCATGGCAAGTAAAATAGATTCAAAGAGAAATCAAATCGCTCCCCCAACCCAACCCAACCCAACCCCACTTCATTGTTTTCTTTTCCCATCAGCCTAGAAATCAAATTTCAATTAACATCAATTAGCTATTTAAAATATTTTTTCCAAAAACATGAGATTTGAATATAAGCAGAATGATGGGATAACAAAAGGAAAGGTACCGTCACTTTAAACATACCTGAATGTTTGGAGCCAATAAACTTGGCTGATCAGTAAAAAACAGTACCATTCTTCCTATTTCTTGTTTTAATAATATTCTCCTCTCATGGTGAATGGCATCAAAAGATAGAAGAGATTGCTCGTGCACTTCGCTGCAACATTCATAACATATTCAAATCACATTAGACGCTGAAACACTGGGTGTGCTGATCTTTCCTTTTGTTTTTATTATAATACTAGAATCACAAGAAATTAAAGGTAACTATCAAATATTAGTGGAATACTAGAAGAAATTTTAACATTAACGTAAGCAAACAAGAGATTGTGCACTTTTTGCCATTGTCTATGCACCAAGTAGAATCCCAGCATCTGAACATTTGGTATCATTAGCATAAATCACAAGATTTCCAAGTACACAGTTGATCATTTCTTCACCGCATTGTCAGGATTCTTCAATATTTCTATTTTGCTAGAATCACAGCTCAATCATTTTTATAACCAGACCAACAATGGCTGTTACACGCTACTTGCTTTCTGATGATAGAACTGTGGCTGAAACATTTTCCCTCATTTCTGTATATCTACAAACTTTGGTAACTACTTCAGAATGTGACAAGTTGACATCACTAGATTAATCCTTGACAATTTCGCCAGTAAAGTACATAAAAAATAGAGCATATATATGATTTTTTTAAGGTTAATGTAGTAATTACAGGTACCAGGTGAAGGAAGGATTAGATTAAGTCTAAAGAAAAAAAAACAGAGGGCAGTGATGGTTTCATTTTCCATCAATACCAAGAATCAAAACTAAGTTTTACCTTATCATTTTCTCAACGTGCTTTGCCACACTGTACTCAAGATCTGCTTCTCTTTGCTTAGTACGCCCACACTTAGCCATCTTCTTCAATTCTAAAATCCGAGGCAAAACATATAGCTGATAATCTTCATGCAATAGTGCATACTGCATGTTCAAGATTTTGACAAAAATCAGCCATTGTACACAAAGAACACAGTCTGGACAATTGACAGTGCTACTAACCTCATCTCGGAATACAGTATGTATCAAATTTTCCTTCAGTACAACCTGGAGACCATTTTGAAAATTTTAAAAACAGGAAATCATAGTGAAAAAGAAGTACCAGTGGACAAATGTATGAAGCATCCAGATAATTCTTGTTAAACCCTCATGGCAGTTAAAGAGAAAATTTATGTTTTGAATGTGCCAGGGAAAAGATACTGAAAATAGAGAGAAGCATATGGTTCAAAAAAAAATACTGCTCATATTATCAGCTAAGTAAATAAATATCACCAGAATTCTGATAATGAAATGATAAAGGTGCAGTGAAATAAGCAAACTGAATCAAAGAGAATTTAAAACAACACAACTTTCCACCAGTTGCTCCAAACCCCATGAGGTGAGCTTTGCCATAAACCAAACCATAGGCACTCTATATTAATACTTACTAACTATGTAGAATGAATTCATTATTGACTCTTTTCTTCAACAATCCTCAATACATGAGAACTAGATTTCACAAGTTTTGAAAGTGCAAGGATTCGGTTAATCATAACTAACTTTCATATGCTTCGATACAAAGTCATCAGAAACTGTTTTACTTCTAAACCAGGTTCTCATGTCATAAATGAGGGAGAAAGCCACCACCCACACAAAAAGTGGGATTTTTGAGAGAAAGCATGATCTCATTCACAAGACAGTAATATAGATACACATATGAGTTATAAAATGTGGTCAGCCGCACTTGAAAAATATGGGCTCGGAAGAAGTGGAGCTAGTTTCTTAAATGCTAGTCAGAAACCAACATTGCTAATAATGACATTTAATTCAGCCTGGTTTTTCACGACAGTAAAATCCAACATTAATACACTCTTCGGAACTATAGAATTTCATGAGTAACATTTTGTAAGATGTAGTTTAACTTATTTAATTGAAAGTGTCATTCATACAGTATGATTCAATTGAGTATCTAATTTCGACAGCAAGCTTCTTCCAAGCGGCGTGTATCTGATTTTTAATGAGAGCACTATGGAATAACACGAATGAATGATGTGAGGCATACCATAGCGATATCAATGCTATTGACACGAAGCAGCTCATCTGGACAAACAAGATATCCAAGTAGAACCCATTCCCTGTAAGAAGTAACATTTGCTAGATCTCGGGCTCTCTGAGATGTGAAAATGACGCAATGGCAAAGTTTAGCAGTAACTATATGTCATTCAGAACTTAAATGTCAATTTAACCCAAATGTCAATATCTTTCAAAATAGCATGTACCACAGGGTGAGCAGAATTCGTCAGAATATCTGGATACCGAGGGTGATATGGGCTAATGAATCCCTCATTTCTAAGCTTCCTTGTATCTGTAGATAGGAAAATGATAGGGCCCACAGCCTCTAAAACCTGGAGATAAATATTGAAACTTTGTTGAAATTTGAATGATTTCTGGAATATTTGGAAAAACACGTACTGTAGCAATTTGTACGGACAAAATCGATCTACAGCCCAAAAACAGGTACTGTAGCGATCAAATTCTGGGAATGGCTAAATTTCCAGAATTTGAGAGTAATTTTCCAGAAACTAAAAAGAATTCTGTAAATTCGAGAATTAAGAGAACATGAACATGGGCAGAATATTTGGTTATGGTTACTGCCATCCCATCAATTTTATTTATAGAAGAATAAGAAATTACTACGGCTAGTTTTCCAAAATTCTGTTACAATTTCCTATTTAGCAAAGTTTTGACTATAAGCTGAAATTGACTAAAACATTGACTCAGAACTCTTAAACATGCTTATTACAATGTGAATTCAATCATAACAATTGATTCTTCAGTCTTCAATTCTTCAAACTTCAATTCTCCTGCGCACCTGCACTCTGTTCAACTTCTTAGAAAGAACCAGGCGGTCGACCGGTGTAGTTTCTTCTTCCAAGTGGTCGACCGGTTCACTTGGGCAGTTCTGAAATCAACCTCAGATTTCAACACTCCCCCTTGATTCCTGAGCTGCACATTTTCCACCATTCTCCTTAGCTCCTCAAGTCTTTCTTTTGCTAAAGTAATCAAGTCAGTCCACTGTTCTCTTGAGCAGTAATGCTTCATCTCCATTTCACATTGTTTTATTTCCAAACAATAGGCTAAAAGTCCAAGTTCATTTAATTCGAACTTGCCTTTCATATTGGTTCTAATTTCAGCATCCAATTCTTCATCATCATTGATATCAGCTGCAACTGCAGCACCTTGAGTTTCAGCTATTTTCAGAGGGAAATTTTTCCTAGTTTTTTCATGATGATCCAGGACATAGAACAAGCCAAATGAAGTCCCAACAAGAATGTCCAAGTTCCCATCAACATCCAAATCAACCATTGAAGGTGAAGAGTATATATATGCACGAAATTTTCCAGTACTTGCACTTAACTCTAGTTCTTGATTCCTCAAACTGCCATCACATTTCCCAACATCTTTATCACCAAGCACTTTCAAATGCTCAGGATTGTCATAATACTCATGATCAAAGTAATATGAACTTGTAACACTCATTTCAGCTACTCCATCACTATCAATGTCAGCAATCTCAGAAGTGCACAAGATATGTGAATCTATATTCACATAATCCTCCAACATCTCTTGTTTCCTTTCTGACATCTGTTCATCTCCCCACATGGGTTCATTAACATAATCTTCATAGTTGTAATTGTACTCGTCAGTTAATTCATCTCTTTCACAAGATGAATCTGCATCTGTTTCTAACCCTTCTTCATTTTCAGTTGTGTTGCTTTGGTGTTCTAGCTGCTTCTCAAAACTAAAACATCTATTTGACATTTTTGTATTGAATAAGAGGGTATCTTGATCATCTTTGATCATGCATTTGCCATTTATAAACAGCAAAGAGTATCTATCCTCAAGTAATTGACCTACACTTATCAAATTTTGGTCAATTTCTGGCACATACAACACATACTTAAACTTTCAGATTCCAGCTAGAGTTTCAATATCAACTTCCCCTATACCCTCAACACTTACATACTGCCCATTTGCAACTTTAACTCTAGATTTGTAACTTAAGTCTAGGTTTTTGAACATACTTGCTGCTGCAGACATGTGGTTTGAACAACCACTATCAATAGACCAAGTTTGAGTGTTTACCTCATTTTTGTTGCATTTGTGTGCTTCAGTGGCTGTGAATAGCATTTCCTCTTTGGTCTCCTCCACTTCAGCAACTTGAGCTTGATTTGCATTGTCTTCATTGCAAAATTTTTCAATGTGACCAAAATTCTTACATTTTCGGCATTGTGCATTTTTGAGCCAACAAGATGACTCAAGATGATTGGTTTTCTGACAGTACTTGCAGGTGGGAAGTTGCTCTCTTCTTTCCTTCCACCTTGCATTGAAGTTGTTGCCTTGTGTTTGATTATTTGGCCAATTTCTCCTCTGCCATGAATTTCCAGAACTGGACCTGTTTTCTGGATTTCTGAAGAACACTTGCTGCTGCCTAGTTCTTCCTCTAAATCCTGTTGCAAAGGCCTCTTCACTTGTGTTTTCTTGCCTAAATGCTTGCCTTTGTTCCACAGCTTGCAAGGCATTGATTAGCTCTTGAAGACTCATGGAAGTGAAGTCTTTTGAATCTTCCAAAGAACATATCTTGTTCTCAAATTTTTCGGGTAAGCTTACTAGAACCTTTTCCACAACTCTTGATTCTTGAATTTCTTCTCCAAGTAGAGTCATTTCATTTACAATTTTGGACACACTTGATGAGAATTCTTTGACAGTGTCAGAATCCTTCATCCTTAGACCTTCAAATTGTCTCTTCAAGTTCAGAATTTGCATCCTCCTTGACTTCTCATCACCTTGAAATTCGGATTTCAGCTTATCCCATGCATCCTTTACAGTTTCACAGGCCATTATCCTTGTGAAAATGTCCTCACTCACTGCATTATGAATGCAAGTAAGAGCCTTGAACCTTTTTGCTCTTTGTTCATTGAAGTACTTGAGTTGGTTCATTGTTGGATTGTTGTTTAAGGGAACTACTTCCTTGTCAGTCTCCACATCATCCCATAGGTCGAAGGCCTTTAGATAAATCTTCATCTTCACTGCCCATGCTCCATAATTCACCCCTGTGAAGATTGGAGTTTTTGACGAGAATGAAGCATCCATGTCTGTCAAGAACAGTCTGCTCGAAATTTTTGTTTCTTGTAATTTACTTCCTAGGCTTCACAATACTGGAGAACAAGGATATCAATTGATCTTCTTTGTCAATTGTTTATCCCTTTTTAAAGAACAATTCAAGACTTTTCTTGATTTCAAAAATCTGCAAATTCTGGTCAACACTTGCTTCTTGCACCAAATTCTGATCAACACTTGTTTCTTGCACTCTTTTCCTTCCAGGGATTCCACAGAACAGAGAACACGAACTATAATTGAGCAATTCTTCAATTATCAGTCTTTTAGAGAACAAATCAAGACTTTTCTTGATTGACGAATTCTGGAATTTCTGGAGACAGTGCAACCTTTTTCTTTCAAGGTTTAATCAATCCTGGAATTCTTTTTCCACTTGAATATTTCTTTCAATCCCTTCTAAGACCTAATTCAGCTCTGATACCATGTTGAAATTTGAATGATTTCTGGAAAATTTGGAAAAACACGTACTGTAGCAATTTGTACGAACAAAATCGATCTACAGCCCAAAAACAGGTACTGTAGTGATCAAATTCTGGGAATGGCTAAATTTCCAGAATTTGAGAGTAATTTTCCAGAAACTAAAGAACTTAAAGAATTCTGTAAATTCGAGAATTAAGAGAACATGAACATGGGCAGAATATTTGGTTATGGTTACTGCCATCCCATCAATTTTATTTATAGAAGAATAAGAAATTACAACGGCTAGTTTTCCAAAATTCTGTTACAATTTCCTATTTAGCAAAGTTTTGACTATAAGCTGAAATTGACTAAAACATTGACTCAGAACTCTTTAACATGCTTATTACAATGTGAATTCAATCATAACAATTGATTCTTCAGTCTTCAATTCTTAAAACTTCAATTCTCCTGTGCACCTGCACTCTATTCAACTTCTTAGAAAGAACCAGGCGGTCGACCGGTGTAGTTTCTTCTTCCAAGTGGTCGACCGGTTCACTTGGGCAATTCTGGAATCAACCTCAGATTTCAACAAACTTAAGTTTATCATTATTTAAGCAATCCAACTAAAAACAAATGTAAGTATGATTTTGGAATTTGTTAATATTCAAACTCCTGTGTGATATATGTAAAAAGGACTACTTGTTGTAGCTTCATTTAATGATCATTTTACAGCAGCATAACTGTGATAAACACACTTCCAAGTAAGCAACAAACTAACTGATACTAAAAAAAAAAGTAAGCAACAAACTAACCAAAGAAAAAACTCTTCTCAGTTTTCATAAGCTATCACCCAGCAAACTTCCTTCCTTCGGATGAGGAGCTTGACAAATATGACCATTAAAGATGTCTTAAATTCTATTATTCAATTTCCTCTTCCTTTTTTTATTCAAGGACAGAAATTGTGGAGTATTATTGATAGGAGAAGAAAAAAAACATGAAGGAGAAGATCCCCTCGCCATACTGATACTACCAAGCTACATGATACATTTTTTAAGTCTATGGTCTAACCCCCTGATGTTATAGAAGAATCATCCCACTATGAAGATTTAGAGAGAGAAATGAGTGATGAAGGCTAGATACCAATGTCTTGTAACATAAAACTAGACAAATGCACACACAGAGAAATAGAAATATGATCAGTAGTATTACTATCACTTTTTTGGATAGAAAAGGAACATAGATGACCTCTGCAATACGTGGAGTGACAAAATTTAGATATTCTTGTAACCCTTTCAATGGTGGATCATAAGAATCTATAAATTGAACCAACCTGCAATTCAAAAGGAGAGATATCTAAAATGTGTAATGTGTATAAGATACAAAAAAGCGCCTCTAACATAAACTGAAGTATCATGCCAAAATGCTAAAAAAGATGAATTACCAAGAATCAATTTTCAGCATAAAAAGAAATGGTTTACTGCTCAAGAATTATGTTGCATAAGCCTGCCAATATATATATTTAGCCAGTAATATGTAGAGCAAAACTACCTTTATCAGAGTAATGTAGAAAACAAGGCTTAACGAATCTTTAAAAATTGTGAAATTTATCGTAGTTGCTGGGTACCAGTGACCTCATCTACTTCTATGTATAAGAACAGCCAACATGGATTTCCAATGACAGAAGATGAAGAGAAGATTATAATAGGACAACAATATGCCCTGTAATCCATAGAGTACACGGTGGTTATCAAGCCTTGACTAGGCGAGGAAAATAATTGTTGCCCTTGATTTCTAAGACAATCAAGCATTCGAATGTTAACACATAAAAGGAGAGCACTATTGATGCGGACAGGATAGCAAACACATATTTGGAACATTTAATGCACCCAAAGCAGCAGGCATTTTAAGTTTCTCCCGTTCTCTTATTGAGTTTTTATTTCCCCATTAATTCTGGATTGTTTCCAGATTTAATGGACTTGTTATGAGTGTTTTTAATTCCCCATTAATCCTGGACTGTTTCCAGAATTCAATGGACTTGTTTTGAGTGTGTTAAGTCTTTTTATTTCCCATTAATTCTGGACTGTTTCCAAATTTAATGGACTTATTATGAGTCTAAAGAGTTATTGTTGTAGGAGTCTAAGAGTTACGTTTTTGGGGTGTTATGGGAGTCTAAGAGTTACATTTCCTTTGTATTTAATAGATTGTACCCATGTTTTAGTGGGCAGAATGAAACAAGAAAAAAAAAACTCTTTGAGTAGTTAACTCAAGAACACCTCTCTTTCTTCTATTTTTCTATGGAATTATAGACCAAAGAAAACCTTGTGTGCTATATACGTGTGAGTTCCATTTTAGACTGCATCAGGTTGGTATCAGAGCTCGGTCAGAAATCGTCGACATGGCACCAAGAAGACGTGTGAACCTACCGAATCTCCGTGAGCAACCAGTGAATGAAGTTTATGAGCGCGATGAGATCGCACGGCTATAGCAGCAAGTCAAGGCATTGACGCAGCAATTAGCAGCAGCAATGGCTCAACATCGGGGTCCAAATCCACAAGATGTGGAAGAGGAATCCGAAGAGGATGAAAATCCTTTCGCACCTCAACCAGCACAACGGAGACCAGGGAATGATGAATCAAGGCGTTGGGAAACAGGCCTCAAAGTTGACATATCAGAGTTTCATGGTGGTTTACAAGCAGATGAGTACCTCGATTGGATCAATGCGGTAGATGAAGTTTTGGACTTTAAACAGGTCCCCGAAGACAGACGAGTAGCCCTGGTTGCAACAAGGCTGAGGGGCTGGGCTAGAGCTTGGTGGCAACAGGTGAAGAAAACAAGGACTATATAGGGAAAGGAGAAGATCACATGCTGGGACAAGATGAAGAAACACATGCGTTCTGCGTTTCTACCATACAACTACACACGAACGCTTTACCAACGGTTACAAAATCTAAGGCAGTGGAGTCGTTCAGTTGATGACTACACTACGGAGTTCTATCAGCTAGTATCGCGAGATGCAATTGCAGAGGATGAGGAGTCACGAGTTGTGCGATACATTGGGGGACTACGGATTCAATTCCAAGATGTCCTTAATGTGTTTGAAGTACTGAGTGTATCAGATGCCCACCAGAGAGCTGTGCAATTAGAGAAGCAACTAGCGCGCAGGAATACCGGGATAACAAGCTTTGGAGGTTCTAGCGCAAATACTAGCAATGTTAGCGGGCGAGCAGGGAATATAAATTTTAGGGGAGGGAGCACAGGAGGTGCGAGTAGCAGCAACACACGACCAGCAGTCCCACCATTTACATTTATCAAACCTACCGTGCCTACACACACAACGACACCAAACACAGGGTTTCGTTGTTTTAATTGTGGAGAACCTGGACACAGATTCGCAGAATGTAAGAAAGGACCACGAAGGGGTTTGTTCTCAGAGATGGAAGAAATCAGCAGGGAGCAAGATGGTGATGTTGAGACAGAATCAGTTTACGATGAAGAAGAGCGTGTAGAGGGGGATACTGGACCGATGTTAATGGTCCGATGCAGTTGTTTGGCACCACACGGAATAGAGGATGATTGGCTGCGCACTAATGTATTCCAGTCCACTTGCACAATTGGCGGGAAGGTCTGCCAATTCATCATTGATTCGGGCAGCTGTGAGAACGTGGTGTCCGATGAGGTGGTCTGTAAATTACACATGACAACCGAACCACACCCTAAGCCATATAAACTGACATGGCTAGATCGGAGGAGTGATGTTACAGTATCAAAACGCAGCTTGGTGTCCTTTTCAATTGGGACAATATATAAAGATCAAATTTGGTGTGATGTGGTGTCCATGGATGCCTGTCACTTATTACTAGGCAGACCGTGGCTATATGATCGGCGTGTGATGCATGATGGGTTCTTAAATACATACACCTTCGTGTTCAATTCAGTCAAGGTTGTGTTGCTGCCAAAGAAGGAGGTTACGGGTGGTCCTTTGACAGGGGAAACCAGTAACTTGTTGACAATGGCTAAATTTGAGGCAGAAATTAGAGAGTCAGTGGTGGTTTACGTGCTGATGGGAAGAGAGAAAACTGAAGGTGGCACTGTCCCGAGTGATGCGGAGCCACTCGTACAAGAGTTTGGAGATGTGTTCCCAGCTGAGCTACCCGAGAACTTGCCCCCATTAAGGGACATCCAACATCAAATTGATCTAGTTCCAGGTGCCAGCTTGCCCAATAGGCCACATTATCGGATGAGTCCGAAGGAACACGAAGAGTTACGACACCAAGTAGAAGAATTACTAGCAAAGGGGCACATTTGTGAGAGTCTTAGCCCATGTGCGGTGCCTGCCCTTTTGACCCCAAAGAAAGATGGAACGTGGCGAATGTGTGTTGACAGCAGGGCCATAAATAAAATTACGGTTCGTTACAGGTTCCCGATTCCTCGATTGGATGACTTGTTGGATCAGTTGAGCGGGGCCACAATATTCACAAAGTTGGACTTGAAGAGCGGATATCACCAGATTTGTATCCGGCCGGGGGATGAATGGAAAACAGCCTTCAAAACTCGGGAGGGACTCTTTGAGTGGATGGTCATGCCATTCGGTTTATCTAATGCCCCCAGCACGTTCATGCGGGTGATGAATCAAGCACTGCGACCCTATATTGGTAAGAGTGTAGTGGTATATTTTGATGATATCCTAGTTTATAGCATTGATCCTACAATACACTTACAACATCTTTGGGAAGTTCTAACCGTGTTACGTAAGGAACAATTCTTTGCAGCAAAAGAAAAATGTGTGTTCTTAACTAATCGGGTCTTGTTCTTGGGTTACATTATCTCTAATGAGGGGCTCTCAGTTGATGAAACAAAAGTTGAAGCCATCAAATAGTGGCCCCAACCGCAAACCGTGACTGAAGTTCGAAGTTTCCATGGGCTGGCGTCATTCTATCGCCGCTTCATTCCTCACTTCAGTAGCATAATGGCCCCAGTAACTAATTGCATGAAAGACAACAATGGCAGGTTTGTATGGACCAATGAGGTCAAGATAGCTTTCCAAGAAATCAAGAAACGGTTAACCACCGCTCCAGTACTTGTCCTGCCCAACTTTTCAAACCCCTTTGAATTGCACTGTGATGCTTCCAAGCTAGGAATTGGGGCAGTTCTAAGTTAAAGTAGCAAGCCGATCGCTTTTTTTAGTGAGAAGATTTTGGGGTCAAAGTTACGGTATAGCACCTATGATGATGAGTTTTATGCAGTGGTTCAAGCAGTACAACATTGGCGACATTATTTGTTTCTCCAAGAATTCATCTTATTTACTGACCATGATGCTCTCAAACATATGGGAAGTCAGGATAAAATCTCATCCCGACATGCATCTTGGGCTGCATATTTACAACAGTTCACTTTTGTCATCAAACATAAAGCAGGAACATTGAACCGAGTGGACGATGCCCTTAGTCGAAGAAAGAATCTACTGATTGACATGCGCATCAAGGTTTTGGGTTTCGATTCCTTTCAAAACCTATATGCATCTGATCCTTTTTTTGCTGCTGTATTAAGGAAGATCCAGAACAACCAACAAATTGACTTTGTTCTCCAAGATGGGTTTCTTTTCAAAGGCACACAACTATGAATCCTTGAGTGTAGCCTCCGGACCAAGATAATGAACTACACCAAGAAGGGCATGTGGGCAGGGATCGGACTTATTTGCTAGTAGCGGCATCTTACTTCTGGCCATCCCTGCAAAAGGAGGTTGGTCGTTTTGTGGAGCGATGTAGGGTCTATCATGTGGCCAAGGAAGGAGCCACCAATGCTGGGTTGTACATGCCACTTCCTGTTCCAATACGCCCATGGTCCGACATCAGCATGGATTTTGTTCTAGGCCTCTCGCGAACACAACGGGGATTTGACTCCATCTTTGTGGTAGTGGACAAGTTTTCAAAAATGGTTCATTTTATACCATGCAAGAAGACAACAGATGCTGTTAGTGTGGCTGATTTATTTTTTAGGGAAATTTATCGGTTACATGGGTTGCCGGAGTCCATTGTGTCAGATAAGGACACCCGTTTCTTAAGCCATTTCTGGCGAAGTCTATGGAAGATGGTTAATACCCACCTAAATTTTAGCAGTGCTTATCATCCCCAGTCCGATGGACAAACCGAGGTGGTGAATCGATCATTGGGTAATCTCCTTCGTAGCTTGGTGGGTGATCAAATAAAATCATGGGACAAGAAACTCGGTCAGGCCGAATTTGCTCATAACCATGAAGTCAATCGTAGCACCAAATTCAGCCCCTTTGAAATTGTGTATGGGTTTCTCCCACGATGTCCTCACGACCTGGCTAATCTCCCGAGCAATTCCAAAGTTCACCACAAGGCAGAAGACCTTATCACGCAGCCGCAAGACATTCACAACCTCACCCGACAGAATTTATTGGAATCTGTTACCAAATTCAAGCACGATGCAGACCGCAAACGGCGCATGGTCGATTTTCAAGTGGGTGAATTTGTTTGGGCTGTGTTAACAAAAGATCGCTTCCCTACAGGCGAGTACAATAAATTGTCCGCACGGAAGATTGGTCCAGTGGAGATTATTGAGAAAATTAATTCCAATGCTTACCGTCTCAAATTGCCTAGTCATATTCGCACAGCAGATGTATTTAATGTTAAGCACCTAATTCCTTTCCGCGGGGACTCATCATCAGAGGAAGATCTCCCGAATTCGTGGTCGAATTCTTCTCAGCAAGGGGAGGATGATGCGGACAGGATAGCAAACACGTATTTGGAACATTTAATGCACCCAAAGCAGCAGGCATTTTAAGTTTCTCCCGTTCTCTTATTGAGTTTTTATTTCCCCATTAATTCTGGATTGTTTCCAGATTTAATGGACTTGTTATGAGTGTTTTTAATTCCTCATTAATCCTGGACTGTTTCCAGAATTCAATGGACTTGTTTTGAGTGTTTTAAGTGTTTTTATTTCCCATTAATTCTGGACTGTTTCCAGATTTAATGGACTTATTATGAGTCTAAAGAGTTATTGTTGTAGGAGTCTAAGAGTTACGTTTTTGGGGTGTTATGGGAGTCTAAGAGTTACATTTCCTTTGTATTTAATAGATTGTACCCACGTTTTAGTGGGCAGAATGAAACAAGAAAAAAAAAACTCTGAGTAGTTAACTCAAGAACACCTCTCTTTCTTCTATTTTTCTATGGAAATATAGACCAAAGAAAACCTTGTGTGCTATATACGTGTGAGTTCCGTTTTAGACTGCATCAACTATAAATAAAAGGTGGTAAACCATTTGGCATTACTTTAATGTGCTCATGGTAACTCTGCAAAAAAAGTCTAAAACAAAGAGTGGGTGATGCAATTACAGCGAGTCTGCTCTAAAGGGAGTAAGTAGAGAGCAAAACTCTAGAAATGAAACTCAAAATCAATTTGGAACCGCTTTGACCAGTCATATTGTAGCCTTGTTAGTTCTGCAACTGACTTAGTAGGTCTATTGAACTCATCTTCAAAATCAAAACTAGACATTTTGAGTTCTACAGGGATAAACTTGTCACACTTTATATTGGAGTTTCTTGATCTTAGACGGATACAAATGGATTTTCTCAGAGAAGCCCATTGGGAAAGATACAGAGACGCTCTGTTTTTGTTTGGTAATCATAAACTTTTTTTGGCTGTAGGTTTGGTCTTTGCTTTATTCAGGAAACCCCACTTGTAATTCTGCATAATCGCGCAAACCCTTGAAAATTACAAAATGTTTTGATGCCAAGGGCTGTTGACTCTTCCAGGTACAAAATTAATCTGAACCTCAAGAGAAAATTATGCCTACAGCTCTACAATAGATTTTTTGAACAGAAGCAGTATTCCTTATCATAGGGCTGGGAAGTAGACCACGGATAGGGGGAAAGTGAAAGGATAACAATACAGAGATCAGTAGAAACAAAATGATTGGCTAAGTGTTCAGCCCGTGCCACTTCTGTAAACCAAAACATCTGTCAATTCGATCCAAGCGAATGGCTTTTACAATGGGCCCCATCGAATTGTGAGCTCCGAAGCAACTTGTTTCATTGTTGTGCTTGAGGTGAGATGTTATTATTATGTGCTTGAGGTGAGATGTTATTTATGTAAATCTAGATTTTATCAAGTCTAGTATGTAATTAAAGTTTGGCCTTTTATTTTTTATTCAAATTTTATACCTCTTTTTTGTAAAATTCGGTATATAACTACATGTAAAAATAAAAAAAAGATATTGGGTGTGATATGGATGGAAAGATCGAAACAATGAGATGTTGAATCCATTTAATGTGGTTTAATGGTTGTATGTGTGTATCCAACAAAAGGAAAAGAGGAAGAGGATCTATTCTTTTATAGACCCTCCAATTTTCAATCAAGAAGTCCTATGTGTTTCTTCCTTTTCATTCTCTTTTTTTTCTTTTTCTTTTTAACATGAACAAAATTCACTCCCGTTTTGCTTAATACAAGTTGAGTTCCTTTTGATCACTCAGAGACGGGATGCATGGATCTTATCTATCATAAATAGAGTCAAGAATTTTAATAATCAGGAATTCGAGGGACTTATAACAGATTTTACCTTTCTTTTTCAATACCATTGAAATGAACCAAAAATCATATGGGGAGCCACACACACACACACAAAACAAAAAAAAAAAAGACATTAACAAGTATTTTATGTGTAAGAAAAAGAGAGATTAAAGATAATAGTTCATACCATTCCACATCCAGCCGGAGAGGAAAGCCACCAAAACAATCTAGTCCGTGAAAGCTCAGAATTTGCAATAAAAGGAAAAAAGAAAGCATGAAAGAAGATAATGTTGTTCGGCCCCAAAACAATGCTAGATCAAATCTCGATTCATTTTATAGCTGCCATGCTGATATTCTCTGGATTCTAGGCTAGCAATAACCAAACAAGAAAATGTACGATGAAAAACAACGTCGCCCTAGCATCAGCTCAATCAACTTCACCTTTAAGTACGGACAAGACTATCCTATCAAGTCACTGGAAATGGTCTCGACCCTTGTGAGTTTATTTCACTTGAAAAAGATGTGTTTGGTAATGTATCTTAAAAATATTTTTTAAAAATGATTTTTTTTTTATTTTTAATTAAAAAAATAATGTTTTTAGATAATATTTATGTCATTATATCAAAAATAATTATTAAAAAATAAAAAAATATATAATTTTAATATATTTTTAAATAAAAAATATTTTCAAAATCAACCATAACTAATCACATGCCCAAGAAAGTAGATTTCATTATCTCTTTCTTAATTGATTTTTTTTTTCAAATTTTAGAACTGCCATCCAGAATAATTTATATTTAAAATATATATCGATGTGAAGAATAATTTATATTTAAAATATATATCGATGTGAAGAATATTTTTTTTTAAAACACTTAGAAAAAATTAAAACAGGGATGCAAATTGAAGTGAAAATGAAGTCTTCATGCATGCACCTTCATTTGTCTCAATGCTATCATATATTTGGCTATTTGCCAATTCATTATCTTATTTGTGTACATGTTACCCAAATCATGAAAATTATAATTCCAATTATGTTTTCTTTTCTAAGATTAAACTAGAGCGAAGAGGACATCTCATCTCATCATATCTATAACACGAGAGACAACATTGCAAATGCATCGGTCATCGGTTTTTGTGGTTTAGTGATTTGTGTTCATCTTTGAAGCTTTTTTCCATGCATTGATACCCCTTTTTTTATGATATATCAGATTCAAATGGAGAGGATTTTTCAGTACAAATTAGGCAAATTATTTGTGATTAGGTCCCATGAGACGTAGAGGTCGGATTATAATTTCTTCTTCTTTCTAAAAATCAACGTTGGAAAAATTAAATTCTTTTGAAATTGAAAAGAAAAATCAATTAAACAAAATGATCAAAAAATATCGAATAAATAAAGACTAAATTAAAAGAAATAACATATCACAAACTAGGATTTAATGATAAAATTAAAAACAAATTAAGATTCTTTTATGTTCAAAATAAATTTGACTAGATCCGCCTCGTTGCTCTGATGAATAATCTAATTTTATTTATAAGTACATCTAAATAAATAAAAGGGTTAAGAGGAAAAATCCTCGGAGGTAGGGTCTACCTCCCGCACATCACCATCAGCAGTATCACCGTACATCTGATCAAGAACCAGAACCAATCCCATTGCAAAAGCACCATCAAACCCTGGCCTTACACTAAGCCAAAAGACATCCTTCCCAAGCATCACATGAGTGGTGGGGTCCACTTTTCTTTTGATCACAGCCACCTGTTCTTTTGATGAATTCTCCGAGGAAGTGTTAAAAACTGTACAGCGTCTCTTAGAATAAGAACCCCTGATATGGTACTCCTCGCCTGGATCACCAAAAACCTCTTAGAATTTCTTAATTTGTGCAAGAATTCATTTTCTAATTTTCAATGATTTTTTTTCTTTTTTTTTTTCATTCTTTTCTTTTTCCGTTTTTTTTTTTTATCAAAACAGAATTACAAGACACATGAAACGGCACCACAACACACCAAACACAAAATCTACAAAGCCTAGGGTTGACAACTAATCAGCCGCCTCAGCCACTACACTCTTCATCATCTTCCTCTGAACGCTTCTACATCCTCTTCTGCAGGGAAAGTATGCTGAACGCCTTGGTGCTGGTGCTCCTGTCTACCTCTCCACTATCCTTGAATACCTTGCTGTCTAGATTCTTGAGCTCGTCAGGAATGTCTGTTGCTGCTCTGTTTGAGTTTTTTTTTTTTTGTTTTTCAGTAGTGGATACTGGCATGGATGAATCTTTTGTTGAATCAAGTAGCAAAAATGGTGAGATCAGAAGAGTGAAGAAGAATTCACACAGAGGAAAGATTGAGGTTGAAGGAAACGCAAGAGTTGCTGAGCTCAAAGAACTCATCAATGGCGGACTGGCCTCACTTGTGGACTACTGGTAGATGCTCTGTCGCATCCAGGTCACGAGTTCGAAGGTCGGTAGAAAGAGAAGAAGGTTGAAGAGAGTGGAGAGCGATGATGCACATGCACATCCTCTTGAAATTTGTGCAGAGCCTCCCCTCTCAGAAACCAAACAAATCTGCTGCTGCTCTGTTTCTGCTCATTGTCTTCGCTGCTGACCTCGACCCAATTTTGGCCAAATTCCATCGTCTCGGCCCCGAAATCGTCATTTTTGCCATTTTAGGAAAGTTTTGTTTTTGCAATTACTTTTGATTCAAGAGTCCGAATTGACTTTGGTCAATTGGTACTCTCTTAGAATTCATAGCTCTTTCATATTCTGCATTTATCTCAAATTTGCCATTTATGGCAAATTTAATGTTTTATGTCCTTTCCTTTTCTGTATTGATTTAGGCTAGGGTTTTATCTTTAAGTATCCCTTGTAAACCCGGCAGCCGACTTAGCTATCATTTTATTGAATAAACTTTGAGTTTGATTGAGATTTAATCTCGTTTTCTTTGATTTTACGGAATATTGACGTTGGTCGTATTCCTTTGTGATTTTCTGCTGCGTCAACCATTACCTTCTGATACCCACTTATCGTGCTTGGATGGGGACCCCTTGTCTGATCCTTCTATCTATCGAAGCATGGTAGGTGGCCTCCAATATCTTACCCTCTCACGCCCTGACATCTCATTTGCTGTCAATCAAGTGTGTCAATTCATGCACAACCCACGTTCCTCTCATCTTCAGGCTGTAAAGCGTATTCTTCGATACATTAAGGGCACAATTGATCAAGGGCTTATATTTCACCAGTCCAATGACTTCAACCTACGCAGCTTTTCGGATGCTGATTGGGCTGGTTCTGTTGATGACTGTCGATCCACCACAGGTGCATGTATATTCCTCGGCCCCAATCTTCTCACCTGGACCACTAAGAAATAGTCTACTGTCTCTCGCTCTAGCACTGAAGCTGAATATCGTGCTCTTGCCCACACGGCTGCTGAAATTTGCTGGTTTGGATTCTTATTCCGTGAACTTGGCATTCCTCTTCAAACTGCCCCTTATATTTATGTTGACAATATCTCTGCTATTCACATGGCCGCCAATCCTATCTTCCATGCTCGCACCCGGCACATTGAGACTGACTATCACTTTGTTCGCGAATTAGTTGCGCAAAAAGCTCTCCACACCATCTATATCCCTTCATCTCATTAACTTGCGGACATCTTCACCAAGGGCCTGAGTCGTGATTGATTTTGTATCCTCAAGTCCAAGCTTAATCTTCATGTTGCTCCGTTACGCTTGAGCGGGGGTAAAGAAGATATCACAGAAGAAGATATCACAGAAGAACCAAAAGAATCTGCACTCAATAATTCCCCATCAAGTGATTAGTTGACCTTCCTTTTGTAATCAATATAATCAATTGTATTTATCTTTGATTGATTGTATTTACCTTTAAATTGTCACCTTCCGTAAATAGCATTATACTGTAAACATTATTTATAGTATACCAATGAAGAACAATGCAACGAACAAGGGTTGCTGAATTATTCATTACCATCTCTGTTCTCATCCCTTTCTTCTCTGTAAGCTTTGAATTCCTTCAAGTTTCACAAGTTATATAGCATTTTAATTTGAAGAAATTTTTTGGTTCATGTTAACTAGATTTCCGACAATAATGCCATAATATTGATAGTTGGTTCTTAGCTTAGCACAAAAGCAATTAAGAAATGCAGCACTGTATACAAGTGCAGTAAATTATTTTTGCAAAATATAGCATGACCAGTCTCTTTTGCAGATTTGGCATACACAATGAAAGTGGATGCAAAATGTGACGTGTACAGCATCTGTTTTTCAGTGCTGCTCATGTTTCTCATTTTCCTTTCGCAGAGAATCTGTTTTTCATTTTACTCTAACTCTCTGCATTGTCTTTGTTTTCAATTTCTTACGCTGAAATTTTCAACAACAAATCTTGCATTTTCTTCAACATCTGTTTCTTCTCCTCTCCAGTCTCAGTAATACATTTCAAATTCTCAAAGTTCAGTTAAAAAAAATAAATAAAAACTGGATCAGTTTCCTGTTTCAGATTGGTGCTCAGGTTGTTCCGATCATCAAGCTCAAAGAAGTCGTTCTCTCTACTGAAAATGGAGAGTAGCTCTTTTGGCAATCTCAAAATCATCAATGACGCAGCAGAAAATCACAAAGGAATACGACCAACGTCAATATTCCGTAAAATCAAAGAAAACGAGATTAAATCTCAATCAAACTCAAAGTTTATTCAATAAAATGATAGCTAAGTCGGCTGCCGGGTTTACAAGGGATACTTAAAGATAAAACCCTAGCCTAAATCAATACAGAAAAGGAAAGGACATAAAACATTAAATTTGCCATAAATGGCAAATTTGAGATAAATGCAGAATATGAAAGAGCTATGAATTCTAAGAGAGTACCAATTGACCAAAGTCAATTCGGACTCTTGAATCAAAAGTAATTGCAAAAACAAAACTTTCCTAAAATGGCAAAAATGACGATTTCGGGGCCGAGACGATGGAATTTGGCCAAAATTGGGTCGAGGTCAGCAGCAAAGCTACTGATTTCTTCCGCAAACGACGAAACGCATTGACTGGGTGAGTTTCGCGTTATTCCGACTCCGACGACCTGGTTGCCGAAATTCAGTTGCCTTTGAATTTCGGATGATCCCTCTTCAGCATGTATGATTCCGCAACTTGTTCTACATCAATGGTGTAGGACACGTTTTGCAATCAGTCATAGTAAACTGTTTTAATAAGTCAACTGCATAGTGAGTTTGAGAAAGAAAGAGATGATCAGTGCGCTGGGAAATTTCCAGGCCAAGAAAGAACTTGAGTTCACCTAATCGACAACTGTCAAATGTGGAGCATAGTTGATCAAGAAATTGGTGGACACGGTGTAGATCAGACCTAGTAACAATGATGTCATCCACATAGACAAGCACATAGATTTTGCAAGAGGAAGATCGGTGAATGAATAAGGATGCATCAGATTAACTGTGAGAGAATCCCTGGGCAAGAAGAAAGCCACTGAGATGTTGGAACCAGGCTCTGGGGGCTTGTTTCAGTCCGTAAAGAGCCTTGTGTAGCTGGCAGACATCCTGGGGACGTGAGGAATCATGAAATCCAGGAGGTTGTTTCATGTAAACAGCTTCTTGTAAATGGTCGTTTAGAAAGGCATTTCAGACATCAAGTTGTTGAAGAGACCAATTAAAGGACACAGCTAGGGAGAGGATAGTACGAATGGTAGCCGGTTTGACTACCAGGCTAAAGGTTTCTTCATAGTCAAATCCTTCCTGTTGGTTGAAGCCCTTGGCTACAAGTCGGGCTTTGTAGCGGTCAATGGATCCATCCGCTTTTCTTTTGACTTTGAAGACCCATTTACAACCAACAATGTTCATTTGAGAGGAGGCGGGAACAAGGGACCATGTTTGGTTGCTCATGAGGGCATCATATTCATCCTGCATAGCAGTTCGCCAATGACTGTATTTGGAAGCTTGAGTGAAGCTCGTCGGTTCAAGGGACATGGGATCAGAACAGTCGGCAGAAAGAGCATGAGGTAAGGGGTGTTGAGTGGTGTGAGAATAAAGTGGTTTGGGTTCAGGACCAAAAGGGATGATGGTTTTAAGACTCCTGAATTTTTGAGGAGGGTTGGGAGTATCCGGGGAGTTAGGAAAGAGAGATGGATCAATAGGGGAAGGAGGAGGTGTTTGGGGTTCAGTGGAGGTGACCTCGACTGGTGGACTAGAGGAGAGTGGTGGTGTGGATGGAGGTTGTGTAGTGCAAGTAGGGGTTGTAGAGTCTACGGGTGGAGTCTGGGGTGGATGTGCAGTAGTAGGGACTGATAGAGGTGAAGTGGTTGGTGAGGGGTGAAGGATAATAGGTGCAAGGTTAGGTGTGTTTGTGGTCTTAAGGATGAGTGCTGGTTCAATATCCATGTGAGCAGCAGGTGTGGGTGGGGCAACGAGTGGAAGCGGAGGTTGCTGGTAGGGAAAACTGGCTTTATCAAAGGTCACATTCTGGGAGATATAAACCCGACTTGAAATAGGTTCAAGACATCGATAACCTTTATAGTGATCATCATATCCAATAAAAATACATGGAATAGATTTAAAGGATAATTTGTGCCGATTGTATGGAACTATGTGGGGGAAACAAGCACATCCAAAACTCTTGAGAAATGTGTAATCAGGTGGTCGCTGAAGTAACTTCTCATAAGGAGAAATATGATCAAGTTTAGGAGTTGGGAGGCGGTTAATGAGGAAGACCGCCGTGGTAAAAGCTTCAACCCAAAAGCTGTGGGGCAAGTGAGATTGAGCCAGCAGGCAGAGTCCCATTGCAACAATATGTCGATGTTTTCTTTCCACCACTCCATTTTGTTGGGGAGTGTATGGGCAAGAGATCTGATGAGATATGCCATGATCACGTAAAAATGTCAAAAATAGTTTGCTGGTAAATTCACCTCCACCATCAATCTGCAGTTGTTTGATGTGGGAACTAAAATGATTTTCTACCAATTTTTTGAAGTGAATAAAAGTGGTAAGAACCTCTGATTTCTTAGCCAATGGATATACCCAAGTAAATCGAGTATGGTCATCAACAATAGAGAGATAATAGCGATATCCAAAATTTGAAGGAATTGGAGCAGGACCCCATAAATCAAGATGTAAGAGTGCTAATGGAAATTGAGCATGAGATTGTCTATCTTCAAATGGCAATTGACAAGATTTTCCCATTGGACAAATATGACAATTTTTATTTGAGACAGGTGTACCATCGATTGGTAAATGCTACTTATTTAATAAAATAGTAAAAACTGAATGCGACGGGTGTCCAAGTCTAGCATGCCATACGTCTTGT
Organism: Salix koriyanagi; assembly: GCA_029228605.1. Taxonomy (NCBI): domain Eukaryota; kingdom Viridiplantae; phylum Streptophyta; class Magnoliopsida; order Malpighiales; family Salicaceae; genus Salix; species Salix koriyanagi. Next base: position 12,575,195 of record CM055341.1, on the reverse strand, counting down.
GTCGTGTGCTTTCCATAACATGCTATTTGACAAGCAATAGCGGAAGACGTTTGGATATGGTAGAGCCCATCAAAACTACTGCCAGTAAGAAATACCTTTCCCGTTTTGTTGTCCTTCACAAAAAAACCATTAGCATCCATTTTAAAGTGGCAATCATTGTCAGCGCAAAAACGACGAATAGAAATTAAGTTTTTGCGGATAGCAGGTACACATAAAACTTCATTTAGATGTAATGATTTGTGCACACCGGTTAAACGTGTATTTCCAATATGAGTTATTGCTAGCTGATTACCATTACCAACAATAATTTTATCTGTACCTGTATATGGATGAGCATCTGGAAGAGCGGAAGGACTAGCTGTCATATGGTGAGTTGCACCCGAATCAAGGCACCAATTGAGCTTTGCCATGTCAGTAGGAGGAGCGGGTGACGTGGCATGATTCTCGGCCATGTATGCTTGTGGCTGTCGATCGGGGCAGAAGCGGGCAATATGCCCTAGCTTGTCACACCTAAAGCAGATCACTGAAGCTCGTTGGTTTGAAGAGTGACTTGTTGGTGTTGGGAGCAACAGGGGACGTCCGTCGGAGAGAGTGGGAAGGGAAGGAGCCATGGCAGACTGTGAATCACGACGCTGGGGATGATGATTTGGGGACCAAGACTGTGATTCACGATGCTGAGGGTGCTGATTTGGGGACCAATTTCTTTGGGTTTGCTCCCATTGCCCCAGTCGCCTTGATCCACGCCCTTGATTCCAGTTTCTGCCATGATTCCTTCCAAAATTGATGTGATTATGACTGGGTAATTTGGAATTGAAGCTGCGCTCGTTGTCCATGAAGCTACGTTCGTTGTCCATGACTCTGTGTTTGTTGTGTACTCGGTCAGCAGCCATAGCCACACCTGTGGTCAAGGTAAGGGACATTCGTTTCTGCAAGTGTTCCTCTCTTAGGGCTAGATCATAAAATTGATCAAAATTGATGTCAGGGTGCAGGTGAAGAGTGGTGGCCAGCTCCTTGTATTCGAGACCCAATCCGTCCAAGACATAGCTGATGAATTCATCATCATCCATTGTGGCACCAGATTGTATAAGGGAATCAACCAGTGATTTGGCATAATTAAGGTAATCAGCCACTGTTGTGTTGTTAGCTTTTCTTAGTGTTCGAATTTGATCTCTAAGAATTCGTATACGTGTGCTGGCCAGTGGTGACAGACGCTTGGCCAACATTTTCCAGGCTTGATTTGCGGTGGTGCACTGGATGAGAAGTGATTTGATGGAGGATGAGGAAGTTGCCTTGATCCAACTCAGGACCAGTTTATCTTTCGCAAATTCTGGATGCACAGAACCATCTTCTTGCACTTTGGGTGGTTCTGTGTTGTTGTTGATGACTGCTCTGAGGCCATGCATCTCCAATATGTCCTCAAACTGGGATTTCCAACTTAGATAATTGGTGCGATCCATGGGCACCGTGAATAAAGATGAGATGTTGAAAGAGGTGGGTAAATGATAGGATGAGAATGAAGGTGAGGAAAGTTTTGACATTTCAGAAATCAATTTTGACATATCCATATTGCTTGATTCTGCTGATTTGGGTGTTTCTGCCATTGATTTGCCTAGGACCGAAAGGATGAGGGTTAGCTCAAGAGAGCTCTGATACCATGAAGGAATTCAAAGCTTACAGAGAAGAAAGGGATGAGAACAGAGATGGTAATGAATAATTCAGCAACCCTTGTTCGTTGCATTGTTCTTCATTGGTATACTATAAATAATGTTTACAGTATAATGCTATTTACGGAAGGTGACAATTTAAAGGTAAATACAATCAATCAAAGATAAATACAATTGATTATATCGATTACAAAAGGAAGGTCAACTAATCACTTGATGGGGAATTATTGAGTGCAAATTCTTTTGGTTCTTTTGTGATATCTTCTTCTATGATATCTTCTTTAAAACTGGGGCTGCACTAAATTTGTATAAAACCTATGAATAACAGCATGCTTCTGGTTTCCTTTCCAACCTAGAAAAAGAACTTCATAAAGATTACCAAAGCATTTCATTATGATAACATTGTTTGCGGGCAAGAATAGAATCTTCTAAAAAGATAAACATATTTTATCTGTGAAGCATGCTGCGACTGATCATATGTTTTTAAGTCATTTTGTTTCATCATAATCTCACAGAATTAGCATATTAACGATCTCAGGACCAGTTTCAGGTTAATCATCCATAAATGCATATTCTTCGTGATTGGTTAAGAATTTTTAGAAAGTATACTAACCTATTGCAGAAGTTGATGCTGAAACAGCGCAACATACCTGGAGCTGTGTACCCAAAGGTGCCAGCAAATGATGTCCAATTGGACGAGTCAGGCATTAAGAGCCTAGCTGTGCCAAAATCAGAGACATGAGCCTCATATTCTGAATCCAAAAGAACATTGTTGCTGGAAATGTCTCTATGAATAATTGGAGGTGAGCAGTCATGGTGCATGTATGATAAAGCATTGGCTACCCCTATGATAAGATTTAGCCTTTTATCCCAATCCATCTTTACTGCTTGCTCCTCGTCGTTCAATACCTTTCTCAAGCTTCCCCTTTCCACAAATTCATATACCAAAAATGAGTGTTTAGCATGAGAGCAGAAACCATACAGCTTGACAATGTTTCGATGCCGTATACCCATTAAGACATCAACCTCGCTTCTAAAAGCTTTCAAGCTGGTCATCTCAACCTCTTGTGTTTGGTGAAATTTCTTCACAGCAAGGACTTGTTCTGATGGAAGCACAACTTTGTAAACAACTCCATAACCTCCTGTACCAATGCAATATTTGGAGTTGAATTCTTCAGTAGCCTCAATGATGTCCGCGTAGCGTAGTTCCCGGCCCATCAGGGCACCATCTCACGAAAACATCTATTCGTGGTGTTTCCATTAACCTTTTCTTTCTTCGGCTTTGGAAAAAGATAAGAAAAGCTACATCAACCCCAACAAACAACCCAACAAAGGAATTACAGTGAAAATGACAACTTTAGGGCCCTTCTTATGCATAGTTTTATTTTTCATGAGTGCAGCACAAGGCTCCAAACCAGTAGCATTGCCACACAGGTTGTTGTTGTTGCGAATTGCTTCAAATGGTGCCTCGCGAAAGGCTTTGATGTCAGGAATGGGACCCTCTAACTTGTTATAGGATACATCCACTTTTGTCAGGCCTTTCAGTGTACTAAAACTGGTTGGAATAAGACCGGACAACATATTATGGGAGATGTCTAAAACCTCTAGGCGCTGTAGGTGTCCAAGCTCCAGCGCTATACCTCCCATTAGGTAATTCCAACCGAGATCAAGAGTTTGAAGAGATTGTAAAGACCCCATCTCAGCAGGAATGCTCCCTGTGAATCTATTCTTGCTCATATTCAAGAATATCAGTTTTGAGCACCTGCCAAGCTGTTTAAGAATTGTTGCACTAAAATTGTTCGCCACCAGGCCAAGCCTTTCGAGATCAGATGGCGATGAGACATCAAAAGGAATATCACCTGAAAGTTTGTTGTCATTTACTGCAAGTTCAATCAACTTTAAATTTCCCAATTCCTTGGGAATTCCCCCAACTAGTTGATTTGACGAGAGGTCAAGACCTTGTAGATGAGTTGCCTTTCCGAGAGCATCTGGTATTTCTCCAGAGATTTTGTTTCCAGAAATTTTTAAGGCCGACAGATTGTTAAACTGCTCCCATGTCCATGAAAGCTCACCATGCAATTCATTATCACTCAAATCAATGTACTTCAAGTAGGGATGTGTGCCAAAAGCATCAGATATGTTTCCGGTAAGCTGGTTTTTCTCAAGTCTGAGTTTTAACAAGCTACTGCAATTTTTCAAGCTTTTCGGGATGGGTCCCGTGAAATAATTGTCGAACGCTGCAAAATGTGCAAGTAATCCACCAAGGCACACGTCTTGCGGTAGATTCCCAGACAATCAGTTAGAATATATTATTAAGGAATACAAATGTGTAAGGTTGTTCATTTCTGGAGGAATGGGACCAACAAGATTGTTATTCTCAAGGTAAAGTTCAGATAAGCTTCTTAAGTTTCCTAAAAACATCGGTATTGTACCGGTTAGCTTATTAAATGACAAATGTAATTTAGTGAGAGAAACCGTCAGGTTCCCGATAAATGTAATGGGACCAACAAGACTGTTATTCCAAAGGGAAAGTTCAGATAAGCTTCGTAAGTTTCCTAAAGATGTCGATATTGTACCGGTTAGCTTATTAGATGACAAATCTAATTTAGTGAGAGATGCTGTCAGGTTCCCGATAGAAGTAATGGGACCAAAAAGATTGTTATCGAAAAGGTAAAGTTCAAATAAGCTTCTTAAGTTTCCTAAAGACGCCGGTATTGTACCAGTTAACTTATTAGATGACAAATCTAAATGAGTGAGAGATGCCGTCAGGTTTCCGATAAAAGTAATGGGACCAACAAGACTGTTATCGGAAAGGAAAAAATCAGATAAGCTTCTTAAATTTCCTAAAGACGCCGGTATTGTACCGGTTAACTTATTAGATGACAAATCTAATTGAGTGAGAGATGCCGTCAGGTTTTCGATAAAAGTAATGGGACCAACAAGACTATTATTGAAAAGGAGAAATTCAGATAAGCTTCTTAAATTTCCTAAAGATGCCGGTATTGTACAGCTTAGCTTATTTGATGATAAATATAATTTAGTGAGATATCCTAATTTTCCAATTTCTGGTGGTATGCCACCAGAAAGTTCATTTAAATAGAGATAGAGATGAGTTAAGTGGCTCAAGTTGCCTATGGAAGCCGGGATCAATCCTCGGAGATAATTTGCATGCAAAAATATTTGAGAAAGTGAACTCAGCATTCCAATTTCCTTGGGGATGGAGCCACTGATATGGTTAACAGCCAGGGAAAAGAATCCAAGGCTTTTCAATGAGCTTATTTGTGATGGAATGAAACCAGAAATGTTATTGAAAGACAAGTCAAGGATGGTGAGGTTAGAAAGGATACCTATATGCGAAGGAATGGACCCGTAGAGGGAGTTGTTGCTAAGGATAAGCTCAATCAAGTTTGGAAAGGAAGAGAATCTGAGACTGTTAAGCGTACCTCTCAAACTAGAATTGGGCAGACTTATGTTGATGACAATACCAGACCTGTCGCAACTGATTCCGAACCAGTTGCAAGGGCTGTCTCCAGCCCAAGAAGACAGTTGGCTCTGGCTGTCGAGACTGACTTTCCATTGTAGAAGAGCTTTCGCTTCCTTCCTTCCATTTGCTACTTCAGCTCCAGTACTAGCCGAGTAAGCAAAAGAAGCAAAGAAGGAAGCATGAGCAAGTAAGGAAAAAATGAAGAAAGGTGAGGATAGGAGCAGGATCTGGGAAGCCATGGCCTTAATTGGTGGTTTGATTTCTTAAAGGGATGCATAAAATGATTCGCCCTGCACACCTATATATATGGGAAAGAAATGGTGCAGGACAGGGTAAGATTAGAGATCAGAACATTCAATGTTGACCGGAAATGAGGTTTTCATTGTGTAGAAAATTAATAATCCTAATTGTTAGAGTATAATATAATCATATTATGGGGCCTCACCTATTAGCTTAAGCTTTTAGGTGAGATGGTTCCTTAACACTAATTACCCCAAAAATTAAAATCTTTACGGAAATCACTACATGAAAAATCTTATGCATTACATTTTGTGGGATCCTTTTTGTTTTCATCCATTTATTTATATATTTTTAGCATTACTCTAAATTCAGTCACATGTTAATGCTCGGAAACGGAGGATAAAACTATTTAATTTTGTCTTCACTTGACATAGAAAATTACCAACTTAGGGGTGTTTGGGAAATCACTTAAAAAATGTTTTTGAAAAAATTTGTGTTTTATATTAAATTATATTTTTTTGTTGTAAGGTTATTTTGATGTATTAATGTTAAAAGTATTTTTTTTAAAATAAAAATATTATTTTAATATATTTGTTAATAAAAAACATTTTAAAAAACAATATTAATCACAATGATGACCTCAACTTGTTTTGAAACTGAGTCCAGTGGACAGAAAAATCAAGGAAAATCTAATGAGAACGGAAAAACGTTTAGCTTTGATAGAGGATTAGTAACATCTGCTCTCAATATTTTTATTTCTAGGTTTGATTCTCAGCTCTTTTATTAGATTCATAATCTTGATTTTTATTTTTATTTTAAATTTAGTTCTTATTCTTTTGATTTTTATTTTGAATTTTAAAAAGTCTAAATTTTAAAAAGAATTCAAATAAGTTTTAAACATCCATGTAAATGAGATATTAAAATAAGAAAGTAAAATAAACACACTCATCCAAATATTACAAAAGGTGAAATAAAAATTCCCTACACGTTATTTACATCACAAGTTAGTATTCCAGTTCAAGTCTACTCTTACATTACTCCTAAAAGTTAATAAGAACGATGATATCTATGTACTAATTATCTTGAGATGACCGTTAACTTTTAATATGAAAATTAACTAACCGTAATAGACCATTTTTGGGTTGCAAGCTAATGGAATTAAATTAGCAATCATCTAATACAAGTTCAATAATTAAAATGAACCCCTAACCAATGTTTAATGAGCTAGAACAATCCCAAATTAAAAACAATTATTAAAAAAAATTAACTAATCAAATAGGCTAATAAAAAATATTCTTCATAATAGAATATCTTTATATAACTCGAATCTTTAATTTTTATATATTTTTGGCAGATTTGAATTCTCACTTCAACATGTTGTTCTTTATTGTTAAGATGAATTACTAATACTACTATATATGGTTGAAAATATTGACATGTCTAATTTCTAGCTCAACATAAATCTATTTGTAGCTTTAGATATGTTTCAAGCAGTAAATGAACTGGAAATTTGACAAGATTTATCTAGTAAACTCGATCCTATAAAATAATATAGGATGATATGAGTTAATATATAGATAAAAATAATTATTATTATAATTTTAAAGCTCAATTGAAAAATCAATATAAAAAATAATAATTTATAGAACATAAAGATTAGCCCGATCACCCCAAAATTGTCCGGGCTTCCACTGTCCATGCATAAAAGCAGTCCTGACTACAGGATGGTGAGGTTGCCTTGATTAGAAGTAAGGTAGTCAAAATCGAGATTTTGACACGAATCGCAATTAATTTAGAACAACGCAACCCATTAAATTTCAAAAGCTCAACATCTTAAATTTCAATGGCCTTTCCCCCCAAAGTGTGCTATTTCAAAATAAAAATAAAAAAAGCAAAAAAATTAATTGCGTCCTGAGAGGTGTAGACCAGGGGTATGGGTGTTACTCGAAGATTGAATATTCAATTGTACCTCTGGGTTTCGGGCTGAGAATTTTCCTATCGTTGAATCCTTTTCACATCTTTTGTCAATTCATTTTGATAGATCAAATCAACACAGCTTGCCGGTAATGGAAGATTAGGCAGCAGGGGCCACTGGAAGAGTTCCTCCGAACTACCGCTTAGATTAAAAAAAAGACTTGGATGTCTTGTCACTTGACATAGAAAATTTGCAACAAATTAGGGGTGTTTGGAATCACTTGAAAAATATTTTTGAAAAAAAATATGTTTTTTATTAAATTAATTTTTTATTTTTATATTATTTTGATGTGTAAATAAAAAAAAAAATTTAAAATAAAATATTATTATTATTTTTTATATTTTTTAACAAAAAAATATACATTAAAAAACAACTTTTTATACTCCACTGTAAACACTTTGTACTGTAAGAACCGAGTCTTCTTGGAAGATTCGTGCGTTAAATTTGTCTAGCTCTATGATGACTTGGTTGTCTTTTCAGTCAATAATAGCTCATGGTACATTTTGTCAAACAAGTTGTTTTTCACAATAACAATAAAGCTTCAACCAGTAACATTTCTAATAACCAGTTCATCTTTCAAATTCTATCGAGGAGAATAGCTTTCGCAATGGTGGCCAACGAGTAGTAATCTCTGTTGAAGAAATTGTAATTAGCTGATCAGTTATTATTATTGTTAGGCAGTTAGTTATATTGTACAGCTCACACACACAAGTCCAGCTCACATACACAAGCCTTGCATGGCTACTTTATGGTTACAATATCATGTATAAATGTTCAGCTATTCTATGAATGAAATACAAGCTTCAGAATTCAATCTCTTTATTTTCTACTTTCTACATGGTATCAGAGCAAAATCAGTAGAAATTTTTCTTCAAAAATCGTGTTTCTCAATCACACAAATTACCCAGATTACATTTCTTGTTTCTCAACATCCAGTCCATTCAGAAATTCACAATTACAATCACCCATTCAATCACACAAAATTACCCTGAAAACCCTAGAATTCCAGCTCATCATTAAACCCGTAAAATCCAGTTCATTCACCAACCCGAAAACCCGTAAAACACATTTCACTCATCAACCCGTAAATCTAGCCACAATGACTCAACAAACCCAATCTATCCATGGCAAAGAAATTGCCAATTCCAACCCAGTAATCATCAAATGTTTCAAGCCCCCCATTTTTTCTCACCATTCGGACCACCCCGGTCTGATTCTCATCTCAAAACCCTTAAATGGGAACAATTATTCTACCTGGAGAAGGGCCATGTCTTTGGCCTTGAATTCTAAGAACAAATTAGGGTTCGTAGATGGCTCAATCACCCCACCATCACCTTCAACAGACCCTGAGAACTATGCCTCTTGGTCTCGGTGCAATGATATGGTTCACTCATGGATTATTAACACCATTAATCCCGAAATTTCAGACAGTGTCATCTACTACAACACTGCCTTTGAAGTTTGGGAAGACCTCCGAGAAAGATTTTCTCAAAGTAATGCTCCTAGGATTTTTGAAATCCAAAGAGAAATTTCATACCTACGTCAAGAACACCTCTCGGTCTCACTCTACTACACAAGATTGAAGGGACTATGGGACGAATTAAGCTCCTACAGTGACTCTATACCCACGGGACAACAAGAACAACAAAAACTCATGCAATTTTTGATGGGTTTAAACGAGACTTACAGTAGTGTTCGGGGCCAAATCCTTTTGATGAATCCTCTTCCTTCAGTCCGGCAGGCGTACTCCTCGGTTTCTCAGGAGGAGAAACAGCGTCTTCTCGGGTCAACCCATGTTGGGGACACCCATGGTGGAGCTGCTGCCATGGCCGTTCGAAGTGGAAATGGCACCAGACCCACGGCTCCAGCTTATGGGAGAAAGAACGAACGACCATATGGGTCGAACGCCTTCAGTTTTCTTCTCAGACGCCTTCCATGGCCGCCCACGGAGAGGAGACGACGATAGAAGGCGCGACTGGAGAAGATGAAAGACGACGGAATGAAATGAAGTGGGCTGGGGAATTTGAAAAACGCCCGTCCCGGGCCTCGGGATGAAGGGCCGCCCGCAATGTACACATTGCGGGCAAATGGGCCATTGGGCCCAGCACTCGTTATGCTTTGCGGGGCTTTCCACCGGGCCACCCACGGGCCAAATTTTCGGGCCCAAGCCCGTTTTCTGCTGGCGAGCCAGCCCAACTTCTACAACAGGCCGCCTTCATATAATGTGTCCACGGGCCCAAGCCCATTTTATAATAGGCCAGCCCGAATGTAGCCACCCAAAGAAGAAAATAACAGCTCAATTATGGGGATTTCGGAGGAGCAGATAAAACAGCTATTGTCATTGCTTGACATAAAAAATGAGGCATCCAGTTCTCAAGCACATACAGCCGCAAAACCAGGTCTGTCAAAAAATATCTCCCGCAGTTGGATTATTGACAGCGGGGCAACGGATCACATTACTTCATCTTTGAAGTCACTGTTCAAAACGGACACTGCTTGCTCATTACCTCCTGTAGTGTTGCCCAGCGGAGAAAAAGCGGATATCATTGCAAAAGGATCTTTGCCTCTTAATTCCGTTTATTATTTAAAAAATGTGCTATGTGTGCCTACTTTCAAAGTGGATTTGATGTCGGTTAGCCGGTTGACGAAAGGATTGAACTGTTCAATAACCTTTTTCCCTTATTTTTGTATTTTACAGGATCTGGCTACGAGGAGGATGATTGGTTTGGGTAAACAACGCAATGGGCTCTATTATCTCGATGGCACTGGCACCCCGGGCCGAATATCTCACCAACACATCAAGCGACTTGTAACCTCACCATTTCGTCCCGCCGATCTTTGGCATAACCGATTAGGTCATGTCTCACTATCTCGTTTAAATTTCATCGCAAAGAACTTTTTTAAATTTTCCAGCTTCAGTCAATTAAAGTCTTGTCCTATCTCGTCCTTTAGCTAAGCAGTAGTCGTTTACCTTTTTTGTCATAGTATTATTTCTTCCGTAAAAACCTTTTGAATTAATACATTGTGATATTTGGGGTCGTTATCGACACTCTTCAATTTCTCGGTGCTTTTTATTTTCTCACTATTGTTGACGATTACTCACGTTTTACATGGATTTTTTTAATGAGTCACAAAAATGAGGCACAATCACTTCTGAAAAATTTCTTTAATTATGTTCGTACTCAATTTGAGACACACATTAAAATATTTCGTAGTGACAATGGTGGAGAATTTATTTCTCTTCGCACTTTTTTTAATGATCATGGTGCTATTTTTCAACATTCTTGTTTTTATACACCCCAACAAAATGGGGTTGTGGAACGTAAACACCGTCACATTTTACAAGTAGCTCGAGCATTAAAAATTCAGGCTAGTCTCCCTAATAATTTTTGGGGAGAGTGTGCTCTTACTGCTGTACACATTATAAATCGACTACCCTCACCGGTTCTTTCTTTTAAAACACCATTCGAACTTCTTTATTCAAAACCACCTTCATTTTCTCATTTACGTGTTTTTGGCCGTTTAACTTATGCTACTAATGTCCATCCTTCCCATAAATTTGATAATCATTCCATACCGTCAATTTTTATTGGTTATCCTCGTTGGTCGAAAGCCTATAAATTATATGATTTATCAAATAAAAAAAAATTTTTTTTACAAGTCGCGATGTTATTTTTTCATGAGATGGTCTTCCCTTTTGCTTCCCCTCCACACTCACAACCCGACCCATCATCAAATTTCGGCCCAATACCCATCCCGGCCCATGAACACTTTGATTCTTTCACATACCCACCACCACCACCAAACACATTACCCGACTCCCCCTCCTTCACCGCGACAATACTCCGCTCCCACCTTCCGCCTCCACCTCAACCATCATCCCATGACTTAGCTCCCATTCGGCGTTCCACCCGACCCACGGCTCCACTCAGCCCAAGCTTCGTGACTACCTCTGCTCCACCGTTTACTCATCCCAATCATCATCCTTGTTACCGGGGTCCAGTTAAAGGTACGAAATATCCACCGGCTAATTTTGTCTCTTATCACTCGGTATACACCCGCTTCTTTATTATTTTGCTGCTCAGATTAGCTCCGTCACTGAACCACAATCCTATTCAGAGGCTGCTTCTAATCCTAAATGGCAAGCAGCGATGGCATCTGAATTAAAAGCTCTCCAGGAAAATGGTACTTGGACTCTCGTCCCTCTTCCGGCTGGAAAGTTCCCTATTGGTTGCCGTTGGGTGTTTAAAATCAAACACCAATCAGATGGTTCTATTAAGCGGTACAAAGCTCGGTTAGTCGCCAAGGGCTTCACTCAGTTGGAGGGTGTTGATTTTCAGGACACTTTTTCTCCCACTGCCAAAATTATTTCCGTCCGCTGCTTACTTGCTTTGGCTGCTTCTCACAAATGGCCAATACATCAGTTGGATGTAAATAATGCATTTCTCCATGGTGACTTAATGGAAGAAATTTACATGTCCCCACCACCTCGGTCTTCGGCGATGGGGGAGACCGATCCGGTATGTCGCCTACACAAGTCCTTATACGGTTTGAAACAGGCCTCTCGCCAATGGTTTGCCAAGTTTTCAGAGGCTATTTGCTCGCTGGGTTTTGAACAGATCACGAGCCGACTACTCTTTGTTCACCGTAAAAACAAGGCAAGTCATTTATCGCCCCTGTTAATATATGTGGATGATATTTTGATTACTCGGAAATGATATTGCTAGCATTAATGCAACTAAGAAGTTTCTGCATAGTAATTTTCGCATCAAAGAGCTCGGTAATTTGAAATACTTTCTTGGCATTGAGGTGTCCGCTTCTAAGAGTGGAATTTTTTATTTCACAACGCAAGTATGCGTTAGAAATAATTATGGATGCAGGATCGCTGGGATCGGGCCCCGATTGATACCCCCTATGGAGAGAGGATTGAAATTGTCGATGAAAGTGATTTACTTAAGAATTCCAATCAAGATAGAAGGCTAGTCGGCAGATTGATTTACTTGACTATTTCTAGGCCTCGATATAACATATGTCTGTACATGTCTTGAGTAGATTCATGCATCGCCCTCGGAAATTGCATATGGAAGCAAAGCACTTCGAGTTATCGATATTTGAAAGGAGCTCTCGGTAAAGGTCTATTTTTTTTCTTCAAATAATGATGCTAGATTGAGAGCTTATTGTGACTCGGGATTGGGCAGGGTTGCCCACTTACTCGGAGATCCACTACCGGTTATCGTATCTTTCTTGGGCCCTCATCGATATCTTGGAGATCAAAACGACAGAAAAACCGTTTCTCTTTCTTCAGCCGAGGCGAATATCGAGCAATGACGGGAGCATGCCGTGAATTAACTTGGCTTCGTTCTCTGTTGACAGATTTGGGTCTCTCCCACGAAGAGCCTCGCTGTGTTGTACTCGTGATAATCGAGCCGCCCTACACATTGCAGCCAATCCAGCTTTTTCATGAGCGAACAAGACATATAGAAATGGATTGTCACTACATTAGAGATAAAATTCAAGATGGATCGATAGTTACAAAACATGTGAACTCGCACACCAACCGGCGGACATCTTGACAAAGCCTTTAGGAAAAGATTTATTTGTTCCTATGATTCGCAAGTTGGGAGTGCAAGATATCCACTCTCCAACTTGAGGGGGAGTGTTGAAGAAATTGTAATTAGCCGATCGGTTATTATTATTGTTAGGCGTTAGTTATATTGTACAGCTCACACACACAAGTCCAGCTCACATACACAAGCCTTGCATGGCTACTTTATGGTTACAATATCATGTATAAATGTTCAGCTATTCTATGAATGAAATACAAGCTTCAGAATTCAATCTCTTTATTTTCTACTTTCTACAATCTCTGTAGAAACTTAATTGCGTCTATTCATGTTGTGTTATTTTAAAAGGAAAAAAAATCACAGAAGGGGATTTTTTTATGATATATTAACTAACAAATAATTGTTGTGGCCATTTTCCTGTGCTCTACACTGTGCAATGTCTCACAAAATACTGTGGACTGTGACAGTGTAGAGACTATTTTGCCCTTAATGAGCCTGCCTCTTCTAATATTACACTTGGGACGTTTTGGCCTTTTTCTTTTATTCTTATTGTGTGCGTGTGTGCTGTGTTTCTTGGTTTCGGCCAGAGAGGGGAGGAGATTTGCTCAGGGCTGGTTTGGGCGGATGGGTGTGCGGGTTTGTGGCCTGATTTCGGGTTCACCTCAGCCGGCGTCCTCTGATTTTGCTCGCTGGGTTCGGTGGTTCGATTGGTGGCTCGGTGTGGCTCGGTCAGGTATGTTCTTCGACTCTCTTGCCATTCGATTTTGGCTTTGCTCGGTGTGTTTGTTTTGGTTCATGGGTTCGGTTTTTTTCCTTTGCTTTTGCTTCTTCTCTCTTTGGTTATGGTTTCTGCGGGTTGGGTATGGGGCGATTGGTTTTATTGGGTCGGTTTGGGTTGGGTTTTGTTGTTTTTGTATAGTGGGTGCTGGGCATTTGGTTCGGTTCGGTTCGGATTGCTTGGGTTTTGTTGTTTGTGTGTGTTGGGTAGTGGATAACTGGTTTAATTAGGTTGGGGTTGGGTTGTATTGTCAATTGATGCTGGTTTATTCTCGGGTGAATTTGATTTTTCTTTTGCTCCGGCTTATTTGATCCTCTCGGTTGTTGCTTTCAATTTAGACATGCAATCAATTAATTATTGCATTCGGGTTGATTAATTCTTTCTGAGTTTCTGTGATCTTCTCGATTGTTGCTCTCGATTTAGAGATGGAATCAATGAATTATTGGCATTCGGTTGTGTTGCTTGATTACTGTTTTGATTTAGTTTTATTAGTTGGTTTCACTGCTATCGTTATGCGTTCGGTTCGGTTCCTTCAAGTAATCGTATTACATATGTCATTTCATATTAATGCTTTTTGTCTTCACATTCATCAATTTCTCTCGTGTGTTTGCAGGGGTCACATGCTCCTTTTCAGTCTTCTTTTCTTTTGGTGGCTGCTGGATTAGATTAAGCTGACATTCGTTTTTTTCCATCTGATAAGTTACGTATTATATGTTTGCCTTATCTTTTCTTTTCCTGCATGGTTTTCTTTCCTCTGGTTCGGTCCCTTGCCTTCTCTTTGTGGCTTCTTATCTTTTCCTCTTTGCTTGGAATTTGTTAAATGAATGGTTCTGATTTGTTTAATGTTGTGTTTTTGAGGTTCTTGGCTGCTAATTGTGTCGTGTTGCTGCAAAGGTTTCGTTGCCTGTTTTGTGTTGTTCATGCTACTTTTGAGGTATGTTGTTTATGGGTTTTTTGCTCTTGCTTGCTGCTTTGTTGTTTGTGTTTTTCAAGAATATGGTATGGAGAAAGCACGCATTATATAGTAGTTGACAATGAAGAAAAAAAAGTAATGAAGGCAGTTTCTGGCTCATCCAATTCACAACATTGCATCTTAATCGAAACTAGGCAAAGTGCAACAAAAAAATACTAAGCATCTATCAAGAATATGGTATGTAGAAAGCACGCATCATAAAAACAGATTAACAACTGTAGATGAATGTAAATGATGAATCAATCTAATTGAAAACGAGTCAGTACCATATCTAGCTTATATTGAGAGAAGAGAAACATGTATATAAATAGCCAGCCACAATTTGCTCAACCAGTATTAGTATGAGACTATGTACTACTAGGTGATTTACTCCTCCCCTTCTAATTTTACATCTGAGTTTGTTTAATCAAGTTTTTTGATTTGGAGCTGTTTATTGTGGATTTAATTTCTGCTGTTTTAGCTCATTTATCTGCTTCATGCTTTGGACTCTGAATTTTCAGTAGCTATGAATGTTCAATGTTTGAGTTCCATTTCATGCTCTTTTGTTCCCATGTCGAAACTCGACTTTTTGGCTATGTCACGCCAATTATGAGATATAGCAGCAGCAGAATTCATTGACAACGTCTGTTTTTATGGTTGCTGGTTGATGACTAGCTATAAAACCTGCTAACAGTGCTTGATAGAGAGAAAACAATTATTGTTAAAGGTTGGATGTGCACATCGTTGTTTTCATTTTGCTCAAACTCTGCGGGGAAATCCCTCCTGCTTATGTAAAAGTTCCCCTGCTCTTAATCTTTGTATTCTCTCCCCTTCTTTGTCAATGCTGCGACCACTGGTTTGCACACAGTGAGACATCCCATTATGATGTTAGGTGGTTGACAGCCTTGGTTTAAGAGGTGCCTGATTATTTGTTAAGTATCAGTTTGTCTTCCTCTCCATCATCCATGTAAACTGTTAGGGTGTGTACTAGGAATCATGTAAACTGTTAGGGTGCAATCCACCCTAACCTCATAGGCTTCTTTATTTTGTCTATGATATACCAGGTCATAATACTATTTCTGAATTTGACAGGTTCTAATTGATAATATTGAGGAATATGCACCCATAGTTTATACCCCAACATTAACACATGCCTTAAATGTAATCTTACATTTGACAGCCTGAAGGGGCAAAACCTGGGCCTTCCTCTACGGCCATACTTGAGCAACTGAGCTCCTCTTTTAAGAGCGGTGATGGCCTGTGGGAAAAAAATTGCAGTAAGAAACTAAATTGAAAATAAACTAAGCACGCTATGCACAATGATCTTATAGATGAAGAGAATAACATTCATGGTTTTGTGCATGCATCACAAGTAATGTTTGGATTTCACCGATCCTCATTCAGAAAAAAATGTAAGTTTCATTTTATCACAAATATATTTATATTTTCAAATTCAATACTGTTAGTCATTGCAGAACAATTTCATGCCTTTACTTTCATACATCACCTGCATTCCCTATAAATAAGCTTTCTTATACAATAATATTCTCTTTTCCTTAATTTTGCAGTCATCTAAAACAGAAATCAATCATTATCAATGAAGAAGATGAGCCACCAACTAAAAGGAACAAAGACAACCTTTCTCCACCATCAGAGGTCACTTTGCACACCAATTATTTCTATTACTAAACTTAGCTTGATTATGAATTTTATTATTTATGAACAATGCTGCTGCTTTTTGAACAATACAACTATGGATGCATGATAATTATTAAACTTACTTAAAAAGGCATAATATAGCCAATATATATGCTATATGATTCGCTGTATAACTGGATTATACATTTAATTAGTTTTGAGTAATGCTGGTGCTATTTTTGAAATTGTTGTTTCTTTTTCTTATAGTTGCATACTGATGGTTTTTTGGCTTCTACTATTGACATTGTTGCCTAGATTGTTTTTATTATTGTTAAAATTATGTATTAGTTGTTTTACTAGATCTTATGATGGAGTTTAAGAATAAATATGGTCCTAAACATATTCTAGATTGAATTATGCAATTGATTGTATTAAAAATGGATATGATTGTGGATGAAATGTGACTGAAATTGTGTACAGGTTGTGTTATGGATAACTTGGGATCTCCCGATATAGGGGAGACTCTATCGAAATTTCATTAGAAATTTCGGAGATAGGAAAAAAAAATTCTCATGCTTCATCTACCCTTTTTATAAGGTGAAAGATTAAACAAATCAAACAAATAGGGGAAAAATTTAGCGTTGTTACTGATAATGCTTCATTTTCTGCTATTCATTGTTTTCGTCTAAATGTTTATGTTAGATCTACTTTAGTTGTTTTATCGTTCATCCCATTCGCTTTCTCCAAGTACATATATGTATATATGTTTCATATTGCTACTACTATTATTACCTTCATTTTTACTATTATTGTTGAAGTTATTGTTAAATCTGTTGAAATTTTCACTTAAAACTATACATCTAGGTGTTCCCTTGCTATAATTTGGCATTATAGTTTTCCATTAATACAATTTATCCCCCAATAATTGCATTCTCTTCCTTTTTTTTCCTTTTTTCCTACAATGATTCTTACAGCATATGATATTAGTTTTTAATTGTTTCTTTACTGATTTGCTGCATTTGTTCTTCCATAATATTTCCTGGAATTTTCAATTAGAAGACTTAATTTCTTCACCATTTCATTTATCACCTTGCAAATTTTATTTTTTTCAGGAAGATTAGCAATAAAATGACATGTCTCATTTCGAAGAAGGGATTTCGCTTCGTTCTACACCTCAACATCCCTCTATTTTGCACTGATGTACAAATTGTATAGTTAGCACTCTTTTGTCATCTTTTGTGACACTACGTATATTCCAAAAGATATAACTTATGTTTACAAAACAAACTCTTTTATGTTGTAATTCTAAACTTTTTATACAGGCTATATTATATGTTAACCGTTGTTAATTTAATTATATAACGTTATATACACAACAATGCCCGCGGCAGCGCGCGGGCATATAGCTAGTATATATATAAATGGCGTCCCGGTTCCACTGTTCACACACACTCATATTATTGTGGATTTGAACAGTAAAATTACTATTTTACCCCTTGGTCTAAAAAATTTTAATCCTCGGGACTAGGGGTATTTTCAAATTTTCCAGAGGACACAGATAGCATTTCCGGATTTGTTGCACAGTAAAATAACGCATTTAGCCCCCCTAAACGACAAAAACTGTCATTTGGAACCAAGGGCATTTTTGAATTTTTCAGGGGACATGGATGGCATTTCCGAATTTGTTGTATAGTTAAATAACAAATTTAGCCCCCCTAAACGACAAAAACCGCCGTCTAGAACCGGGGGTATTCTAGTACTTGCACCCCCGGTTTTTCATAGATATCACTGGGTCCAGGGGTGTATGGGTAATTGACTAATTTTTAATTATTTTTTTCCCCGGGACACTACAGGTGCGTCGTACGGACGCGCCACCAATGTTCCGTCCGCACGCGCCATTTGGGAGGCGCGTGCGGTGGCATACGACGGTTAAAACTGGCCTTCTGCCGTGTCTCCTGGTGCTCCTTCATGTCCTATTCCTCCCGGAGTGGCGCGTGGCATGTGAATATAGTCTTATAATCGTCGGTGGACAATTTTTCTTTCCCCCCTCTTTTCTCTCTCCTGCTGATGGGGAAGTACGGTCAAGTCCCTAATATTTGTGGTAGTTTCATTTTAGTCCCTGAAGTTTTGATTTCATTTTGCTTATTGATTTTTCAATGGAAATTACGATTATTTTCAATTATGTCCTTATTGAAATTGATTATATACAGTAAGTTTCATTTCAGTCATTCATCTTTTGATTTTTGGCTTGTTTTTGGTTCCTTTAATAATATTGGTATGCAAGTTTTTATTTGTTCTAATTTTGTCCTCCAATTGAAATTGATCACATATGCTACTTTTCATTTCGGTCCTTATTCTTTTAATTTGTTCAACAATTGCACTGTATTGATGTTTTAAAATCCCTATATTGTTTTTTGGTCCCAAAGTTTTGATTTGTTTCATTTTTATCTTTCAATTGGAATTAATTACATATTTTGTTTTTCATTTTGGCACTTATTCTTTTAATATATTTTTTTGGGTATTAATTCCTTTGGTTTTTTTGTTCTTCTTGGAGATTATTTATTTTTTGTCCATATTTATGCATTTGTGCTTTTAGTTTTTTTTTTATTTTTTATCTTTTTATTTTTTGTTGGGGATTTCTTTTTATTCGGTTCCGTTATGAAATTTTAATTTATGTTGAATACACTGTATTTTTTTTAAATATCTTTATTGTTTTTCGGTCTCAAAGTTTTGATTTGTTGCAATTTTGTCATTCAATTAGAATTAATTATATATTTTGTTTTTCATTGTGGCACTTTTTCTTTTAATGTTTTATTTAGTATTGATTCCTTTTTTTTGGTCATTCTTGGACAATGTTTGTTTTTTTGTCCGTATTTATTCATTTATGCTTTTTGATTTTGTTTTTATTTTTTGTCTTATCATTTTTTTGTCGGGGTTTATTTTTATTGGGTTCCGTTCTGAAATTTTAATTTATGTTGGTTACACTGCATTTTATTTTTAAAAATTCCTTTATTGTTTTTCTGTCCCAAGGTTTTGATTTGTTGTAGGTTTTCTCATTCAATTAGAATTAATTATATATATTATTTTTCATTTTGGCACTTATTCTTTTAATTTTCTATTTAGTATTGATTCCTTTGGTTTTTTCGGTCCTTCTTGGATAATGTTTATTTTTTATCCGTATTTATTCATTTGTACTTTTAGTTTTTGTTTTTAACATTTATCATTTTATTTTTGATCGAGTTTTTATTTTTATTCGGTTAAGTTCTGAAATTTTAATTTATGTTGGTAATCATTTTAAAATTAATATTGCTCATTTTTTTCTCTTTGTTCTTTCTTTTGTGTTTTCTATTATTTTTATTTGTTTTTCGAATCAGATTGTTTTATGATTTTATTGTTTGCGCAATGATAATGATAATTTTAGTGATTATTTTTTATTGTTTTTTTGTAAAAGAAAATTGTTTTTTTTTATTCTTCAGGCCAATTTAATGATTTTAACTGTTTGGGTAGTGATGTTGATAATAATTTTAACTATTATAGTAATGATAATGCCGGTAACATAGAGATGAATTTTTAATTTCTTTTTTCTTTTTTTTTTGGAGAATGAAAATTAACTTCTTATTTTTGTTATTTAATTATTGCAAGTGTTTTCATAATTTATTTTTGTTTGTTGTGTTTAATTTAAATTGAATTATAAAATGAAATAATCTCAATACAGTAAATTCAATAATTCAGATATCCAAATTTTCTTTCTTTTTTAATGATAATAATAATTTCATACTGGTTATTTCGTTGAAACCTATTAAGCAGATAAATTTATATCTATTGAAAATTCATATATTTTATAAAACACTTGCACTTCACAGGATTTCTGCACAGATTTATTATTTTTCCAAATTTATATTATAATAAAAACAATCTTACACAATTAATATTTTTTAGTGTGGAATAAAATATGGTGCCGCCCGCGACGAGGCGCGGGGGCATTGACTAGTATATATATAAATAAAAAAACTCATAGTAAGTTATCAAGTGGCAACGATATTATAGATTTTTCAAGTGAAATACACCCAGACATAAGTTACCCAACAACACTCGTCTAAAGTTTGAGTTTTGCCTCGGATATTCATGTTCCCTCGAAACAAATATTCGTGTATGCCTGCAAAACAAATGCTAAATTATTTGATGCCAACAGAATCGGACCAAGACTATCCCAGCAGCAGGAAAGTCTATGGAAAGAGCTCTTAGCCAATTCGTGAAAAAAAGACTACAATTTTCAGCAAAAATCTAGTATTCAATTACCGGCGCAAATATCGTTTATCCAAAAATTCTGGAAGAACCGTTCATCTTTCAATTCTATCGTGGAAAATCAATATAAAATTTTAAAACATTCATGAGAAAAGAATTTATAATCGCGCAAAATAAAGTTCAATCCTTTATTCAAATACTAGAATCATCTTTTCCTTGTCTCCATAATTATTTCAGCTATTTTTTCTGTTACAAACCACGACCCAAGTTTTTGTGTCTATCCTCTCTGCCACCACAACTAGTGGAACTGGAAACTGCTATTAATTTGAGATTATAATTAATAAATAAAAATGATGTAAGAACGCAAATGCTGATGCAACTCAAGAGTGTATGCTGATTCGTTGGCTGTGATGGTGACGAGGATGATGATGATGACAACAAAGCTGAGATGAAATCGCCAGGATGCCTTCCCATGATTATTTTCAATGCCAGCACCCCGAAGCTGCAGACATCTCATTTCCCATCCACTTTCGTTGTGTAGGCTAACTCTGCGAATTAAAGTCTCCGGTCATGTTTTTCTGTTAATACCAAAATAAAGATTTATCATACATCATGTTGTCAAACTTGGACATTGATTCCTTCACCCCCTGCTGCGAATATTCTTGGCTCAAAATGGGTGTACCGAATCAAGAGGAAAGCTGATGGAAGTGTAGAGCGTTTTAAGGCTAGATTGGTTGCAAAGGGTTTCAATCAACAAGAAGGGGTTGATTTCTCTGAAACATTTTGTCCAGTGGTGAAACCCACCACGGTAAGAATGGTATTATCAATTGCAATTTCCCGTGGGTGGCATCTGAGACAAGTTGATGTCCAGAATGCGTTCCTCCATGGATTCATAGATGAAGATGTCTTTATGGCTCAGCCACCAGGATTCCAACATCCCCAGTACCCACGGCATGTTTGCAAACTTCATAAGTCAATTTATGGTCTTCGCCAGGCACCCCGGGCATGGTTTTCTAGGATGACAGAAATTGGTTTTGTGGGAAGTGAGGCTGATCATTCACTGTTTGTTTATCACAGTGATTCTGTATTAACTTACATGCTTATATATGTTGATGACATTATTTTAGCAGGTGCTGATTTGAAATTTATTCATCACGTTATAAGCTTGCTGAAGGTTGAGTTTCCAGTAAAGGATTTGGGCAAATTGAGTTTCTTTCTGGGCATGGAGGCTATAAGAGAACCTGAAGGGCTTTATTTAACACAGCGTAGGTACATTCTTGATCTTCTTCTACGCAGTAAGATGGACAAATCGAAGCCTTCAACTACACCCATGTCCACTTCTCAACTGCTCAACAAATCAGATGGCAAACAGTTTGATGATCCACACTTATACAGAAGCATAGTTGGGGGGCTTCAGTACCTCTCATTTACAAGGCCAGAAATTGCATTTGCAATTCACAAAGTCAGTAAATACATGCATGATCCGAGAGAACCTCACTGACTAGCTGTCAAAAGAATCTTAAGATACTTGAAATCGACTATCTCTCATGCCTTATTTATACAGCCTGATCTCAATTTGCAATTACAGTCATACAGTGATGCCGATTGGGCAACTGATCAGGATGATAGAAGATCTATTGGAGCTTATTGTGTTTATCTTGGAAAAAATCTGGTGTCTTGGAGCTGCAAACAGCAACCCACTGTTGCGCGAAGTAGCACAGAAGCAGAGTACAAGGCTCTTGCAAATGCAGCGGCTGAAGTTATGTGGCTTAAACAATTGCTATCTGATTTGCGAGTACCACAACCTCAGTCTCCAACTCTTTGGTGTGATAATATTGGTGCCACATATTTAACCAGTAATTCTTTGTTTCATGCGCGAACAAAGCACATCGAAATTGATTTTCATTTTGTGCGTGATCAAGTGATTAATGGACAACTACTGGTTAGGTTAATCTCCACAAAGGACCAATATGCAGATGCACTTACGAAACCATTGCCTTCTATGTGGTTTCAACTTCTGCGTTCCAATCTAAGAGTAAATTCTTTACCCCTTAGATTGAGGGGGCATGTAGAAGATCAAGTAAATCAGCAAATCAATGAAGACAATTAAGCAAGAAATCTGCAGATAATATCATTGCAGATAATGAGGAGCCGAAGATCACTCCTTTCCTTTAATTGCAGATTTGTTTAAATTCAAAACTCAAATAGCACTCTGTATAGAGATGTTTGTTATCTATTTAAACCATTGTAATCCATGTGAATATGTCAATGAAAATTACAGATTCTTATAAAAATTACAAATTGTTTTGATGCCAAGGGCTGTTGGCCTTCCAGGTACAAAATTACGCTGAACCTTAAGAGAAAATTATGCCTACAATTCTACAACAGATTTTTATGAACAGAAGCAGTATTCCTTATCACAGGGCTGGGAAGTAGACCACGGAAAGTGAAAGGATAATAATACAAAGATCAGTAGAAACAAAATGTTTTAAGTTAATTATTTTTAATGAGTATAAAAGATAATTACTATTTCTGTCGAGTTTTGAAATTTACTATTTTTAAAGTTTGGTTTGATTGTGGAAATTAATGGAAGTGGTTATTTTTTAAAATCATCAAGATTTTTAGTTGTATTACTAATTTGGCAACATTGAAAGAAGCTTATTATCACTACCAATTAAAAGAAAATCAAGAGCTTAATAGAAAACGAAAAAATAGAGGAGAAAATATGATGAATTCTTCCGCTGCTGCTCATGAAAACTAAAAATATGAGACGGAGTGTAAGGATTTGGACTGAATATCTAAGACATACAATAACAACTCTTGACGGGAGGGGGAACTTATTGCCAGAATAACAATTTAATATTACATTTTGTCAAACAAGCTGTTTTTCACAAGACAGTAAAACTTCAACCAGTAACATTTCTGTGAACAAGTTCATCTCCCAATTCTATCGTGGAGAATAGCTTTGGCAATGGTGGCCAACGAGCTGTAAGCTGTGTAGAAACTTGTAGCATTGTTGGCCGATAATGGGGATCGGTCTGCAAGCAAGCAAACACTAGTTTTGCAACATGTGCCACGCCGTCCGCAAGCTTGTTTTTGGGAGGTGGGAGGCGCTGGTCTAGAACATCCTGCAAGAGTGTATTGTGACCGATTGGTGATGATGAGGAGGTGGAAGCCGATAACATCAGGGATGAGATGAAATCGCCAGGATGCTTTCCCATCATCACTTCCAAAGCTACTACTCCGAAGCTATACACATCACATTTTGCATCCACTTTCATTGTGTATGCCAACTCTGCAAAAGAGACTAGTCATGCTATATTCTGCTAAAATAATTTACTGCACCTATATGCAGTGTTACTGCACCTATTTTGCTAAAATAATTTCTTAATAGCTTTTGTGCTAAAATAAAAAACCAGCTACCAGTATTATGGCATCTTTATCTAATCAATATGAACCAAAAAGTTCTTCAAAAGAGCCATGCTTCTGGCTTCCTTTCCAATCTAGAAAAAGAACTTCAGAAAGATTACCAAAGCATTTCCATGATGCAAACAATGTTAGGATGCAAGAAAAGAATCTGCTGCCAAAGAAAACATATTTTACCTGCGGAGCATGCAGCGCGACTGATCATATGTTTTCAAGGCATTTTGTTTCAGCATAATGTCACAGAATTAGCATATTAACGACCTCAAGAACAATTTAAGGGTAATCAATCATAAATGCACATTGTTCGTGATAGGTTAATAATTTTTAGAAAGTAAAATAACCTATTGCAGAAGGTGATATTGAAACAACGCAACATACCTGGAGCTGTGTACCCAAAGGTGCCAGCAAATGATGTCCAATTGGATGCGTCAGGCATTAAGAGCCTAGCTGTGCCAAAATCAGAGACATGAGCCTCATATTCTGAATCCAAAAGAACATTGTTGCTGGAAATGTCTCTATGAATAATTGGAGGTGAGCAGTCATGGTGCATGTATGATAAAGCATTGGCCACCCCTTTGATAAGATTTATCCTTTTATCCCAATCCATCTTTACTGCTTGTTCCTCGTCGTTCAATACCTTTCTCAAGCTTCCCCTTTCCACAAATTCATATACCAAAAATGAGTGTTTAACATGAGAGCAGAAACCATACAGCTTGACAATGTTTCGATGTCGTATACCCATTAAGACATCAACCTCGCTTCTAAAAGCTTTCAAGCTGGTCATCTCAACCTCTGGTGTTTGGTGAAATTTCTTCACAGCAAGGACTTGTTCTGATGGAAGCACAACTTTGTAAACAACTCCATACCCTCCTGTACCGATGCAATATCTGGAGTTGAATTCTTCAGTAGCCTCAATGATATCCGCGTAACACAGTTCCCCATTAGGGCACCATCTCACGGAAACATCTATGTGTGGTGTTTCCATTAACCTTTTCTTTCTTCGGTTTTGGAAAAAGATAAGAAAACCTACAATCAAGCCCAACAAACTACCCAACAGAGGAATTACAGTGAAAATGACAACTTTGGGGCCCTTCTTGTGCAAAGTTGTAGGTTTTTAGTCAATTTATGACTTGTTGTTACTGATTTGTTTTGTTTATCTTTGCAGCTGTTTTGGGTTTGTGTTTGGGAGAAGAAAAGAATTGAAGACAAAGAGGATTTCGAAAGAGGTAAGCTTCTTAATTTTCCTCTCCTGCACTGGTAGTCTTCACTGCCTTCACCATGCAGGTCTGGAGATGGCTTATATTCCAACAGCCTCTCCTAAGCCATTTACAGACTTAACTCCAAGATTCAATCTTAACTGATTGAATCTCTCCTTAGGTAGAGCCTTTGTGAAGATGTCAGCTAGCTGCTCTTCACTTGGACAAAACTTCATGTCTATCAGTCCCTCCTTCAAGGACTCTCTGATGAAGTGATAACGTCTGTTAATATGCCTTGTCTTCTGATGAAAGACAGGGTTTTTAGCCATAGAAATAGCAGACATATTGTCACAGAATAATGGTGTTGCATCAGCTTGCATTTCACCAAAATCATCTAGGACAAACCGTAGCCATATTGCCTGAGCTGTAGCTTCAGAGGCTGAGACATACTCAGCTTCTGCAGTTGAGAGAGCAACTGTGTTTTGCTTGACTGAAGCCCAGGAGAACACCCCACTGCCAAAACTGAATGCATACCCTGATGTGCTCCTGCTATCATCTTCACTTCCAGCCCAATCAGCATCACAAAACCCAATTAGGGTTGCTGACTTGTCCCTAGTGTATTCAATACCATAGTTGAGTGTCCCTTGAACATACCTTAGAACCCTCTTGGCAGTTCCCATATGTTTTCTCGTGGGATTACTCATGAACCTGGAAAGCAAACTGGCTGCATACATTAGGTCTGGCCTAGTGGCTGTCAAGTACAATAGACTTCCCACAATCTTCCTGTAAAGGCCTTCATCAGCCTTATCACTTCCATCTTCTTTCTTCAACTTCTCACCCACAACCAGGGGAATTGCAACTGGTTTGCAATCCTCAAGTCCAAACTTTTCAAGCAAGGACTTTGCATACTTCCCTTGATGAATGAAGATGCCTTGCTCAGTTTGAATCACCCCAAAACCCAGAAAATGGTGTAGTAAACCAAGATCTGTCATCTCGTATCTTTGCATCATTTCCCTCTTGAAATCATGCATCATTTTCTCACTGCTGCCAGTATATACAATGTCATCAACATATATGGCAACAATGATTATATTACCTTCATCATCTGCCCGAGTGTATAGAGTAGCTTCACTGCTGCTTCTCTTATATTTGCACATAGTGAGATAAGTGTCAATCTCACTATACCAGGCCCTAGGTGCCTGTTTTAGGCCATACAAAGCCTTGTGCAACTTGTATACACTGGACTTAGCCTCCTTGACTATAAATCCCTCTGGCTGCTCAACATACACTTCTTCTTCTAACATTCCATTGAGAAATGCTGACTTAACATCCAGCTGGAACAATTTCCAGCCCTTTTGAGCAGCTAGGGCAATTAGGGATCGAATGGTATCCAACCTTGCTACTGGAGCAAAGGTTTCATTGTAGTCAATTCCCGGCTTTTGTGCATATCCCTTAGCCACAAGCCTAGCTTTGTGTTTATGTACTGTCCCATCAAGATTTAACTTGGTTTTGTAAACCCACTTTACCCCAATCACAGATTTATCAGTAGGTCTAGCCACAAGCTCCCAAGTTTTATTTTTTTCAATCATCTCCAATTCAGCCTCCATAGCCTCTTGCCAAGCTATGTCTTCAGCAGCCTCTTGATAGCTCTCGGGTTCAGTAATAGACATATGACATCTAGCATAAATGTCTTCAATACTTCTCATCTTAATAGGGGTTGAGCTAGGTGTTGACTGTGTGCTGCTGGTTTTGCTTGAACTTCTAGATGATCCTTCATTCCCAGAATCATCACCATTATCAAGCTGAACAGATTCTGTTTGGACACCTTCTTCTCCACAAGATCTGTCATGTTCAACATCTTGCCATGAAAGATGTGGAGGTATGAACTTCTGCTGCCCTTTCTGTTCTGACTGCCAATCATAGGCTTTCCCTTCATCAAAGACTACACTTCTTGATAACACAATTTTGTTAGATTGTATTATGTATACCCTGTAGCCTTTTTCACAACTCCCATACCCCATAAAGATCCCCTTCTCGGCTTTATCATCAAATTTCTGCCTTAGAGATGCAGGTATGTGTGTATAGCAAATGCATCCAAATGTCCTTAGATGCTTAATTCCTGGTTTTCTTCCAGTAAAACACTCAAATGGTGTCTTGTTTGCTACTGACTTGGTGTAACATCTATTTTGCAGATAGACTGCAGTTCCAACAGCCTCTGCCCAAAACATAACAGGTATTCCCTTCTCTACCATCATAGACTTTGCCATCTCGCATATTGTTCTATTCTTCCTCTCAGCAACACCATTTTGCTGAGGGGAATATGCAATGGTAAGCTGCCTCTCCATACCTTGATTCTCACAGAATTTCTGGAAATCATTAGAGGTATACTCTCCCCCTCTATCACTCCTTAATTTCAGTATTTTATAGCCACTTTGCAATTCAACCATTGCCTTAAACTTCTCAAACACTCTTAGGGTATCAGATTTATATCTTAAAAAATAAACCCAACACATCCTAGAGTAATCATCAATAAAAGTAATAAAGTATTTATTACCTCCTATTGACTGATTTTGCATTGGTCCACACAAATCAGTGTGAATCAATTCTAGTGGCTTGCTTGCTCTTGTGCTCCCTTCTTTGTCAAACTTCTCCCTATGATGCTTTCCAAAAATGCACCCTTCACATGCATTATTCACCTCTGTCAGTGTTGGTAAACCAGTAACCAACTCTTCCTGCTGCATTTTGTTCATACTGTCAAAAATTCAGGTGGCCCAATCTTCTATGCCAAGTCCAGGAATCATCCATTACTGATGCTGTTCTTGCTGCAGGTAACAAGGACTCCAGTGAAAGAGGAAAACAGCGATTTCCTTTCATGATCACCTTGGCTATCACATTTTCCAGCCTTGCATCATCGAAAATTATAGCCTTGTTGCCCCCAAACAGAATGTAGTAGCCATGCTCCATCATCTGCCCTACACTCAGTAAGTTTTCATCCAAACCAGGGACTAACAACACTTCTTCTATGTATCTTCTTCCTTGCTTGGTCTCAACTACCAGTGTTCCTTTTCCAGTTGCAGGAACAAGGTCTCCTGACCCCATTTTTACCTTGCAAGCAATGCTCCTGTCGACATTGATCAGCATAGATTCATTCGAGGTCATGTGGTTGCTACAAGCACTATCCACAAACCATACATCATCATCCTTCACACTAGCAGCGTGACATGCATAGAACAAAGTTCCAGTGGTAACTTCTTCCTCCTCTTTTGCACTATTTGCTACTGTTTTGAAGTTATTGCAATCTTTGGTATTGTGACCAAAGAAATTACATCTTCCACACCTTGGCTTCCCCTTGTATCTGCACAATCCAAAGTGGAACTTCTGACAGGTATTGCACTGAGGTTTGATGTTAGCTTGATTATTGCTAACACTTCTATGTCTGTGAATTGTATGTATCTTCATGACTTGTTTTGCCTCTGTTATTCCAGTTCTTGCTGGAATTATTATGCTGATTCCTTCCTTGAACCCAGCTTGAATGGCTATAAGCTTGTTTCTGCCATTTTGAGTTACCTCTCCCCTGTGAAGGCTTGTTTGCGGCAGCATATCCATGGTTATACCCAACCTTAAGGCTGCTAAATGCCTTTTCTGTACCAGCAACTCTCTCTCTTTCATCATGTAAGTCCTCTCTCTTATCAAATACTTTTACCGAGGCAATGACTTCTTCACTTCTAAGAGTTTTTAAGTTTCTTGTTTCTTCAATAATCGATACAATTGACTTGTATTTTCTGCTAAGACTCATCAAGATCTTTTGCACTATTCTTTGTTCAGTTATCTCTTCTCCAAGAGACTTCATATCATTTATCACTCCAAAAAACTTAGTCAAGTAATGATCTAAGCCTTCTCCTTCAAGCATCCTCATATACTCAAATTCTGCTCTTACAGCCTGCAACTTCACTTCTCTAACTTTATCATCTCCTCTGAATTCTCTTCTCAACAGCTCCCATGCTCCTCTAGCTGTCTCTTCATTTCTGATTCTTGGAAAAATATCATCAGTCAAGGCTCCTTGGATAATGCTTAAAGCCTTGGCATCCTTGATCCTTTTCTCCTTAATCTCAGCAGCAGTCTCTCCTGACTCAGCTTTCTTGTCTTTCGAACCAGAAGATTCTCCACTGCTACTTTCACTAGATTCTTGTGGTGATGTATCACCACATACAACCACATCCCAGAGATCATAAGCTCTGAAGATTGTTCTCATCTTAACTGACCAAAAGTCATAGTTCTCACCATTAAATTGTGGTGTTCGCAGGTCTGATGATCCAGTCATTGTTCTTGCTGTTGAATTCTGATTTGATTGATCACAGATTGTTTTACTCCCTTCCTTGTTGATCAAACCAGGCTCTGATACCATGTAGGTTTTTAGTCAATTTATGACTTGTTGTTACTGATTTGTTTTGTTTATCTTTGCAGCTGTTTTGGGTTTGTGTTTGGGAGAAGAAAAGAATTGAAGACAAAGAGGATTTCGAAAGAGGTAAGCTTCTTAATTTTCCTCTCCTGCACTGGTAGTCTTCACTGCCTTCACCATGCAGGTCTGGAGATGGCTTATATTCCAACAAAAGTTTTATTTGCACAAGCCTCCAAACCAGTAGCATTGCCACACAGGTTGCTGTTGTTGCGAACTGCTTCAAATGGTGCCTCGCGAAAGGCTTTGATGTCAGGAATGGGACCCTCTAACTTGTTATAGGATACATCCACTTTAGTGAGTCCTTTTAGTCTACTAAAACTGGTTGGGATGAGACCGGACAACATATTATGGGAGAGGTTTAAAACCTCTAGCTGCTGCAGTTGTCCAAGCTCTGGCGCTATACCTCCAGTCAGGGAATTCCAACTGAGATCAAGACTTTGAAGAGACTGTAAAGACCCCATCTCAGCAGGAATACTCCCTGCGAATCTATTCTTGCTCATATTCAAGAATATCAGTTTTGAGCACTTGCCTAGCTGTTTAAGAATTGTTGCACTAAAATTGTTCGCCGCCAAGCCAAGCCTTTCGAGATCAGATAGCGATGCGACATCGAAAGGAATATCACCTGAAAGTTTGTTGTCATTGAGTTCAAGTTCAATCAACTTTAAATTTCCCAATTCTTTGGGAATTCCCCCAACTAGTTGATTTGACGAGAGGTCAAGAACTTGTAAATGAGCTGCCTTTCCGAGAGTAGCTGGTATTTCTCCAGAGATTTTGTTTCCAGAAATTTTGAAGGTCGTCAGATTGTTAAACTGCTCCCATTTCCATGAAAGCTCACCATGCAGTTCGTTATCACTCAATCCCATGTAGTTCAAATGGGGATGTGTGCCAAAAGCATCAGATATGTTTCCACTAAGATGGTTTCTCTCAAGTCTGAGCCTCAAGCTTTTCGGGATGGGTCCCGTGAAATAATTTTTGTACGCTGCAAAATATGCAAGTAATCCACCAAGGCACACGTCTTGCGGTAGGTTCCCAGACATTCTATTAAAACTTATTTCTAAGGAATACAAATGTGTAAGGTTGTTCATTTTTGGAGGAAAGTGACCAAAAAGATTGTTAGAGGAAAGGCCAAGATAAGATAAGCTTCTTAAGTTTTCTAAAGATGCCGGTACTGTACCGCTTAGCTTATTAGCTGACAAATCTAATATAGTGAGAGATGTTGTCAGGTTCCCGATAGAAGTAATGGAACCAACAAGATTGTTATTAAAAAGGTAAAGTTCAGATAAGCTTCTTAAGTTTCCTAAAGACGCCGGTATTGTACCGGTTAACTTATTAGATGCTAAAGATAATTTTGTGAGAGATCCTGTCAGGTTCTCAATAAAAGTAATGGGACCAACAAGATTATTATTGAAAAGGTTAAGTTGAGATAAGTTTCGTAAGTTTCCTAAAGATGCCGGTATTGTACCGGTTAGCTTATTAGATGACAAGTCTAATTTAGTGAGTGATGCCGACAGGTTCCCGATAGAAGTAATCGGACCAACAAGATTGTTATTCTGAAGGTAAAGTCCAGATAAGCTTCTTAAGTTTTCTAAAGATGGTATTGTACCGGTTAGCTTATTAGATGACAAAGATAATTTTGTGAGAGATCCTGTCAGGTTCTCAATAGAAGTAATGGGACCGGTTAGCTTATTAGATGACAAGTATAATATAGTGAGAGATCCTAATTTTCCGATTTCTGGTGGTATGCCACCAGAAAGTTCATTTGAAAAGAGAGAGAGATGGGTTAAGTGGCTCAAGTTGCCTATGGAAGCCGGGATCAATCCTTGGAGATAATTTGCATGCAAAAATATTTGAGAAAGTGAACTCGGCATTCCTATTTCTAATGGAATCTTGCCAGAAATGTTATTGAAACACAAGTCAAGGATGGTGAGTCTAGAAAGGTTACCTATATGCGAAGGAATGGACCCGTAGAGGGAGTTGTTGAGAAGGATAAGCTCAATCAAGTTAGGAAAGGAAGAGAATCGGAGACTGTTAAGCGTACCTCTCAAACTAGAATTGGGCAGACTTATGTTGATGACACTACCAGACCTGTCGCAACTGATTCCGAACCAGTTGCAAGGGCTGTCTCCAGCCCAAGAAGACAGGAGAGACTGGCTGTGGTTGTCGAGACTGACTTTCCATTCTAGAAGAGCATCCGCTTCCTTCCTTCCATTTGCTACTTCAGCTCCAGTGCTAGCCGAGTAAGCAAAAGAAGCAAGGAAGGAAGCATGAGCAAGTAAGGAAAAAATCAAGAAAGGAGTGGATAAGAGCAGGATCTGGGAAGCCATGGCCTTAATTGGTGGTGTGATTTCTTAAAGGGATGCGTAAAATGATTCGCCCTGCCACGTATCTATATGGGAAAGAAATGATAGAGTTGGTGTGATGGATGAAAGAAAGGTGCAGGACAGGACAGGGTAAGATTAGTGATCAGAACATTCAATCTTGATCAGAAATAAAATTAATAATCCTAATTTCCCCAAAAATAAAATCTTTACGGAAATCACTTCATGAGAAATCTTAACCATTACATTTTGTGGGACCCTTGGGTGTTCATCCATTCATTTAGGGGATCAGATTTATTTATATATATATTTTTAGCATTACTCTAAATTCAGCCACATTTTAATGCCCGAAAATGGAGAATAAAACTATTTAATTTTGTCCTCACTTGACAACTTAGGGGTGTTTGGGAAATCACTTTAAAAATGTTTTTTCAAAAAAATTATGTTTTTTATTAAATTATTTTTTATATTTTTAGATTATTTTAATATGTTTATATTAAAAATAATTTTTAAAAATAGAATATTATCATTTTAATATATTTTTTTAACAAAAAAAAAACAAATTAAAAAACAACCTTTGTCAATTAAACACTTTGTACTGTAAGAACCGAGTCTTCTTGGAAGATTCATTCGTTAAATTTGTCTAGCTACATCGTGACCTCAACTTCTTACGTCATGCTTGTTTTGAAAGTGAGTCCAATGGACAGAAGTTTGCTTCATTTTCTTTGTAGAAATACCAAGATTATAGTTATAAACAGGTATCAAAAATATTAATTCGATCACACGCTCATAATTCAAGGTCGATTTGCACAATAAATTTGCTGTTCTACCCCTGCCAAACAATAACGTTTAGCTTTGATAGAGGATTAGTAACATTTGCTCTCAATATTTTTATTTCTAGGTTTGATTTTATTAGATTCTAATTTGTTTTAAATTTTACCATTAGATTCATAATCTTGATTTTGATTTTTTTTTTTTAAATTCAGTTCTTATTCTTTTGATTTTTATTTTGGATTTTAAAAAGTATAAATTAAAAAAAATCAAATAAGTCTTAAACATCCATGTAAATGAGATATTAAAATAAGAAAGTAAAATAAACACACTCATCCAAATATTACAAAAGGTGAAATAAAAATTCCCTACACATTATTTACATCACAAGTTAGTATTCAAGTTCAAGCCTACTCTTACGTTACTTCTAAAAGTTAACAGAAAGGATGATATCTATATCTATGTACTAATTATCTTGAGATGATCGTTAACTTTTAATATGAAAATTAACTAACCCTAATAGACCATTTTTGGGTTGCAAGCTAATGGACTTAAATTAGCAATCATCTAATACAAGTTCAATAATGAAATGAACCCCTAAACAATGTTTAATGAGCAAAACAATTCCAAATTAAAAATAATTATTCAAAAATAAATAACTAATCAAATAGGCTAATAAAAAAAATTCTTCATAATAGAATTTCTTTATATAACTCGAATCTTTAATTTTTTTATATTTTTGGTAGATTTCAATTCTCACTTCAACATGCTGTTCTTTATTGTTAAGATGAATTACTAATACTACTATATATGGTTGAAAATATTGACATGTCTAGTTTCTAGCTCAACTTAAATCTATTTGTAGCTTTAGATATGTTCCAACCAGAACATAAACTGGAAATTTGACAAGATTCATCTAGTAAACTCGATCCTATAAAATAATATGAGTTAATATATAAATAAAAATAATAACTATTATAATTTTAAAGCTCAATTGAAAAATCAATATAAAAAAATAATAATTTATAGAGCATAAAGGTTAGGCTGACCAACCCAAAATTGTCCATGCTGTGTTGGCTTCCACTGTCCATGCATAAAAGTGGTCCTGACTAAAGGATGGTGAGGTTGCCTTGATTAGAACAACGCAACCCATTAAATTTCAAAATCTCAACATCTTAAATTTCAATGGCCTTTCCCCTAAAAGTGTGCTATTTCAAAATAAAAATAAAAAAGAAAAAAAATTAATTGGATGCCTCTAAAAAGACTTGGTTGTCTTTTTCCGTCAACAAGAGTGCATGTTATATTTTGTCAAACAAGTTGTTTTTCACAAGACAGGAAAGCAGACAGTAATATTTCTGTAAACTAGTTAATCTTTCAATTCTATCGTGGAGAATAGCTTTGGCGATGGTGGCCAACGAGTAGTAAGCTCTGTAGAAAGTTAATTAGCAAGCTCCTTTCGGACAGGAAGATTGAATATTCAATTGCACCTCTAGGTTTCGGGCTGAGAATATTCCTATTGTTGTATCCTTTTCACTTCTTTTGTCAGTTCATTTTGATCTATCAAATCAACACAGCTTGCTGATAATGGACGATTAGGTAGTCTTTGGCTGTGATGATTTAGATTTTGTTTTATTTAAGATTTTAGGGTGAGTTGTGCTTTCTTAATAGCGATTGACTCAAAAGTATATTATTCTCTCTTGTATTGTAGTTTGATAAAAAAAAAAAAAAAAACCCACCAATCAACTTGTTTTATATCCTGAAATTGTATTCTTCAATATAAACCACTCAAACTGAAAATCTAAGACGTGAGACCCTGATATTTATATAGAATATTAATTTTTAAAATTCAATATTACAATCTCAGTGTTGAGATTATTGTATAATTTTTCATTTTTTTTCCTCGACATTTTGTGTGACAATCAAAATCAATCAAGATGGAATATTCAATGGCGTCCTGGGAAATGAAGTTTTTGTCACGACATTTTTGTCACGATTATATATCTTGATGATTTTTCTTTTTTTTTTTATGAAACACGAGAGATATTTTATTTTTCACAATTATGTGTTTAATAAAATGATTATATTCCATGATAAAAAAAAATTATACGAGACTGAATTGGGTGATCATCCTTCAAGAAGTTTATATTATTTTCTTGTTTTTTTCCCCTAGTTATTCATTGCTTGTTTTTAAACAAAGAGCAACCACTACCACAACATCAAATGAAATTTAAATAGGATGGGGTGTCTTTTAGCATCTTGACTATAAATTTTCCATGGAAAATTGTTGTGGTTCTTATTTATGGATGTAGTCTCCTTCTTCCTTGTAGCAGTTGAATATTCCTTCTTCTTTGTATGCATTTGAAAGAGAGTGAGAAAAATTGAGGAGATCATTTTCAGAACTAGTATGATACTTCTTGATAATCACATCCTACCATCCTTAATTGTGTTGGTCACTCCTCCTCCAAAACCATTTGAAAAGAAGATTTTTGTTGTTTCCCTCAATAGAACCCTAGTGGGTTGTCAAAACCTTCAAAATTAAATTCCGACTTTATTACCATAGATAAAACAAATTTATAGTATGATTGTGAAGACTAGATAGAACTAAAGAGAAATTTTATTTAATCTTCCTACAAGAAACTGAGATAAATAAAATTAAATAGGGAATTTGAGTAAAAAATAAAAGAATTGAAATTCTAAAAATAAAAATAATAAACTGATATGTCATTATTTTAGTTCAAAGTTGCTAGAAAATCAATACAAGAAAAGAGAGAAAAGAATGTTACAGAGAGGTAGGAGAGATTAGTTATTTATATTGTGATTTGCTTCCTTTATTCCCTCCCCTAGTTATTGTCTTTCATTAGGATTCTACTCTTGATTATAAGTTCTTAATGTTACTCAATGTTTTTTTTTTTTTATCTGGTCATTAAGGTTGATAAAATCTCTTAAAATTGTGTTCAATACTAACTATGTTGTTGTCACAAATTTGTTGTAATTTAGACTTTGTTATAACTTAAACATTGTTTCTGACTTAGTTTCTTGAAATATTCAGCCACTCCAACTATATTATTTAATTCATGAGATGTTATAAGATTGATTTACACCTTTTTTGGATTGTAAAGATTGTTATCGAAAAGTTAAAGTTCAGATAAGCTTTGTAAGTTTCCTAAAGACGCCGGTATTATAAATTAGGAGGTGTATACTATTTGCATTGCCAATCTTGACCGGAACTGAAGCCTTCATTATAAATGCATGAATTAAAAACTTAGTTCCAGTTTTAGTCCTTGTTGGTGGGTAAATGTCAAATTCTGGTGGGGTTTCCCTTAGCATCTTCGTTATAAAGTATCATGGAAAATTAAGAAATTGCAACTTTGGTGGAGTAGTTTCCTTCTTCTTTGGTATGTCTATTCCATATTTAATGAATCTCAGTTATGATGAGTGGTGTGGAAGTGGTTGTCTTTTCACTTGACATAGAAAATTTGCAACAACTCATGGGTATTTGGAAATCACTTTAAAAATGTTTTGAAAAAAATTGTGTTGAAATCACTTTAAAAATGTTTTGAAAAAAATTGTGTTTTTTATTAAATTATTATTTTTATTTTTAAATTATTTTGATTTGTTAGTGTAAAAAATAATTTTTCTAAAATAAAATGTTGTTATTTTAATATATTCTTTAATTAAAAAACAAATTTGTACTCCCATGTAAACACTTTGTACTGTAAGAACCGAGTCTTCTTGGAAGATTCAAGAGTGCATCGTACATTTTGTTAAAGAAGTTGTTTTTCACAAGACAGGAAAGCAGACAGGAAAGCTTCAACCAGTAACATTTCTATGAACCAGTTCATCTTCCAATTCTATCGTGTAGAATCAAAGTTATTGATCCCGTTCTGTTCTGGCCGGAACGGCCCGTTCCAATGCAAAATCCGGGACAAAACGGCGACGTTTTTGTCCCGGTCAAAATCCCGGCCAGATCCGGCAATTCCGGCCGGATTCTGGCCGGAACGCCCCGGTTCCGTACCGGGCGTTCCGTTCCGGGTTCAAAATAAAAAAAAAATCAAAAAGAAAAAAGAAAAACTCAACCCATAAATTATATATTAGTAAAAATAAAAAATTAAAATCATAAAAGTTAACATATCATGCACCCTAGCTTTGTTCATAGAAACATCAAGAGCCGGAACATCTTCCTCGATGAAGAATTCAACGCGAAGATAGGAAATTTCGGCATGGCAGGGTGCGTTGAAGATGATACCAAGGAGCCAGACTTCAATTCAACCAACCCTGCATCTTGGAGCCATGGATACGTGGCCCCTGAGGCTCATCAAGGAATAGTTTCCTCTAGCACAGATATGTTTTCTTTTGGGGTGGTTTTGTTGGCGGCGGCTAGAGAAGAAGAAGGGATGGGTAGGGTTTTGTTTATTCAAATGAAGGGGACAAATAGGTGGGGTAGTTTTTATAGTAATTATTGGTTTTTATACTAATTATTATATAATAATAATAATTAATTATTATATTAATTAATTATTAATTACTATAATAATAGTTAACATAAAAAATAGGGGTATTAACAT
Organism: Salix koriyanagi; assembly: GCA_029228605.1. Classification (NCBI taxonomy): domain Eukaryota; kingdom Viridiplantae; phylum Streptophyta; class Magnoliopsida; order Malpighiales; family Salicaceae; genus Salix; species Salix koriyanagi. The sequence goes on along the minus strand of CM055341.1, from coordinate 12,537,920 downwards.
AAAAAACATAGAATTACTTGAAAAACATACAATAAGTAGCTTAAATTTCAAATATTTTGGATCTTTTAATTATAATTAAATTCATTCTTTATTTTTTATTTTTTAAAAAATAATTTTATTGTTGGAATTTTAGAGATGTTTCTAATTTTGAGATTATAATTTTTTGATTTTGTGTTTGTATTGTATAATTTAAAGTTAATTTATCTTGAATTTTAATTATATTTGTTAAAATATTTTTTTTCATATATATATATATGAACAGTACAAAACCGGAACGGAACGCCAGAATGCACCGAAACCGGAACGTTCCGTTCCAAACAAAAAATCGGAATGGTACCCGGAACGGATTTTACAACATTGTGTAGAATAGCTTTGGCAATGGTGGCCAACGCTATGTAGAAACTTAATTGCGTCTATTCATGTTTTGTGTTATTTTAAAATGAAAAAAAATCACAGAAGGGGATTTTTTTATGATATATATATAAATAAATAAAAAATCTCATAGTAAGTTATCCAGTGGCAACGATATTATAGATTTTTCAAGTGAAATACACCCAGACATAAGTTGCCCAACAACACTCGTCTAAAGTTTGAGTTTTGCCTCGGATATTCATGTTCCCTCGAGACAAATATTCGTGTATTCCTGCAAAACAAATGCTAAATTATTTGATGCCAACAGAATCGGACCAAGACCATCCCAGCAGCAGGAAAGTCTATGGAAAGAGCTCTTAGTCAATTCGTGAAAAACATCTGGTAATATTTTCTTCAATTACCGGTACATAGTTACTATTTTTTCTTCAAAGTAAACGGTCCGAGATGGAATAATAGCTTGGGTCCGAAACTATTGGAAACGCGGTTTCAACATTGCTTGGTTACGTGGGGCAGCGGTTTCAACATGTTCGCGACTTTCAGAGCATTTGTTGTTATCCTCTTTTCACTTCTTCCGTCAGTTCATTTTGATCGATCAAATCAACACAGCTTTCTGGTAATGGAGGATCACGTAGCAGTTCTAAAAACTAGCAGAGTTTCAAGAAAATTATTAGAGCAATTCGCTATTGTAGAAATCATGCCAAAAAGAATTATAATCTCAGTGTTGGATATTCAATTGCGTGTAGAATAATTTAAATTGCCACTGTAGAAGGGAACTGAAGTTTTTGTCACGATTATTTGAAACTTGTGTTTGGGTTTCACCTACGGATCCATCCTGACGATGTTTTATTATGAAACACGGGAGATATTTTATTTTTCACCATTATGTGTTTAATAAAATGATTATATTCCATGATTAAAAAAAAAAAAAACAATATACGAGACTCTGCATTGGGTGATCATCCTTCAAGAATTTTTATATTATTTTCTTGTTTTTCCCCCTAGCTATTCATTGCTCGTGTTTAAACAAAAAACAACCACTATCACACTATCAACCATTTACCAGAATAGCAAGTTTTGAGCCTGAGATGCATTCGTGGATTAGCGATCTCTATTGAGTTGTTAGCTTTCAGTTATATCAGTTTGTTTACAATTTGTTGTAAATCAGTTATGCTTGTTATAAGCCTAGCTGTAAATTAGATATGAAGTTTGTTATTTTCCATAGTCAGTATACTAGTATAAATACTGACTTTCCATTGTAAATGATACACGAAATATATCATCTCCAGTCCATACTATCTTCACCATGGAGATAGTCCTGGTTTTGTTCTACTGTCACAGCCTTTAACTGGTGACAATTATCACACTTGGAGCAGGTCGATGACAATGGCTCTTACTGCAAAGAATAAATTTGCATTTGTTGATGGATCATTGCAGAAACCAAGTGAAGAATCTGAAGTTCTACTTCATGCCTGGACAAGGAGCAACAACATGGTCTTATCCTGGCTTCTGAATTCCATCTCCAAAGAAATTGCTTCAAGTGTAATCTACATCAACTCTGCACATGAAATGTGGAATGATCTTAAGGATCGGTTTTCACAGAAGAATGGTCCACGGATTTTTCAATTGCAGAAAACAATTTCTGCACATTCTCAAGGCAGCATGACTGTGAGTAATTACTACACTCGTCTCAAAGGACTTTGGGATGAATTGACAAATTATCATCCCATTCCAGAGTGTTCATGTGGTGCTCTCAAAACCACTCTTGATCACTATCATCAGGATTACATTTTCCAGTTTTTAATGGGTTTAAATGATAGTTTTGCTCAAATTAGAGGTCAAATACTGCTCATTGATCCTCTACCTTCAATCAACAAGGTTTTCTCTCTTGTTCTTCAAGAAGAAAGGCAACGTGAGATATCAATTGATTCACTGCATAATGAAACTGCTGCTTTGATGATCAAGAATCCCTTGCCTCGGTATGGTTCACAACCACAGCAAACTAGGTTTGTCAAACAGCCATTTATGCACAATCCTCGCAAAGACAGGCCAGTTTGCACTCACTGTGGCCTTCTTGGTCATACCATGGAAAAGTGCTACAAATTGCATGGATATCCTCCAGGATACAGAGCTAATAGAAACAAAGTTAATTCTGTGTTTCAATCTCAAGAACCTGATTATCAGAATAATCAACTTCCTCAACCGTCAATCTCTCAAGAACAATGCCAACAACTGCTTGCCTTGATTAAACCTCCAACACCTGTTGAGAATCCAGCCTCTGTCCATCAAGTAAGCAATGCACAAGATCACCTATTCTCAAGTATGGGAGGTAACCTTTCTTCACCTTCATTTTCTCTCAATCCGAAGCACTCAGTTTTCTCTGCATCAACTGCATCAATTGATTTTCACTATTATCAAACAAAATCATGGATCATTGACACAGGGGGCCACTGATCACATGATCAGCACAATCTCCTTATTCACCTCCATAACTGCTGTCATTTCTTCTCATGTGAAATTACCTAATGGCAATTATGCTAATGTGACTCATATCGGTACTGTCAAAATTTCTGAGCATCTTGTTCTTCATGATGTTCTCTGTGTGCCTTCTTTTTCTTTCAACTTAATCTCAGCAAGCAAGTTGATCAAAACTCTTAAAATGTTGTCTTATCTTCCTTGCCAACTTTTGTTTCATACAGACTTTGTCACCATGGAGGACGATTGGCATGGGTAGAGAGCAAGGAGGCTTGTTTTACTTGCAACACAAACCTTACACTGAATTTTCCAAACCTGTCAAAGCATTTTCTGTAGTGTTTTAAAATTTTTAATAAGGAAAATACATGAATGCCCTTAGTGGCTTAGAATTAGGTTAAGGGTAGGGTAGTAATTGCATAAGCTTATAAATATAAATAGAAGAGAAGAGAAGAGAAAAAGGAAAAACAAAAAGAAAAGATATTAGGTCTGAAATTGAGAGAGAGAATCGGGAGAGAGGAAGAAAGAAGAAGAAGAAGAAGAGAAAAGAGGGAAAGAGAAGAGGAAGAGAAGGAAGAAGGAGAAATAAGTTGTTAAGGTAATGTGTGTGTTTTATTATGTATAAATGTGATTATTAGCCATGATTTTGCTTGTATGGGTTGTTAGGGTTTGATAATTTATTTGGGTTTGATTGATGAATTAGGAGAGATGTTAGGTTTGAATGTGTTGGGTAATAGTTTAATTAGTTTGATTATAGATGATTTTGAAGTTTTGAGATGTTTGGTTTGAGAAAATATTGAGAAAAATGGTGAAATAATGTTGATAAATTCGAAATCCTTTGCTGGAAATTCTGGGTTGAGGTTGAAGATGACAAAAATTCATTTTGGTCCTTTTGGTGAAAATTTCAGTTTAGTCCCCGAACTTTGGAAAAATTACAGTTTGGTCCCTGGGGTGAAATTGGAGATTTTGGACAGAATTGAGGATGAATTATGGACAAGATTTTAGGATAGCTATGAATTTATGAAGTGTTCAATTTAGTCCTCCAATTTGATAAAATTACAATTTGACCCTAAAAATATAAGAAAAATTCAGAATGGTCCTTAGATGAAATATTAGTATTTCAGATTGGTTTGATGGATAATTGGAGCTCATTTGATGGATTAATATCAATTTTACGAATTGTGTATTTTGGAATTAGATTTCAGAAGAAACCTTTATTTTAGGCTTTTGCGAAGAAATTGATAGTTTGATTCAAAACACATAGGATTATGATTTGAACTCTTAGATACGTTATTAAAGGTATTTTACTACTTTTGAGTCATTTTTGAGTATATCTTCTTTTATATATTTAGATAATCCCGATATTCTACCCGCGGAACATCAGTAAAGTTTCATCAACATTCTGCTTTTGAACCTTGTCTGCTTTTGAGTCAGGTGAGTGAATAATATTTAATATGCATGAGAAATAGTATAAATATTTGAATTTGCTAGTATGAATTGGATTATGCTTTTTGATAATATATACCTTGATTATATTCTTGATACGATAAAGCATAATCATTTATTGAATATACGTTCTTGATATGAGCCTATATCTGTTTGTGAATTGATAGCTCCTCATTTGATTGATACCATGAGTTGAGCCTTGAGATATGGATATGTTTGATTGATTATGAGATATGCCTATGGTATGCCAGTCAGAATACCCATGCTAACAGGGTAGTGTTAGCCTTTGTGCACATCGTATCTGAAACCCTAGTTGTTCGGGGGAGTCACCAACCTGTGTGGATTGATCATCCCACAGTACGGGGCCTCATGCTCATTGCATTCTGATTTTCTGACGAGCTTTACCTATTAAATTCTTGTTATGACCTATTTGAGAAATTTGTTGTAAGAACCTTGAGCCGATTTGATATTATACTTCTCTTTGCTATATTATCTCGTATGTGTATATTGGATATTATCTACTCACTGAGTTGTTGAACTCACTCCCTCGTTATTTACCATTTTCAGGGTCAAAGCTTGCTAGCAGGTCATTTTTGTCCAACTCTTGGAACCTGCTATTTTGGATATTGGATATTTTTGTTCATATGTCTAGTTAGTGCTCCACAATTATAACTGCATGTAATCAACTCTTGTATAAAGACAATCGAATTATGTTATAAAGTTCACTTTGATATTTCCGCTGCGTTGTACTCTGAAAGTTGAATGATAAGTTTGTGTGTAAGTTTGGGTTCGCATAGGTGTGGAACCTTGGAGGGGAACCCTGCCTATGTGCCGGTCACGGATCCGGGAATCGGGTCGTGACATTTTCTGTTTCAATAAAGAATGCATCAACAGACATTTGGCATTATAGACTAGGCCATCTGTCACATTCCAGAATGATGTTGCTTAGCAATCACATTCCTGTTTTTTCTTCTCATAAAGAAAGCCTATGTCCTGTATGTCCATTAGCTCGGCAACATAAACTGCCATTTGCACACAGTAGTTCTATTTCCAGTTCACTCTTTGAAATGATCCACTGTGATCTCTGGGGACCTTTCTCTGTACAAACACATAATGGTTCAGTTTACTTCTTGACTATTGTTGACGATTTGAGTCGGTTTACATGGATATATCTGTTGCATTCAAAATCTCAGACTAGGTCTTATATCACTCAATTTTTCAAAATGGTGGAAACACAATTCAACCTCAATGTCAAATGTTTACGATTAGACAATGGTCCTGAATTCACCATGACAGATTTTTTCCTAACCAAAGGAGTTATTCATCAACGTAGTTGCGTTGAAACTCCACAACAAAACTCCACAGTGGAGCGTAAACACCAGCATCTGTTGAATGTTGCACGTGCCTTGCGTTTTCAGTCCCATCTTCCACTCTCATATTGGGGAGATTGTGTGCTCACTGCAGCTCATATCATAAACAGACTTCCCACCCCCATACTTGCAAACAAATCCCCATATGAAATACTTTTTTCTAAACCACCAGATTACACCCATCTTAGAGTTTTTGGCTGTTTATGCTATGCCTCAACTCTTTCCAGAAACAGACATAAATTTGATTCCCGAGCCACCCCATGTCTTTTTCTTGGCTATCCATATGGCACAAAAGGTTATACATTGCTTGATTTGTCAACCCACTCTCGTATTGTTTCCAGACATGTTGTCTTTCATGAGTCCATATTTCCTTATGTTTCAAATAAATCATCTCATGACCATCAAACTCATCCTTTAGTCTTACCCAAAAATATCCCAGACACTGACTCACCTCCCACTCCTATTTCCACCGAAACATCAAATTCCAATGTTTCAGCCCAATCCCATACCATTAATCCTGATACACATTCTGATCTCATTGTCAATATATCCCCACACAACACTACTCCCATTCGTAGGTCCACTAGCATTCGTTCCACTCCTAGCTACTTACACCAGTATCACTGCCAACTTGCAGCTCACCCATCTCATTCACCTCCAGAAGACAGATCAGGTATTCCATACTCTTTATCTTCTTCCATTGGTTATAATCATGTTTCATCTACTTACAAACACTACTGTCTCACACTTTCCACCCACATTGAACCTCAATTTTTCCATCATGCTGTCAAGTCCCCTGAATGGAGAGATGCTATGCAAGCAAAAATTTCTGCACTTGAATTGAACAATACTTGGTCTGTTGTGAACTTACCCCCACACAAACAACCCATAGGTTGTAAGTGGGTTTATAAAATTAAGCACAGGGCTGACGGCACTATCGAGAGGTACAAGGCAAGGCTTGTTGCCAAAGGCTACACACAATGTGAGGGCTTAGACTATTATGAAACCTTCTCCCCTGTTGTAAAGCTTACCACTGTGCATATTCTTCTTGCTATTGCTGCTGCACGTAATTGGCATCTTCACCAATTGGACGTGAACAATGCGTTTCTTCATGGTGATCTACATGAAGAGGTTTACATGACTCTTCCTCCTGGTTTTGCATCTAAGGGGGAGCCAACAAAAGTCTGCAAATTGCATAAGTCCTTGTATGGCTTGAAGCAAGCATCAAGGCAATGGTTCTCAAAATTTTCCACCACTTTGATCTCTCATGGTTTTATTCAATCTCGGGCTGACTACTCATTATTTACTAAGGTCCAAGGATCTTCATTTGTAGCTTTACTAGTCTATGTTGATGACATAGTATTAGCAAGCAATGATCCAGCAGCTATCACACAGCTCACTAATTACCTCAACAACCAGTTTTGGTTGAAAGATCTTGGTGAATTGAAGTTTTTTCTTGGCTTAGAAATTGCAAGGTCTGCTAAAGGTATTTCTCTCTGCCAGCGTAAATATGCTTTAGAGATCCTTGATGATTCTGGTTTCCTTGCTGCCAAACCAGCCAAGTTCCCCATGGAGTCCAATCTTAAATTGTCTTCTACGGATGGTATTTTGCTTGAAGATCCATCCTCTTACAGACGATTGGTTGGGAGGTTGTTGTACTTAACAATTACAAGACCTGACCTCTCTTATGCAGTTCAAAACCTCAGTCAATTCATGGCACATCCACGCCAACCCCATCTTCTTGCTGCACACAGGGTATTGCGATATCTCAAAACATCACCTGCTCAAGGTCTATTCTTCCCATCCTCATCGACATTCCATCTTAAAGCCTTCTCTGACTCTGACTGGGCTGGTTGCCCAGACACCCGAAGGTCCATCACTGGTTATTGTGTTTTCTTAGGGGATTCTCTTGTCTCTTGGAAGTCTAAGAAGCAGCATACTGTGTCCAGATCATCATCTGAAGCAGAGTATAGGTCTATGGCTGCCACTACATGCGAATTAATTTGGCTTTTCTCTTTATTACGGGACTTAAGAATTGAGCACAAACAAGCTGCCTTGCTATTCTGTGACAGACAAGCTGCATTACATATCGCAACTAACCCCGTCTTCCATGAAAGAACGAAACATATTGAGCTTGATTGCCATATAATTCGTGACAAAATCCAAGAAGGCCTTATTCGGACACTTCATGTTAATTCTCAGAATCAAGTTGCAGACATATTTACCAAAGCTCTTGCTTTGGCTCCTTTTGAGCTTCTTAAATCCAAGATGAATGTCTTAAATATCTTCCCTTCATCTTGAGGGGGAGTATTGAGTTGTTAGCTTTCAGTTATATCAGTTTGTTTACAATTTGTTGTAAATCAGTTATGCTTGTTATAAGCCTAGCTGTAAATTAGATATGAAGTTTGTTATTTTCCATAGTCAGTATACTAGTATAAATACTGACTTTCCATTGTAAATGATACACGAAATATATCATCACAAACACTCTGCTGTTTGTTTTCCAGTCCAATATTCATCTTCTTATTTCTGCCTAAAGTGCAGCAAATCTATAATCTCCATTTGCTCTCTCAGTTCATATAATCATCGCCTCATCTAAATAATCCCAAAACATTGAGTCGAAAGCCTTAGGGAAGTCAACTTTCAACATGATTCCATGAATCCCTTTCTTCTTTACACCATGGACAACCTCATGCACTATCACGAAACCATCTAAGATCAGTCTTCCTGCTATATAAGTTGTCTTATTAGAACTAATAATGCAAGGAATAACTTTTTTCAACTTGGATGATAGGACTTTAGAAACAATTTTGTATATAACATGCACCAGACTAACTGGGATGTTTTCAGCTTTTATCCACAAAAACGGCGCGCATCCCAAGTGTTTCATAACATATGCTTACTTCAAGTTCTCCATCATTAGACTTCAGTTCTTAAAACCCAAGGAGTTCACTAACTGGGATGTTTTCAGCTTTTATATTCAATTAGGGTTCTGATGGAGTATGCTTGAGGGCTAAGGTAAGGAATACGAAAACACCTTTCTTTAATTGCTTCAAAGGGTTTTGGATGTTCTTTATTTTGGAGTTTCTTGATCTTAGACGGATACAAATGGATTTTCTAAGAGAAGCAGGATTAGTTTTTCCGAAGTCCATTGGGAAAGATACAGAGACGCTCTATTTTTGCTTGGTAATCGTAGACTTTTTTTGGCTGTAGGTTTGGTCTTTGCTTTATTCAGGAAACCCCACTTATAATTCGATCCAAGCGAATGGCTTTTACAATGGGCTCCATCGAATTGTGAGCTCCGAAGCAACTTGTTTCATTGTTGGTCGAGGCTGAGCATCAGCGTCTAATAACGCAAATGCTAGTCTAGCAATATAGACCACAGCTGATTCCACTGTAAGTTTAAAATCTACAGTTATCTGACAAGATGGATCATCTATTTTGATATTCTGCCTTTACTTAGGGTCAGTTAGCAATAAGTTTAACATCAATGTTGCTAATCACCTAGAGTCGCCAAATGATTTGGTTCAAGTTAGAAAACTCAAGATTAATTAGTAATTGCTATTTTTTAGTGCATGCAGACGGTCGTAAACTTTAGACTATATATATAATAATAAATAAATGAAGGACTCTCTTCTCCTGAACCGTGAAATCTCTTTGAAAATCTCAAATCTTAGCCTTGGTTGTCCTTTAAAGACATAGATTTGTTTAATGTAAAATCATATTTGGATTACACATCAGAAATGTGAGAAAAGTCATTAAATCGACAAACAAGTCAACCCGGGTGTTCCGTTTCGACTGATGTATGCACTCCCGTCCACCCATATATAATTAAAATAATATTGTGTCAATTTTGATTTTATAAAAAATAAAAATTATATTTAATTTTTTAATTTTTTAAGTTTTTTCACATATATAATTAATTAATTAATTATGAACAGTCTCGAAACGGCACGGCGAAATGTTCCAAAACCGAAATGTTTTATACCAATAGAAAAAACAAAACGACAACAAAAACGATATTGATAACCTTGTTAAAGAGTGTATGTTGATTATTTCCAATGCCAGCACTCCGTAGCTGCAGACATCACATTTCCATTCAATGTTGTTGTTTAGGCTAACTTTGCGAATTAAAGTCTCCGGTCATGTTTTACGGTTAATACCAAAATAAAGATTTATCATACATAATGTTATCAAAACAAATTAAACAACGTAGTTTTGTGAATGCATGAGGAGCTGTCTTCTTCCCCTGATGCATACTGCCTGCAATTCTTGTTTTTTTTTTTTTTTTTTTTTCCAGTTCTTTGGCATTAGTTTGGGTTGCTAACGAAAAATATGTTGAATTCTTCCGTTGTTGATCACGAAAACTGAAAATATGTGAACTATTTCACCTGGCGAATTTAAGTTGAAACGAGAAAACTCTGTTCCTTGTTTCGACATTCAATATACACAAGCAGTAGGCGAAGAAACAGACAGAATGTAAGGATTTGGATAACAACTCTTGAGGGGAGGGGGGACTTATTGCCAGAAGAGCTTCTTGGCGATGACTTGATCATTTAATATTACATTTTGTCAAACAAGTTGTTTTTCACAAGACAGGAAAGCAGCAGACAGTAAAACTTCAACCAATAACATTTCTGTGAACCAGTTCATCTCCCAATTCTATCGTGGAGAATAGCTTTGGCAATGGTGGCCAACGAGTTGTAAGCTCTGTAGAAACTTGTGGCATTGTTGGCCGATAATGGGGATCGGTCTGCAAGCAAGCAAACACTAGTTTTGCAACATGTGCCACGCCGTCAGCAAGCTTGTTTTTGGGAGGTGGGAGGCGCTGGTCTAAAACATCCTTCAAGAGTGTA
>CM055341.1:12496346-12526907 GCA_029228605.1 Salix koriyanagi | reverse complement strand
GTAGAAACACAAATTTTCCGCCAATCAAATTTCACCATGTGTTATTTTATTCTTTATTTTAAAGAATAAAATAAAATTGAAATAAATGACATGGAAAACAAATAAGCCTTCAAATATTTCTTGGCCAATGAAAAGTTGACATTTGAAATGAGATATTCAAGATATTTCATCATAAAGGCAAGATTTCGTCAATAAAGACAGACATAAAAGCAAGATTTCGTCAATAAAGACGGACATAAATGCAAGATCCTGTCAATAAAGACCAACCAATAAAATTACGCCACGTGGCATTGGAATAAAGACGGACATAAATGCAAGATCCTGTCAATAAAGACCAACCAATAAAATTATGCCACGTGTCATTGGAAAAGACCTGAGAGCCCCTACAGATCTCTATAAATAGAGGGCCTCAACCTAAAGGCAGGGGGTTGGAATTCTAGGAGAATACAAAATTTTCTTCAAGACAAACTCTTCAAGCAAGGAAGCTCTCTCTCAAAGAGTTCTCAAGCCTCCTTCATCTACACTTGAAGTCTACAAAGAACGAAGCTCTATTGGATCAAGCCAAAACGCCCCATAAGAGTTCTTCAACACAACTTTGAAGACAAATCAAGGTATTCTTCAAAGCATCAAATCACAACATCTCGCTTCGCAATACACGCCCAAATTCGCGTTCTTGCAAGGCACAAATCTTCGCTTGATTACTCAAATAAATCAAGCCACCATACATCAAATCCAAGGGAAGAATCAAAGGATTGACATATTCTTTTGATAGAATATTTTATATAGAGATTGTACCCATTCATTATATTTAATAAAATCATATATTTGTACACGTGTGCTTGTTTAATTTCAGGTGAACAAAATTGTGTCTACAGTCATTTTCACTGTAATTCCTCTGCTGGGTAGTTTGTTGGGCTTGATTGTAGGTTTTGTTATCTTTTTCCAAAATCGAAGAACAAAAATGTTAATGGAAACACCACAAAGCGTGAGATGGTGCCCTGATGGGGAACTGCGCTACGCGGACATCATTGAGGCTACTGAAGAATTCAACTCTAGATATTGCGTTGGTACAGGAGGGTATGGAGTTGTTTACAAAGCTGTGCTTCCATCAGAACAAGTCCTTGCTGTGAAGAAATTTCACCAAACACCAGAGGTTGAGATGACCAGCTTGAAAGCTTTTAGAAGCGAGATTGATGTCTTAATGGGTATACGACATCGGAACATTGTCAAGCTGTATGGTTTCTGCTCTCATGCTAAACACTCATTTTTGGTATATGAATTTGTGGAAAGGGGAAGCTTGAGAAAGGTATTGAACGACGAGGAACAAGCAGTGAAGATGGATTGGGATAAAAGGCTAAATCTTATCAAAAGGGTAGCCAATGCTTTATCATACATGCACCATGACTGCTCACCTCCAATTATTCATAGAGACATTTCCAGCAACAATGTTCTTTTGGATTCAGAATATGAGGCTCATGTCTCTGATTTTGGCACAGCTAGGCTCTTAATGCCTGACTCGTCCAATTGGACATCATTTGCTGGCACCTTTGGGTACACAGCTCCAGGTATGTTGCGTTGTTTCAATATCACCTTCTACAATAGGTTACTTTACTTTATGAAAATTATTAACCTCTCACGAAGAATATGAATTTATGATTGATTAACCTTAATACTGATAGCTGGTTCTTAGCTTAGCACAAAAGCAATTAATAAATGCAGCTTATTTTGGAAAAAAATATAGCATAACCAGTCTCTTTTGCAGAGTTGGCATACACAATGAAAGTGGATGCAAAATGTGATGTGTATAGCTTCGGAGTAGTAGCGTTGGAAGTCATGATGGGAAAGCATCCTGGCGATTTCATCTCATCCCTGATGTTATCGGCTTCCACCTCCTCATCATCACCAATCGGTCACAATACACTCTTGCAGGATGTTCTAGACCAGCGCCTCCCACCTCCCAAAAACAAGCTTGCGGACGGCGTGGCACATGTTGCAAAAGTAGTGTTTGCTTGCTTGCAGACCGATCCCCATTATCGGCCAACAATGCTACAAGTTTCTACACAGCTTACAGCTCGTTGGCCACCATTGCCAAAGCTATTCTCCACGATAGAATTGGGAGATGAACTGGTTCACAAAAATGTTATTGGTTGAAGTTTTACTGTCTGCTTTCCTGTCTTGTGAAAAACTGTTGAAAATGCAGGTCCAAGTCAACTGATTCCAAGTCTGCACATTAAAGACTGAAGCTACGAAGATCATCAAGATTTCCTTTACTGTTTTAATTATCAGTTTTATGTTTTCAATAAGGATCAAATTGTATTGATCACAGCAAGTTATTTTCCTAGTTAGTTAGTTAGCTTTTCTTATTTAAGAAGTTTTGAATATTTCCAGTTTAGTTGAAGAGATTGTAATGGACTGGAATTTCTAGTTTTTCAATTTTCTTCTATAAATAAAAGCTTAGGGATGGCAGTATCCTAACAAGAAATTCTGCCCCTTGTTCTGTGTTTTCTTGCACCAATTATTAGTTCTTTATACTTTCTAAATTCTGGGAAAATTCTGGGCAGACTCTTGGTTTCTCAGCACTGATTTGAACAGTGCTTGTTTCTTTGCGTCAGGGACAAATTCCTGACAGTGATCTGAACAGTGTTTGTTTGTTCATCAGAGAATTTTCCAACAAAAACAACTTGTTTGAAAAAATGTAATGTTAAGTGATAAGTCATCGTCAAGGAGCCAGTAACTCAGATGGCAAGAGGTGTTATTGTCTGTCTTAGATATTTAGTCCAAATCCTTACATTCCGTCTATATCTTCGCTTACTGCTTGTGTATATTGAATCCCAAAACAAGAAACAAAGTTTTCTCGTTTCAAACTTAAATTCGCCAGGTGAAATATTTCACATATTTTTAGTTTTCATGAGCAACATATTTTCGCCAGGTGAACACTTTCAAGAATTCAATTCAGCATATTTTCTGCTCTCTTTTTTCGTTTTCCAAAAAAAGAAAGAATTATATTAAGCTCTTGGTATTTTGTAATTGGTAGTGATACAACTAAAAATCTTGATGATTTAATATTGCCAAATTAGTAATACAACTAAAAATCTTGATGATTTAATAAAAACCACTTCCATTAATTTCCACAACCAAACCAAACTTGTCCTTACAGATGTGGCCAATGCTTTCTATTTTCTTAAATTACTGACAAAAACTGCAAATTTGAAATTTCATTAATAGCTAATGTCACCATTAATAGCCAACGTTTTTTTTCAAAAGAAACTTCGCTCCATTCCAAGAATGGCTAACTACAAGCAATTGGTTATTCCTTCTCTGTATCTATTCAAAAGTAACTTTTAAAACTCGACAGAAATAGTAATATCTTTTATACTCATAATAAAAATCCAAAATAAAAATCAAAAGAATAAGAAATGAATTTTAAAAAATAGAAATTATTGTGCAAAGAGCTAAGAATTAGAATCTAATAAAAGAGCTGAGAATCAAACCTAGAAATAAAAATATTGAGAGCAAACGTTACTAATCCTCTATCAAAGCTAAACGTTATTGTGTGGCAGGGGTAGAGCAGTAAATTTATTGTGCAAATCGACATTAAATTATGAGCGTGTGATTCAATTAATTATTTTGGAAGTGCCTTTAGAGTGTCAAGTGGTTCTGATTAGATTTTCCTTGATTTTTCTATCCACTGGACTCAGTTTCAAAACAAGCATGACGTAATTAAAAAAGAAGACTCGATTTTTATAGTAAAAAGTGTATATTTGGGATTATATTGTCTTTTAAAGTATTTTTTATTAAAAAAAATATATTAAAATAATATTTTTTATTTTTTAAAAAATATTTTTAATATTAATACATCAAAATAATCTTACAACAACAAAAAAATATAATTTAATATAAAACAAATTTTTTTTTCAAAAACATTTTTTAATTGATTTCCGAAACACCCCTAAGTTGCTAATTTTCTATGTCAACTCAAGTGAAGACAAAATTAAATAGTTTTATCCCCCGATCCCGAGCATTAACATGTGGCTGAATTTAGAGTAATGCTTAAAACATATAAATAAATAAATCTAATCCCCTAAATGAATGGATGAACACAAAAAAGATCCCACAAAATGTAGTGCATAAGATTTCTCATGAAGTGATTTCCGTAAAGATTTTAATTTTTGGGGTAATTAGGATTATTAATTTTATTTTCTACACAATGAAAACTCATTTCCGGTCAAGATTGAATGTTCTGATCACTAATCTTACCCTGTCCTGCACCTTTCTTTCATCCATCACACAAAATCTATCATTTCTTTCCCATATATATAGGTGTGCAGGGCGAATCATTTTATGCATCCCTTTAAGAAATCAAACCACCAATTAAGGCCATGGCCTCCCAGATCCTGCTCCTATACACACCTTTCTTGATTTTTTCCTTACTTGCTCATGCTTCCTTCCTTGCTTCTTTTGCTTACTCGGCTAGTACTGGAGCTGAAGTTGCAAATGGAAGGAAGGAAGCGGAAGCTCTTCTAGAATTGAAAGTCAGTCTCGACAACCACAGCCAGTCTCTCCTGTCTTCTTGGGCTGGAGACAGCCCTTGCAACTGGTCCGGAATCAGTTGCGACAGGTCTGGTAGTGTCATCAACATAAGTCTGCCCAATTCTAGTTTGAGAGGTACGCTTAACAGTCTCCGATTCTCTTCCTTTCCTAGCTTGATCGGGCTTAACCTTCTCAACAACTCCCTCTACGGGTCCATTCCTTCGCATATAGGTATCCTTTCTAACCTCACCATCCTTGACTTGTCTTTCAATAACATTTCTGGTTTCATTCCATCAGAAATAAGCTCATTGAAAAGCCTTGGATTCTTTTCCCTGGCTGGTAACCATATCAGTGGCTCCATCCCTAAGGAAATTGGAATGCTGAGTTCACTTTCTCAACTATTTTTGCATGAGAATTATCTCGGAGGATTCATCCCGACTTCCATAGGCAATTTGAGCCACTTAACTGATCTCACCGCCCGCACAGCATGGACCATTTTGGGTTGGTCGGGCTAACCTTTATGTTCTATAAATTATTATTTTTTTATATTGATTTTTCAATTGCGTTTTAAAATTATAATAGTTATTATTTTTATTTATATATTAACTAATAATATCTATTTTTCATACAAATTCGCTTGTTACTCATGAAATTGTAATTGTAGTTTTATTTTTGCTTGTTTTCATATCTTCTTGAGACATATACAAATATTTAGATATGCTGCCAAGGCTGATATATTGGTCTTGAAAATAGAATTGAGAGCAGTAAAAAGTCTGTATTTGATAGAAAAACAAGAGTGTAAACACATGAGGAAATAGGTAAGAAATTTAGCGCATGAATCTTCCAAGAAGAGCCGGTTGTTAGACATATTAAAATTATTTTATAAAATATTTTTCATTTAAAAATATATTAAAAAAATATTTTTAAAAATAATTATAATTCATATTAAAACATTAAAATCATTTTAAAAAAAATCATTTTTTTTTAAAAAACGCTTTCCGCTGAAGTTGCTAATTTTCTATGTCAAGTGAAGACAAAATTAAATAGTTTTATTCTCCGTTTCAAAATTTAGAGTAATGCTAAAAATAAATAAATAAATAAAATCTGATCCCCTAAATGAATGAATGAAATCTGCACCTTTCTTTCATTTCTTTCCCATATATATATATAGGTGTGCAGGGCGAATCATTTTATGCATCCCTTTAAGAAATCAAACCACCAATTAAGGCCATGGCTTCCCAGATCCTGCTCTTATCCACACCTTTCTTCATTTTTTCCTTACTTGCTCATGCTTCCTTCTTTGCTTCTTTTGCTTACTCGGCTAGTACTGGAGCTGAAGTTGCAAATGGAATGGAAAGTCAGTCTCGACAGCAAGAGCCAGTCTCTCCTGTCTTCTTGGGCTGAAGACAGCCCTTGCAACTGGTTCGGAATCAGTTGTGACAGGTCTGGTAGTGTCATCAACATAAGTCTGCCTGATTCTAGTTTGAGAGGTACGCTTAATAGTCTCAGATTCTGTTCCTTTCCTAACTTGATTGGGCTCATCCTTAGCAACAACTCCCTCTACGGGTCCATTCCTTCGCATATAGGTATCCTTTCTAACCTCACCATCCTTGACTTGTCTTTCAATAACATTTCTGGTTTCATTCCATCAGAAATAAGCTCATTGAAAAGCCTTGGATTCTTTTCCCTGGCTGGTAACCATATCAGTGGCTCCATCCCTAAGGAAATTGGAATGCTGAGTTCACTTTCTCAACTATTTTTGCATGAGAATTATCTCGGAGGATTCATCCCGACTTCCATAGGCAATTTGAGCCACTTAACTGATCTCTCTCTCTATTTAAATGAACTTTCTGGTGGCATACCACCAGAAATTGGAAAATTAGGATCTCTCACTAAATTATATTTATCATCAAATAAGCTAAGCGGTGCAGTACCGACTATAGGAAAAATAAACCTCTGTAATGTTTGAAAACAAAGAAATAAACTTGTATTTCCTTGTACAGTTCTTGCCTTTAAATAGGCATTACAAATATATCAGAGTTATTACAACAATATATTCTTACTATATATATACACACAAATTATGGAAAGAACATCATGACATCATGATCTGGGCAGCAGATCATGATTCTTGCATATTTGATTCCGTGATCTCTGCGCTTGCAATATATTTGATTCCATGATATCTGCATTAATCTGCATATCCTTCATCATCCCCCCTCAAGCTCAAGGCGGGGCTGGTCCGAGGCAGAGCTTGTCACGGTTTTTGGCAAATGTTGCAGCACACAGTGACTTGGTGAAAATGTCTGCTATTTGGTCTGGTCCAGGGATGTATGTCAAGGAGAGGGCACCACTGGCAACTCGTTCATGGATAAAGTGCACATCTATTTCAATGTGTTTGGTACGTTGGTGAAACACTGGATTTTTAGCCATATGGATAGCACTAATATTATCACAATAGAGCTTAGGAGGTGGGACACCTTGACCAACATTGTTGAGTAAATGAACAAACCACATGAGTTCAGCTGTTGTGGAGGCTAAGGCACGGTACTCGGCCTCAGCAGTTGATCTGGAGACCGTGGCCTGTTTCTTTGCCCCCCAAGATATCAGATTTTGACCCAAGAAGATAGCAAAACCTGTGGTGGAACGTCTATCATCCCTACACCCAGCCCAGTCTGCATCGCAGAACCCACGAAGTTCATGAACAGAGTTGCGAATGTAGTGAAGTCCAACATTAAGTGTCCCCTTTAAGTATCGAAAAATCCTTTTAGCAGCAATTAGATGAGTATCATGAGGTGTTTGCATGAAGCGACAGACTTGGTGGACAACAAAGGAGATGTCTGGTCTGGTCAAGGTGAGGTACTGTAACGAGCCAACCAAGCATCGATAGTGAGATGGGTCATTTAAAGGGACACCATCAGTGGCAGACATGGAAGCACCTGATGCTAGGGGAGTATTGACAGGTTTGGCACCATCAAGGCCAAACTTTTGAAGAAGAGACAGCGGGTACCTTGTTTGAGTGGATCGTGATGGTGGACTCTTCTCGGTGAATCTGCGGGATCGAGAAAGTAGTGAATGTCACCAAGGTCCTTCATGTGAAACACTGCAGAGAGGTGTGCAATAAACTTTGCAATTTGTGATGAAGAGTTGCCTGTTAAAAGAATATCATCAACGTAAATGAGCAATAACAGAATTTCAGATCCTTGAGATCGATAAAATAAAGATTGATCATACGGGCAACGTGTAAATCCCATCTGCTGGATATAGGTACTGAATTTGAGGTACCATGCACGTGGGGCTTGTTTCAAGCCGTATAAGGCTTTATGAAGATGGCAAACATAGTCAGGATGAGAGGGATCTTTGAAACCTGGGGGTTGGGCCAAAAACACTCGTTCTTGGAGATCGCCATGAAGAAAGGCGTTGCTGACGTCGAGTTGTCTAACAGACCAGCCATGAGACAAGCCAATGTTGAGAATTAACCGAATGGTGCTAGGTTTAATAACTGGACTGAATGTTTCATCATAGTCTAGTCCTTGTTGTTGTGCAAAACCACGAGCCACTAGCCGGGCTTTATATCTGTCAATAGAGCCATCAGATCGTGTTTTGATTTTGAACACCCATTTGCTGCTAATAACATTCATATGTGACTGTCTAGGTACCAAGGTCCATGTCTTGTTGATGTGAAGAGCATCCATTTCAGCTTGCATTGCTTGAAGCCATTTTGGATTTTGAAGAGCTTGTTTAGTGGATGATGGCTCTTGTGGTTGTGCAGCTAGATCAGCAACAAAACATGCAGGAATTGGATGTCGTGAGGATATAAATGCCTTGGGTTTTAGATTCCCTGTTTGATCTCTTGTAACCATATGATGTCTTCTTGGAGGAGCTGGAAGATGGGATTGCTGATTTGAAGACAGAACCAAGTGGTCGACCGGTTCAGTTTGGCCTTCCAAGCGGTCGACCGGTTCTTCCAAGCGGTCGACCGGTTCTTCCAAGCGGTCGACCGGTTCAGTTTGGTCTTCCAAGCGGTCGACCGGTTCACCTGGACTGCTAGATAGAGATGTTGATTCATCTGGGACAATTGCTGCACTTTCATGTTGGGCAGTGCTTGCATCTTGATCAATTGCTACCGGAATGTGATGAGTGGTTGATGTCTCTGCTGCACTCTTCAATAGTCTCGGAATTTTCCTTATCTTAAACAACTGGGAAGTATTTGTGTCAGTTTGCTGCATACATTTAAATGGAAAATGTGACTCATTAAATTTTACATGTCGTGAAATGTAAAACCGATTTGTATGAGGTTCGAGACAAAGATAGCCTTTATGATTGGTTGAATAACCCATAAAGACACATCGTGTGGATTTAAAATCCAATTTTGATCTGCCGAATGGTGCAAGCAAGGGATAGCAGGCACACCCAAACACTTTTAAAGATTCATAGCTGAGGGCGGGAACCAAAAAATCATTTCATGAGGGGACTTGTAACCCAACACTGCAGGTGGGAAGACGATTGATCAAGAATACTGCAGTACGAAAAGTTGCAGTCCAGAATTGGTTGGAACCGAAGCATGTGATAACAGCGTTAATGCTGTTTCTACAATGTGCCGATGACGTCTTTCGGCTAATCCATTTTGTTCTGGTGTTCCTGGACATGAGATTTTGTGAATGATGCCGTTAGATTTGAACAAGTTTTGCAAACTTTGATTAACAAACTCACCACCTCCATCACTTTGGAATATTTTAACATGCAGATCAAATTGAGTTTCCATTTGCTTGAGAAATGAAGGCAGTATTGTAGCTACTTCAGATTTTCGATGCATAGGGAAAAACCATATATATCTGGAATACTCATCAACAATAACTAAGTAAAACCGATTGTCATCATAAGAAGTAGTAGATGCAGGCCCCCATACATCTGAATGTAGTGTATGCAGAAAAGAGGTAGCATACGATTTTCTGGATTCAAATGGCAACTTTGTTGATTTTCCCAAAACACAACCTTCACAGAAATTATTTTGTTTGTCCATAGATGCTAAACATAATTTAGTAAGAATGCTAGCATGAGGGTGACCCAAACGTGCATGCCACAAATGGCTAGACACTTTATTTGCAAGAAAACTGACTGGAGCCGTGGAGAGTTGCTGCAGATTGATCGGGTATATCCATCCTTCACAAAGCCTTTAAGAAGTACCTGCTTCGTCTTCATGTCCTTAAGAATAAAACCCCATGGATAAAACAGAAAATAGCAATTATTATCTCTTGTGAATTGTGACACAGATAACAGTTTCTTCTTGATTTCAGGCACCACAAGAACATCATTTAACTTGAGTTTAGTGGTGGGAAGAATAATGTGTCCAGTACCAGTGATGGATAAGTCTTGACCGTTACCAACCATAACAGATTCATGTCCAGGATAAGAGATAATACCTTGCACTTCATTTGTGTCAGATGTCATGTGCTGGTTTGCGCCTGTGTCAGAATACCATGGCTCCTCTGTGGTTTCACCAATCTTGATTGCAGCAAAGGCTTTGTATTGATCAGCTTCTTCTTTAGGTGCAAAGCAACCATCTGCTTTGTGATTTGGTCCCCCACATCGAAAACAGGTGATGCCACGACGTCCACGATTATTGTTGTGTGGAGTTTGTTTCTGACGAATTCCAGTGAAGCTTCCACTTTGTTGGGGAAAACGAGTTTCTCTTGCTCGCAGTGAGGTGCTGTTAGTGGAATGTCTTCCAGTGAAATTACGTTGATTACGGCCATGAGTACCATGATTCATCCATGGCTTTGGATTAGTACGGCCACGATTTGTATAGAAAGCCATAGAGGGAGCAGTTGTTCGTGCTCCTTGGATTCGAATTTCAAAGTCACGGAGTTTCCCAATAACTCCTTCAAGAGATGGAAAAACATCTCTAGCATTCAACGCTGCTACTATGGGATCAAATTCTGACCCTAATCCTCGCAGAATACAGATGATGAATTCATCATCATCCATTGGTTTCCCTGCACCACAAAGGGACGAAGCCAAGGATTTTGCTTTATGTAAGTAATCTTCCAATGAAGAAGTACCTTTTGTCAGTGTTTGTAGTTCGCCTTTGATTTGTTGAATGCGATCTCGAGTGTGAGTACCATACAAGGTCTCCAACACTTGCCATGCGTCATGCGAAGACTCACTATTGATGACCTGAGACAGTGGTCCATCAGATAGGGAGCTGTTGATCCATCCCAGGATCAATTGATCAGTGCGCAGCCACACTGATGCAGCTGGATTTGCTTGCAACATACCACTTTCACCAGTGATTGTTGATGCTGGGCAGGGGACTTCATTCTTCACGTATCCCAGAAGTCCATACCCACGCAAGATAGGAATAACCTGTGCTTTCCACAGAAGATAATTGTTTGAAGTCAATTTGATAGAGACATCAGGCAGATGTGATTTCAGAAGTGAAATTTCAAGAGAAGTTGCAGAGTTCATTGTTTCAGTTGTGGAAGATGATGCCATAGCAATAGAGGGCTCTGATACCATGTAGGAAAAATAAACCTCTGTAATGTTTGAAAACAAAGAATTCAACTTGTATTTCCTTGTACAGTTCTTGCCTTCAAAAAGGCATTACAAATATATCAGAGTTATTACAACAATATATTCTTACTATATATATACACACGAATTATGGAAAGAACATCATGACATCATGATCTGGGCAGCAGATCATGATTCTTGCATATTTGATTCCGTGATCTCTGCGCTTGCAATATATTTGATTCCATGATATCTGCATTAATCTGCATATCCTTCATCACAGACATCCTTAGAAAATTTAAGAAGCTTATCTAAATTTAGCCTTTTCAATAACAATCTTGTTGGTCCCATTACTTTTATCGGGAACTTGACAACATCTCTCACTATATTAGATTTATCATCTAATAAGTTAACCGGTACAATACCAGCATCTATAGGAAACTTAAGAAGCTTATCTGAACTTAACCTTTCGAATAACAATCTTTTTGGTCCCATTACTTCTATTGGGAACCTGACGGCATCTCTCACTATATTATATTTGTCATCTAATAAGCTAAATGGTACAATACCAGCATCTTTAGGAAACTTAAGAAGCTTATCTGAACTTGACCTTTTCGATAACAATCTTGTTGGTCCCATTACTTCTATCGGGAACCTGACGGGATCTGTCACTAAATTATCACTTTCATCTAATAAGCTAACCGGTACAATACCGGCGTCTTTAGGAAACTTAAGAAGCTTATATGAACTTTACCTTTTTGATAACAGTCTTGTTGGTCCCATTACTTCTATTGGGAACCTGACAACATCTCTCACTGTGTTAGATTTGTCATCTAATAAGCTAACCGGTATAATACCGGCGTCTTTAGAAAATTTAAAAAACTTATCTCTTCTAGACTTGTCAAATAACAGTCTTGTTGGTCTCATTCCTCCTGAAATGAACAACCTTACTTATTTGATTTCCTTACAAATATATTATAATAGATTGTCCGGGAACCTACCACAAGATATGTGCTTTGGTGGATTACTTGCATATTTTGCTGCAGATACCAATTATTTCACGGGACCCATCCCGAAAAGCTTGAAAAATTGCAGCAGTTTAGTGAGACTCAGACTTGATAGAAACCAGCTTAGTGGAAACATATCTAATGCTTTTGGAACACATCCCCATTTGAATTACATGGATTTGAGTGATAATGAATTGCGTGGTGAGCTTTCATGGACATGGGAGCAGTTTAACAATCTGTCAACCTTAAAAATTTCTGGAAACAAAATCTCTGGAGAAATACCAGCTGCTCTCGGAAAAGCAACTCATTTACAAGGTCTTGACCTCTCGTCCAATCAACTAGTTGGTGGAATTCCCAAGGAATTGGGAAATTTAAAGTTGATTGAACTTGAACTAAATGACAACAAACTTTCAGGTGATATTCCTTTCGATGTCGAATCGCTATCTGATCTCGAAAGGCTTGGCTTGGCTGCGAACAATTTTAGTGCAACAATTCTTAAATAGCTTGGCAGGTGCTCAAAACTGATATTCTTGAATATGAGCAAGAATAGATTCGCAGGGAGTATCCTGCTGAGATGGGGTCTTTACAGTCTCTTGAAACTCTTGATCTCAGTTGGAATTACCTAATGGGAGGTATAGTGTCGGAGCTTGGACAGCTGCAGCGGCTAGAGGTTTTAGACCTCTCCCATAATATGTTGTCCGGTCTCATCCCAACCAGTTTTAGTAGACTGAAAGGCCTTACTAAAGTGGATGTATCCTATAACAAGTTAGAGGGTCCCATTCCTGACATCAAAGCCTTTCGCGAGGCACCATTTGAAGCAATTCGCAACAACAACAACCTATGTGTCAATGCTACTGGTTTGGAGGCTTGACCACTGCTCATGAAAAATAAAACTATGCACAAGAAGGGCTCCAAAGTTGTCATTTTCACTGTAATTCCTCTGTTGGGTAGTTTGTTGGGCTTGATTGTAGGTTTTCTTATCTTTTTCCAAAACCGAAGAAAGAAAAGGTTAATGGAAACACCACAAATAGATGTTTCCGTGAGATGGTGCCCTGATGGGGAACTGTGCTACGCGGACATCATTGAGGCTACTGAAGAATTCAACTCCAGATATTGCATTGGTACAGGAGGGTATGGAGTTGTTTACAAAGGTGTGCTTCCATCAGAACAAGTCCTTGTTGTGAAGAAATTTCACCAAACACCAGAGGTTGAGATTGATGTCTTGATGGGTATACGACATCGAAACATTGTCAAGCTGTATGGTTTCTGCTCTCATGCTAAACACTCATTTTTGGTATATGAATTTGTGGAAAGGGGAAGCTTGAGAAAGGTATTGAACGACGAGGAACTGTTAAGGAACCATCTCACCTAAAAGCTTAAGCTTTTAGGTGAGATGGTTCCTTAACATGGTATCAGAGCCTTGTTGACCCAGCGGTCACAAGTTCGAATCTCACCATCCCATTCTATTTGATAAAAAAAATCAAGCACAAGGTAATGTGGGCCTGTGCAAGTTTCAAGCCCAAAGGGCTTTCACTTGAGGGGGTATGTTAGAGTATAATATAATCATATTCTGGGGCCTTACCTATCAGCTTAAGCTTTTAGGTGAGATGGTTCCTTAACAGGAACAAGCGGTAAAGATGGATTGGGATAAAAGGCTAAATCTTATCAAAGGGGTAGCCAATGCATTATCATACATGCACCATGACTGCTCACCTCCAATTATTCATAGAGACATTTCCAGCAACAATGTTCTTTTGGATTCAGAATATGAGGCTCATGTCTCTGATTTTGGCACAGCTAGGCTCTTAATGCCTGACTCGTCCAATTGGACATCATTTGCTGGCACCTTCGGGTACACAGCTCCAGGTATGATGTTAAGTTTCAATATCAATTTCTGCAATAGATTAGTTTACTTTCTGAAAATTATTAACCTATCACGAAGAATATGCATTTAATATGCTAATTCTGTGACATTATGCTGAAATGAAATGACTTGAACATATGATCAGTTGCAGCATGCTCCGCAGGTAAAATATGATTTCCTTGTCAGAAGATTGTTCTTGCCTACTGACATTGTTAGCATAATGGAAATGTTTTGGTAATCTTTCTTAAGTTCCTTTTCTAAGTTTCTTATGAAGCCTATGGGCTTAGGTTCCCTCATTTCTCCAAACAGCATCTAAATTTCATGATCTGTTTCACTGTATTCAGGAGGTTACGTTGTTCACATGGAGAATCCAAATTATTTTGTTCAAATTGAATGTTGTTGAAATCTACAGAACATCATACCGGAATCTCTTTCAATTGCAGATGCGTTGATGAATTAGAGGCACAATTATCAAAGCATGGAAGTCTAAAAAGCTGTATTTCTACCATCAGCATCTTACAGTAGTGAGTTCCTGCCTCATTTAGTTCAGAATTTCAAGTCTTGAAGGCTGGGCTCAGGCTCAAAACTTGCTATCCTGGTTAATGGTTTCCCAAGCCAAGAGTTCAGGACGGAAAGAGATTTATGGCAAGTTGATAAACTATCTCCTCTTTTTATTTGATATAGCAGTGGAAGAATTGTCATAATAGTTTCTAAGAGCTTGCACATCGGGTTGCATTAGATGAATAGGCTATAGCCACAATGATTTTCTTATGCACCTTCAGTATGCAGATGACACTAGTATTTGCTCCGAATGATTTTACTTCCTCACTTCACATCAAGAGAATCTTAAGATGGTTTGAGCTTTCTTCAGGTCTAGGGGTGATTTTCCATCACCGTACCCAGGCCTTCCACTTGGTGCAAACCCAAAAAGGTTATTAATCTAGAAACTATCTCTCGGATCATATCAAGTCTTGGAAATCGGAAAGACAAGCTTTCAAGTAAAGTAGGGCGTACGTATATGTTTGCTGAAAAGTGTGTTGAACTCTCTCTCTCTCTTTACTACATGTCCATATTTGTAATGCCTATAGAGGTGATTAAAGCCATTACCTCAATTCAGACAAGATTTTTATGGTCTGGGTTTCTTGAGGTCAGAAAGATTAGCAAGGTATCAAGGAATGTTGTAGTACGAGATAAGAAAAGAGGTTGTCTAGTAGTGGGATTGATAAATGAAAAATATACATATGCTTTTATTCCTTTTACACTATAATTTTTAATTTGTTTGGAGTTTATTTAAAGCTTATTGGAAGTTGTTTTTATAAGTTTGGTATGCTTGATAGACTTTGTAAATTAATCGCTAAATGATAAGAATTTTCTCATTTTATGTTTAGAATCTTGTTTCTTGCGACAGTTTTAAAGCAAGTTCTAGTTTTAGAATATGAATGTGAGATTAATATAATTTAAAGTACTCAAATCAAACTTTCCAGATAGGTTTTATGGGAAGAAGTTCGTTTGGATCTCTAATTAGACTTGGAAAATCGAGTCAAAATACTATTTGCAAAATCTTGAGCCTAAGATATCGGAATCAAGTGATTCAAAAATTCAAATTCATTTACACTTCAAGGAATACAATTATTATGTAGGACTCTTAGTCAAATAAAATCATTTTGAATGTGAAAATCAGGATGTAACATGAAGGATGAGATTGGCCTCCTGATCTGATAAGAAAACTAACAATTTTAAGTCCCACTGAAGATGAGAGTCTGACATGAAAAAGTTGTAATTTAGAATCCAAAAAAGGTGTAAATCAATCTTATAACATCTCGTGAATTAAATAATATAGTTGGAGTGGCTGAATATTTCAAGAAACTAAGCCATAAACAAAGTTTAATTTGCATCAAAGTCTAAATTACAACAAATTTGTGACAACAACAGAGTTAGTTTTGAACACAAATTATGAGAGATTTTATCAACCTTAATGACCAAATAAAAAAGAAAACATTGAGTAACATTAAGAACTCATAATCAAGAGTGGAATCCTAATGAAAGACAACAGCTAGGGGAGGGAATAGAGGAAGCA
Source organism: Salix koriyanagi (assembly GCA_029228605.1). Taxonomy (NCBI): domain Eukaryota; kingdom Viridiplantae; phylum Streptophyta; class Magnoliopsida; order Malpighiales; family Salicaceae; genus Salix; species Salix koriyanagi. The sequence continues at coordinate 12,510,916 of CM055341.1, read as the reverse complement.
AATCACAATATAAATAACTAGTCTCTCCTTCCTCTCCGCAACATTCTTTTCTCTCTTGTTTTGGTGTTGTTTTTCGAGCAACTTTGAACTGAAGTGATGACATATCAGTTTATTATTTTTATTTTCAGAATTTCATTTCTTTTATTTTTCACTGAAATTCCACGTTTCTTTTTATTTATCTCAGTTTCTTATAGGAAGATTAAACAAAATTTCTCTTCGGTTCGATCCGGTCTTCACAATCATACTATAAATTTATTTTATCTATGGTAAAAAAGTCGGAATTATATTTTGGAGGTTTTGACAACCAACTAGGGTTCTATTGAGGGAAACAACAAAAATCTTATTTTCAAATGGTTATGGAGGATGAGTGACCAACACAATTAAGGATGGTAGGATGTGATTAATAGGAAGTATCATACTAGTTTTGAAAATGATCTCCTCACTCTCTTTCAAATACATACAAAGAAGAAGGAATATTCAATTGCTACAAGGAAGAAGGAGACTACATCCATAAATAAGAACCATAACAATTTTCCATGGAAAATTTTTAGTCAAGATGCTAAAAGACACCCCATCCTATTTAAATTTCATTTTATATTTAAATTTCATTTTATATTTAAATTTCATTTCATTTAATTTCATTTTTCTTTTTGTTTAAAAACAAGCAATGAATAACTAGGGGAAAAAACAAGAAAATAATATAAAACTTCTTGAAGGATGATCACCAATTCAGTCTCGAATAATTTATTTTATCATGGAATATAATCATTTTATTAAACACATAATTGTGAAAAATAAAATATCTCTCGTGTTTCATAAAAAAGAATCATCAGGATAATCGTGACAAAAATGTTGTGACAAAAACTTCATTTCCCTTCTACAAAGGCAATTTAAATTATTCTACACGCAATTGAATATTCCATCTTGATTGATGTTTATTGTCACACAAAATGTCGAGGAAATAAAAATGAAAAAATAAACAATAATCTCAACACTGAGATTATAATTCTTTTTGGCATGATTTTTATAAATTGATTAATTTTTTTTGTTTTTAGTCAAAGCAAAGTTATAAATATTTTTAGTTATAAACAAAGATGATGCCGCTTTTTCCCACCTATTTGAATCATAGATGAGTCCATCTCTTTTGACTCATATGTGTACAATAATTTCATAAAAGTCTTTCTAAATACTTTTGAGTCAATCGCTATTAGAAAAACACAACTCGCCCTATAATCTTATATAAAACAAAATCTAATTCATCACAGCCAAAGACTACCTAATCTTCCGTTATCAGCAAGCTGTGATGATTTGATGGATCAAAATGAACTGACAAAAGAAGTGAAAAGGATACAACGATAAGAATAGTCTTAGCCCGAAACCCAGAGGTGCAATTGACTATTCAATCTTGCTGTCCGAAAGGAACTTGCCACTGAGCTCGAACTCTTATGCTCGAGCAACACCCATACCCCAAGTCTGCACCTCTCAAGGCGCAATTAAGTTTCTACAGAGCTTTCTACTCGTTGGCCACCATTGCCAAAGCTATTCTCCACGATAGAATTGAAAGATGAACATCTTGTGAAAGACAACTTGTTTGGCAAAATGTAGCATGCACTCTTGTTGACTGAAAAAGACAACCAAGTCTTTTTAGAAGCGGTAGAACTCTTCCGCTGGCCCCTGCTACCTAATCGTCCATTACCAGCAAGCTGTGTTGATTTGATCGATCAAAATGAACTGACAAAAGAAGTGAAAAGGATACAACAATAGGAATATTCTCAGCCCGAAACCCAGAGGTGCAATTGAATATTCAATCTTCCTGTCCGAAAGGAACTTGCTAATTAAGTTTCTACAGAGCTTACTACTCGTTGGCCACCATCGCCAAAGCTATTCTCCACGATAGAATTGAAAGATGAACTAGTTCACATAAATGTTACTGTCTGCTTTCCTGTCTTGTGAAAAACAACTTGTTTGACAAAATATAACATGTACTCTTGTTGACTGAAAAAGACAACCAAGTCTTTTTAGAAGCATCCAATTAATTTTATTTCTTTTTTATTTTTATTTTGAAATAACACACTTTTGGGGGAAGACCATTGAAATTTAAGATGTTGAGCTTTTGAAATTTAATGGGTTGCGTTGTTCTAATCAAGGCAACCTCACCATCCTGTAGTCAGGACCACTTTTATGCATGGACAGTGGAAGCCCGCACAGCATGGACAATTTTGGGGTGATCGGGCTAATCTTTATGTTCTTTACATTATTATTTTTTTATATTGATTTTTCAATTGACCTTTAAAATTATAATAGTTATTATTTTTATTTATATATTAACTCATATCATCCTATATTATTTTATAGGATCGAGTTTACTGGATGAATCTTGTCAAATTTTTAGTTCATAAACTGTTTGGAACATATCTAAAGCTACAAATAGATTTAAGTTGAGCTAGACACTAGATATGTCAATATTTTCAACCATATGTAGTAGTATTAGTAATTCATCTAAGCAATAAAGAACAACATGTTGAAGTGAGAATTGAAATCTATCAAAAATATATAAAAATTAAATATTCAAGTTATATAAAGAAATTCTATTATGAAGAAAAAAATTTTATTAACCTATTTGATTAGTTATTATTTTTAATTTGGGATTGTTCTGGCTCATTAAACATTGTTTAGGGGTTCATTTTCATTATTGAACTTGTATTAGATGATTGCTAATTTAAGTCCATTAGCTTGCAACCTAGTCTATTAGGGTTAGTTAATTTTCATATTAAAAGTTAACGGTCATCTCAAGATAATTAGTACATAGATATCATCGTTTCTATTAAGTTTTAGGAGTAATGTTAGAGTAGGCTTGAACTTGAATACTAACTTGTGATGTAAATAATGTGTAGGGAATTTTTATTTCACCTTTTGTAATATTTTGATGAGTGTGTTTATTTTACTTTCTTATTTTAATATCTCATTTACATGGATGTTTAAAACTTATTTGAATTCTTTTTAAAATTTAGACTTTTTAAAATCCAAAATGAAATAAAAATCAAAAGAATAAAAACTGATTTTTTTTAAAATAAAAATCAAGATTATGAATCTAATGATAAATTTAAAAAAAAAATAGAATCTAATAAAAGAGCTAAGAATCGAACCTAGAAATAAAAATATTGAGAGCAAATGTTACTAATCCTCTATCAAAGCTAAACGTTATTGTGTGGCAGGGGTAGAATAGTAAATTTATTGTGCAAATCGACATTAAATTATGAGCGTGTGATTCAATTAATAATTTTGGAAGTGCCTTCAGAGTGTCAATTGGTTCTCATTAGGGCCTCGTTTGTTTGCTGGAAAGTGGTTTCCTTTTAGAAAGTGAATTTCGGGGAAAGTGAATTCCTGGAAAGTGAATTCCGATGTTTGGCAGTGTTATGGAAAATGAGCTGGAAAACACTTTCCAGAGTTTGTTTGTGTTATGGAAAATGAACTGGAAAATAATTTATTAATAAATTAATTTTTTTTTCAAGTTTATTAAAATAATGAGGAACAAATCTTACAAATTAAAAAGTTGAATGAGAATGAAATTGAAAAAAAATATAATTTCATAAATTATCTCAAATAAAATAAATAATAATCAAAATAATAGAGATCAAATCTAAAAATTTAAAAAAAATGAAAGGTGAATAAATTAAAATAATAATAATTAACCTTTCATAAATTATTTCAAATAAAATAAGTAACAATAAAAAAAAATGAGGACCAAATTTGATAGATAAAAAATTTCAATAAAAAAATGATAAGAAAAAAGCAAATAGCAATTATAAAAATAAGGACCAAAATTAATATAAAAATTAAATTTTAAGAGATGGAATTGAAAAATAAATATTCAAAACAAATTATATATAGCAATCAAAAGTTTGAGGATCAAATTTGATATAATCAGTAAATAATGACATTTCTAAATTTTTCACAACTTCCGGAAAGTGTTTTCCGCCCAAATTTTCCGGAAAACACTTTCCTGAAAACCAAGCCAAATTTTTCTTTGACTGGAAAGTGTTTTTCGTTGACCAACTTTCCAGAAGGCAAACAAACACAGGAAAGTTTGGAAAGTAATTTTCCGGAAAGTGAATTCCGGGAAACAAACACAGCCTAGATTTTCCATGATTTTTCTGTCCACTAGACTCAGTTTCAAAACAAGCATGACGTAAGAAGTTGAGGTCATCATTGAGCTTGACAAATTTAACGCATGAATCTTCCAAGAAGACTCGGTTTTTATACTAAAAAGTGTATAATTGGGATAGATATTGTTTTTTAAAGTGTATTTTAATTAAAAAATATATTAAAATAATATTTTTTTAGTTTTAAAAATTATTTTTGATATTAATACATCAAAATAACCTTACAACAATAAAAGATAATTTAATAAAAACACAATTTTTTCAAAAACATTTTTTAAGTGATTTCCTAAACTTGCTAATTTTCTATGTGAAGTGAAGACAAAATTAAATAGTTTTATCCTCCGTTTCCGAGCATTAACATGTGACTGAATTTAGAGTAATGTTAAAAATAAATAAATAAAAAATCTGATCCCCTAAATGAATGGATGAACACCCAAGGATCCCACAAAATGTAATGGTTAAAAATTTCTCATGAAGTGATTTCCGTAAAGATTTTAATTTTTGGGGTAATTAGGATTATTAATTTTATTCTCTACACAATGTAAACTTCATTTCCGGTCAAGATTGAATGTTCTGATCACTAATCTTACCATTTCCTGTACCTTTCTTTCATCCATCACACAAAATCTATCATTTCTTTCCCATATATATACGTGTGCAGGGCGAATCATTTTATGCATCCCTTTAAGAAATCAAACCACCAATTAAGGCCATGGCTTCCCAGATCCTGCTCTTATCCTCACCTTTCTTCATTTTTTCCTTACTTGCTCATGCTTCCTTCTTTGCTTCTTTTGCTTACTCGGCTAGTACTGGAGCTGAAGTAGCAAATGGAAGGAAGGAAGCGGAAGCTCTTCTACAATGGAAAGTCAGTCTCGACAACCAGAGCCAGTCTCTCCTGTCTTCTTGGGCTGGAGACAGCCCTTGCAACTGGTCCGGAATCAGTTGCGACAGATCTGGTAGTGTCATCAACATAAGTCTGCCCAGTTCTAGTTTGAGAGGTACGCTTAACAGTCTCAGATTCTCTTCCTTTCCTAGCTTGATCGGGCTCATCCTTCGCAACAACTCGCTCTACGGGTCCCTTCCTTCACATATAGGTAACCTTTCTAGACTCACCATCCTTGACTTGTCTCTCAATAACATTTCTGGTACAATACCAGCATCTCTAGGAAACTTAAGAAGGTTATCTGAACTTAACCTTTGGAATAACAATTTTGTTGGTCCCATTACTTCTATCGGGAACCTGTCGGCATCACTCACTATATTATATTTGTCATCTAATAAGCTAACCGGTACAATACCGGCATCTTTAGGAAACTTACGAAGCCTATCTGAACTTTCCCTTTGGAATAACAGTCTTGTTGGTCCCATTACTTCTATCGGGAACCTGTCGGCATCACTCACTAAATTAGACTTGTCATGTAATAAGCTAACCGGTACAATACCGGCATCTTTAGAAAACTTAAGAAGCTTATCTGAACTTTACCTTGGATATAACAGTCTTGTTAGTCCCATTACTTTTATCGGGAACCTGTCGGCATCTCTCACTAAATTATTTTTGTTATCTAATAAGCTAACCGGTACAATACCGGCATCTTTAGGAAACTTACGAAGCCTATCTGAACTTTAAAGAAAAAGAGAATCTGAACTGAATAATGTGTTTGATTTCTGATATGTAATCTGTATACGAGCCGTGAACACTAAGCTATACATGTAGAGAATTTATACTCATATACTAATCCTACCGTTGTTAATACAAAAGGAAACTTTAATGTTTTCCTTTTGTATTAACAGTACAATAAGGTAAGTAGCTGTTGAGATTACAAGTAGGGAAAGTTCCCGTTGAAATTAAATGAGAAAGGTAACAGAGGAGATAACAGAGGATAGAAGATTTGCTACTGTGTAATTAGCAAATCTTCTTTTTAATCTGTGGAGATCAACCATTAATTGGAGAGCAGATTATCCACTGATTTGCTGCAACATTTGCCCGTTGGTGTCAATTGAATTTCTGCATTGAATGTTGATTCTTTTGATCATTATCGTTTGTGGGGATCTGGGCGTTATCGTCGTGGGCTGCTGCATACTTGTTCCTTTAACACCTTCCCGCAAACTTTGCCGGGGCTGGAGGCAAAGTTTGGAGCAAAAATACTGGAGAGTGGCTTTTGATAATGGCTTGGTGAAGAGGTCGGCAAGTTGGTTTTCCGAGGAGACGTGTTGGGTGACAAGCAATCCTTGTGCAACTCGTTCGCGTACAAAGTGATAATCCAGCTCAATGTGTTTGCTCCGGGCATGGAATACTGGATTTATTGTCATATGGAGAGCACTTAAATTGTCACAATAGAGTGTAGGCGGGGACGATAAAGGAATACGCAGATCGTTGAGAAGAAAACCAAGCCAAGTGAGTTCAGCTGTTGTGTTAGCCATTGCACGATATTCAGCTTCTGTACTGGACCGGGAGATCGTATGTTGTTTTTTTGCACACCAAGAAATAAGATTCCCCCCAAGAAATGTACAGTATCCCGTCGTAGACCGTCTTGTTGTTGGACATCCTGCCCAGTCCGCATCTGAAAAGGCACAAAGATCAAGTGTAGTATGGGAAGAAAAATATAAACCTAAATTAATGGTTCCTTTGATATAACGTAAAATGCGTCGAACCATTTTTAAGTGTGTGTGTGTGGGAGCATGCATAAATTGTGAAACATAATTGACACTAAATGATATGTCAGGACGCGTGAGTGTTAAATACTGTAACGCGCCAACGATACCGCGATAATAGCTTGGGTCTTCCAGAAGTGAATCAGTGGAAGACATTTTTGTTTTTGACTCAAGCGGAGTACTCATAGGCTTACAATCAACCATGTTGGATCGTTCAAGTATAGTTACGGCATAGTGAGATTGAGAGAGATGTAGGCCATTTGTTGTTGGCGTGACTTCCATACCAAGGAAGTGGTGTATAGGTCCTAAGTCTTTCATGGCAAATTCTTTGCTTAGGACCGAAATAAAATTGGACACAATATTTGTTGTTGATCCGGTGATTAGCATGTCATCCACATAAAGGAGTAGGATTAAGGAGCCATGATCTGAATGAAAGATAAACAAAGAGGGGTCAGATAAACTGCAAAAGAAACCATATTGAAGTAGAAAAGTACTAAACCGATCAAACCAAGCACGTGGTGCTTGTTTAAGGCCATAAATAGCCTTTTGTAATTTGCAGACATGTGACGAATGTTGAGCATCTGCCATTCCTGGTGGCTGCTGCATGTAGAGATCTTCAGAGATTGTGCCATGTAAAAAGGCGTTTTTGACATCTAACTGCCGAAGAGGCCAGGCCTTTATGAGAGCTATGGTGAGGATCATGCGGATTGTTCCTGGTTTGATAACTGGAGAATAGGTTTCAACATAGTCCACCCCATCAATTTGGTGATATCCCTTTGCAACCAAGCGAGCTTTGAGGCGATCTAGAGAGCCATCAGGTTTGAGCTTGGTTTTAAATACCCATTTGGAGCCAATGACATTCATTTGGGATGTTCGAGGTACTAGCTGCCATGTTTGATTTTGATGAAGTGCTGCTAGTTCTTCTTCCATCGCTGCTTTCCATCCACGGTGTGCTAATGCACTTTTGACATTTTGAGGCTCACGAGGTATGTCTCTTGAGATGCTGGTGGTCAATGCATATTTGATGTTTGGCTTCACTATACCGTGTCTTGAGCGAGTGATCATGGAATGACCAGATGAACATGGAAGTTCTGACGTTGAAGAGCCAGGGTGTTGGGGACATGAGTCTGCTGCGTCTGGAATGAATGTGGGAGATTCTTGGGTTGTTTCTAGAGCATCATGCCTTTGTGACAGAGAGACATCCGAAGAGATTGTGATGAGATCAATCCCATTCTCTAATTCTGGACTTGTTGCTGGTGATGAAGGAATTTCTGGAGGTATTGTGTTGTGGATTTCTGGCCGTGGTGATGAAGTAGTGAGGAGATCATCTTCAGCCTGTGCAAATATATATTCTGTATTGCTCGTTGGGCTTGTCACGGTAGAATGCTGCTGTTGAGGTATATTTGCTCCAGGAGGTGAGGGTGCAGCTTCATACACAGCAATAACAGGTGTTTCCTCCTCCTCAATGTTCCTTTGTGGCTGTTGTGGTTCACTGAGATTGTGAGTAGCAATCGGTGGAGGTGAAGGAAGTGTATTGTCCTGTTGTGGCAGCAATGAGCAAGGGGCTGTGGCGTAGTCTTTTCCTGCAGGGGAGGAGATATTAGTATTTGATAACCATGAATCAAAAATTTGAATTACCTGGGATTGTTTGGTTGCCTTGCACGATTGATTCTTCAATTTATATGGAAAGCATAATTCATCAAAGACAACGTGTCTTGAGATGAAAATCTTTCTACTTGTAGGATGAAAACATTTATAAGCTTTATGTTTTTCACTATATCCTACGAAGACACATGGTAGAGATTTGGGATCAAATTTATTTTTTCGTGTATCCCAAGTGTAGGGAAAACACTTAGATCCGAATGTCCTAAGAGACGAATAAGTGGGATGTGTCCCATGAAGAGCAAAATAAGGTGTGTCAAAATTTATAGAAGACGAAGGAAGGCAATTCATGAGATAAACTGCTGTTGTGAAAGCCTCTATCCATAAAAATAGGGGTGCCCCGCTATGAAATAACATAGTCATTCCAAGTTCTCTTATGGTTCTATGGCGTCTTTCAACAATACCAGTTTGTTCTGGTGTATATGGAGATGATATTTGATGAACTATACCTGTGGACAAAAAATGAGTCAGTAGTTTGGAATTGATAAATTCGCCACCCCCATCGGAATGAAAAATTTTAATTTGCTTTTCAAACTGTCTTGCGACATATTTTTCAAAGGCTAAATATGCGTCGAAAAAATCTGATTTGTTGTGTAAGGGAATAATCCAGGTATATTTCGAGAAATCATCTACTAAACATGCATAATACTTGAATTTAGCAAGAGATAAAATAGGTGCAGGACCCCATAAATCACAATGGATTTTTTCAAAGATACCAGTACTTGAATGTTCGGATTTAAAAAAAGGTAAGCGACTAAGTTTCCCTAATTGACAGCTATCACAAAGATGCTGTAATTTTATTGCTCCTACAACATTAATAAATCCTTTATTTTTCAGGAATTGAAGTGCTGAAAATTGCGGATGGCCTAGCCGTTGATGCCATACTTCTGCTGTGGTTGATTTGAACCGATTGGAGAAATATAATTCTGGTGAATTAGGCAAAACATAGAGATCACCCTTGCGCCTCCCTCTCATCACCGGATGGCCTGTTTCTCGTTCCTTAACATAAAAATCACGGTTAGAAAACTCACAATTAACAGGATATTGATCGGTTAGATGACTTACGGAAAGTAAATTTTTAGCTAAGTTTGGGACTAACAATACATCATTGAGAGGTAAAGTAGCAGTTTCTTGTTTTATGCAAGAATCCCCAACCGCAATGATTGGCATGGAAGATCCATCACCGATTAGTACACTATCAGCACCAGAGTATTCACGAATATTTGTTAACATACCTGGCTTACCTGTCATATGATTAGAAGCCCCAGTGTCGGTTGTCCAGTCATTGTCAGCCACAGTGTTGTCCAGTGTGAGTGCTGCAAGAGCTTGTGGGATATCTTCCTGTTGGGTAGATTTCTTTGGCAGCCACCAACATATTTTAGCAATATGTCCAGCCATCCCACAATACTGGCATTGTTGATCACGGTATTGTTCTCTTTCTGCTGCTGACATGCGTCTCTCACCTGGTGGTGGGGGTCTACGGGTTGAGTTTGTTGGAGTAATATCCCTCCTTTGTTGAGCTTGAAAACCACGTCCATTGGAAGTAAATCTTTGTGAGCCACCACGGTATCCTGAATAAGCTGGTTGTGTCCCGCGATAGTTTGTGTATTTTGACTGGGGACGTTGTTGATGTTGGCCATAAAAAGCCAATTGGTGAGTGGCAGAGGGGGCTGTGTTGTCTGTGTGACTGGAAAACCAGTTGCGCCTTTGATCAAGGCTTTGGAGTTGTGACACTAACTCAGTGTATGATGGTCTAGGGGGCTTTAACATGGTTGTTGTGAATGTCTCATAATAAGGACCAAGGCTGGTGAGGAGACAAAAAACCTTCTCTTGGTCTGGTATGGTCTTTCCAATAGCAGCTAGATTATCACAAATGCTTTTGAAGGTTCGAATGTGTTCGGTGATGGATGTGTTCTCCTCTTTCCGGAGATAAGTAACTTGTTGCCGCAATGTGAACTCACGTTCTTGTGAGTTTTGTGCATACGCATTTTTGAGAGCCTCCCAAACTGCATGAGATGTGTCAAGGCCAACGATGAGCCCAAGAGCTTCTTCTGAAAGTGTCCCAATAATCCACCCTCGTAGGAGTCGATCTGTTTTTCGCCATGCTTTAAAGCTTTCTGTGAGCTCCTGTGTATCTGTGTCTGTATGTTTTGCTGGAGGGGGGTCTTCATTTGTGAGATGCCCAACCATTTCTTGGCTTTCAGCAAGAGCCAATGCTTGTTCACGCCACAAGGGGTAGTTGCTTGGGGTAAGTCTGAGAGTGACAAAGTTGCCAACATTGAGTGACAGTGTAGACATTGTTTGTTTTTGTATTGGAATATGATCTGTGACTTTGAGAGATGACAGAATGTAGGATAGTAGAGTTTTGTTTAAGCCTAGTGTTCACACAGGCTCTGATACCATAAAGAAAAAGAGAATCTGAACTGAATAATGTGTTTGATTTCTGATATGTAATCTGTATACGAGCCGTGAACACTAAGCTATACATGTAGAGAATTTATACTCATATACTAATCCTACCGTTGTTAATACAAAAGGAAACTTTAATGTTTTCCTTTTGTATTAACAGTACAATAAGGTAAGTAGCTGTTGAGATTACAAGTAGGGAAAGTTCCCGTTGAAATTAAATGAGAAAGGTAACAGAGGAGATAACAGAGGATAGAAGATTTGCTACTGTGTAATTAGCAAATCTTCTTTTTAATCTGTGGAGATCAACCATTAATTGGAGAGCAGATTATCCACTGATTTGCTGCAACATTTGCCCGTTGGTGTCAATTGAATTTCTGCATTGAATGTTGATTCTTTTGACTGTTACTGTTTGTGGGGCTGGCGTTACTGTCTGTGGGCTGCTGCATACTTGTTCCTTTAACAAACTTTCCCTTTCGAATAACAGTCTTGTTGGTCCCATTACTTCTATCGGGAACCTGTCGGCATCACTCACTAAATTAGACTTGTCATCTAATAAGCTAACCGGTACAATACCGGCATCTTTAGGAAACTTAAGAAGCTTATCTGAACTTTACCTTTTCGATAACAGTCTTGTTGGTCCCATTACTTTTATCGGGAACCTGTCGACATCTCTCACTAAATTAGTATTGTTATCTAATAAGCTAACCGGTACAATACCGGCATCTTTAGGAAATTTAACAAGATTATCTCAACTTTACCTATCGGCTAACAATCTTTTTGGTCCCATTCCTCCAGAAATGAACAACCTTACACATTTGTATTCCTTAGAAATAAGTTATAATAGATTGTCTGGGAATCTACCGCAAGACGTGTGCCTTGGTGGATTACTTGAACATTTTACAGCGTTAGACAATTATTTCACGGGACCCATCCCGAAAAGCTTGAAAAATTGCAGCAGCTTGTTGAGGCTCAGACTTGAGAGAAACCGACTTAGTGGAAACATATCTGATGCTTTTGGCACACATCCCCATTTAAACTACATGGATTTGAGTGATAACGAACTGCATGGTGAGCTTTCATGGAAATGGGAGCAGTTTAACAATCTGACGACCTTCAAAATTTCGGGAAACAAAATCTCTGGAGAAATACCAGCTACTCTCGGAAAGGCAGCTCATCTACAAGTTCTTGACCTCTCGTCAAATCAACTAGTTGGGGGAATTCCCAAAGAATTGGGAAATTTAAAGTTGATTGAACTTGCACTAAATGATAACAAACTTTCAGGTGATATTCCCTTTGATGTCGCATCACTATCTGATCTCGAAAGGCTTGGCCTGGCCGCGAACAATTTTAGTGCAAAAATTCTTAAACAGCTTGGCAAGTGCTCAAAACTGATATTCTTGAATATGAGCAAGAATAGATTCGCAGGGAGTATTCCTTCTGAGATGGGATCTTTACAGTCTCTTCAAACTCTTGATCTCGGTTGGAATTACCTGATGGGAGGTATAGCGCCGGAGCTTGGACAGCTGCAGCGGCTAGAGGTTTTAGACCTCTCCCATAATATGTTGTCTGGTCTCTTTCCAACCAGTTTTAGTAGACTGCAAAGTCTGACTAAAGTGGATGTATCCTATAACAAGTTAGAGGGGCCAATTCCTGACATCAAAGCCTTTCGCGAGGCACCATTTGAAGCCATTCGCAACAACAAAAACCTGTGTGGCAATGCTACTGGTTTGGAGGCTTGTGCAGCGCTCATGAAAAATAAAAATGTGCACAAGAAGGGCCCCAAAGTTGTCATTTTCACTGTAATTCCTCTGCTGGGTAGTTTGTTGGGCTTGATTGTAGGTTTTTTTTTCTTTTTCCAAAGCCGAAGAAAGAAAAGGTCAATGGAAACACCACAAATAGATGTTTCCGTGAGATGGTGCCCTGATGGGGAACTGCGCTACGCCGACATCATTGAGGCTACTGAAGAATTCAACTCCAGATATTGCATTGGTACAGGAGGGTATGGCGTTGTTTACAAAGCTGTGCTTCCATCAGAACAAGTCCTTGCTGTGAAGAAATTTCACCAAACACAAGAGGTTGAGATGACCAGCTTGAAAGCTTTTAGGAGCGAGATTGATGTCTTGATGGGTATACGGCATCGAAACATTGTCAAGCTGTATGGTTTCTGCTCTCATCCTAAACACTCATTTTTGGTATATGAATTTGTGGAAAGGGGAAGCTTGAGAAAGGTATTGAACGACGAGGAACAAGCGGTAAATATGGATTGGGATAAAAGGCTAAATCTTATCAAAGGGGTAGCCAATGCTCTATCATACATGCACCATGACTGCTCACCTCCAATTATTCATAGAGACATTTCCAGCAACAATGTTCTTTTGGATTCCGAATATGAGGCTCATGTCTCTGATTTTGGCACAGCTAGGCTCTTAATGCCTGACTCGTCCAATTGGACATCATTTGCTGGCACCTTTGGGTACACAGCTCCAGGTATGTTGCGTTGTTTCAATATCACCTTCTGCAATAGGTTAGTTTACTTTATGAAAATTATTAACCTATCACGAAGAATATGAATTTATGATTGATTAACCTTAATACAGATAGCTGGTTCTTAGCTTAGCACAAAAGCAATTAAGAAATGCAGCTTATTTTGGAAAAATATAGCATGACCAGTCTCTTTTGCAGAGTTGGCATACACAATGAAAGTGGATGCAAAAAGTGATGTGTATAGCTTCGGAGTAGTAGCTTTGGAAGTGATGATGGGAAAGCATCCTGGCGATTTCATCTCATCCCTGATGTTATCGGCTTCCACCTCCTCATCATCACCGATCGGTCACAATACACTCTTGAAGGATGTTTTAGACCAGCGCCTCCCACCTCCCAAAAACAAGCTTGCTGACGGCGTGGCACATGTTGCAAAACTAGTGTTTGCTTGCTTGCAGACCGATCCCCATTATCGGCCAACAATGCTACAAGTTTCTACACAGCTTACAGCTCGTTGGCCACCATTGCCAAAGCTATTCTCCACAATACAATTGGGAGATGAACTAGCTCATAGAAATTTTACTGGTTGAAGTTTTACTGTCTGTTGCTTTCCTGTCTTGTGAAAAACAAGTTGTTTGCCAAAATGTAATATTAAATTGTTATTCTGGCAATAAGTTCCCCCTCTCCTCAAGAGTTGTTATTGTCTGTCTTAGATATTCAGTCCAAACCGTTACACTCTGTCTGTTTCGAACTTAAATTCGCCAGGTGAAATATTTCACATATTTTTAGTTTTCATGAGCAACAACGGAAGAATTCATCCTATTTTCTCATGATGATGATGCCTGAGAGAAAGACACGAATTGCAGGCAGCATGAATCAGGGGAAGAAAACAGCTCTTCATGCATTCACAGAACTACGTTGTTTAATTTGTTTTGACAACATTATGATAAGGAATATTTGTACGAGTGATAGAACAGTAGACTTGCAGTTTTATTTGTAATCGGTTTTAGATTTCAATTCAATAAATCAAAAATACTAATGCAATCAGAATTACATGAGTAACTAGAATTGAATGAGTTTGAACCCCAAAGGAAAGGAGTTCGTGAAGTACAAGTAATAGTCATGAGCTGAGATTAGAAGGTTCAACTGAGGAGAGTCGACAATGAAACAGACAGCAGTGAGCAAGTTAAACATAAAACGAGG
>CM055341.1:12287553-12495846 GCA_029228605.1 Salix koriyanagi | reverse complement strand
GTTTTCATTTGGTTAAATCAGTAACTATTTGTTACTGTGGTAATTAGTTTGTTACTTTACTGTTTGCATTTTGTTATTAATTAGTTTCCTTGGTTCAGTTAGTGTAACAATAGTATAAATACTATTGGACTATCATTTGAATAAAGTGTGGGACGTTTTTACGTAGCTTGTGAGTGTTCTCTAGAAACTCTCTTCCGAGAGCCAAACACACCAGACACCAATTGTGCTCAACAATTGGTATTAGAGCGCAGATCCATCAAAGAAAGTGAGTGGGGAAAACGAAAGGGAAACACAGAGAGACTGTGAGAGAGAGATACACAAGGTGAGTGAAACACCGAGTGAGTGAGTGAGAAGAGTGGGTAAGTGAAGAAGAAGATGACTTCCTCAGAAGGTTTCGTTCAAGCTTCCATTCCTAAATTCAGTGGGTACTATGACCACTGGTCGTTAATGATGGAAAATTTCTTGCGAAGCAAAGAGATATGGAGTCTGATTGAAGATGGAGTACCGACTGTGGGTACTGGAGCGACTGAAGCACAAAAGAAAGCTGTGGAAGCAGTCATGCTCAAGGATTTGAAGGTCAAGAACTTTCTGTTCCAAGCTATAGACAGAGAGATCATGGAGACCATACTGGACAAGGGAACATCGAAATCAATTTGGGATTCGATGAGACAAAAATACCAGGGCTCAACGAAGGTGAGAAGAGCTCAGTTACAGGCTTTGCGAACTGAGTTTGAGACTCTGAGTATGAAGGATGGTGAGAAGGTTGACAAATTTTTGTCAAGAACTCTCACAGTGGTAAACAAGATGAAGATTCAAGGAGAAAAAGTGCAGCAAAGTACCGTAGTCAGTAAGATACTTCGGTCTTTGACTTCTAAATTCAACTACGTTGTGTGCTCTATTGAAGAGTCCAATGATCTGGACACACTGTCCATCGATGAACTTCACGGCAGCCTCCTGGTGCATGAGCAGAGGATGCAGGAGCCTAAAGAGGAGGATCAAGCCCTAAAAATTACTTATGATGAGAGAGCAACAAGGGGAAGGGGCAGAAACTCATACCGTGGGTTTCGAGGACGAGGTAGAGGAAGGGGCAGACAACAATTCAATAAAGAACTTATTGAATGCTACCACTGCCACAAATTGGGTCACTTCCAGTATGAATGCCCGAAATGGTCACAAGGAGCAAATTTTGCAGAACTGGATGATGATGAAGAAATGCTACTCATGGCGCATGTAGAGCTGCACAATGCTACCCGAGAAGAGGTATGGTTTCTAGACACTGGTTGTAGCAACCATATGACAGGTAATAGGATGTGGTTTACTGTTTTGGATGATGAATTTAGACATTCTGTGAAACTAGGAAATAACACTAGGATGATGGTGATGGGTAAGGGTATTGTTAGGATGCAAGTAGAAGGTGAAATGCAAGTAATCACTGAGGTTTACTACATTCCTGAATTAAAAAACAATTTGCTTAGTGTTGGGCAATTACAGGAGAAAGGATTAGCCATTTTGATAAAAAACAACATATGCAAATTGTTTCACCCTTCAAGAGGGCTCATTATAAAGAGTAGCATGTCCACAAATAGACTGTTTGTGTTGCTAGCATCTGTTAATACAACTGAACCTGCATGCTTTAGTACTGTTAATGAAGAAGAGTCACGGCTGTGGCATTGTAGGCTAGGGCATTTGAACTATAAGGGGCTGAGAACCCTATATTATAAGAAAATGGTGAAGGGGTTGCCACTAGTGAAAACTTCAGTAGAGGTGTGTGAGGGATGCATAATGGGAAAACAGCACAGGGACTGTTTTCCCAAGCAAAGTCAGTGGAGAGCTGAGGAGAAATTGCAACTAGTGCACTCAGATATTTGTGGACCTATAACCCCAGAATCAAATAGTGGAAAAAGATATTTGATAACATTTATAGATGATTTCTCTAGGAAAACCTGGGTGTATTTCTTGACTGAAAAGTCAGAAGCCTTGACAGCCTTCAAAAACTTCAAAAAACTTGTGGAAAAAGAAGTTGAGAGAGAGATCTGCTGTTTAAGAACAGATAGAGGAGGGGAATTCAATTCGGAGGAGTTTAATGAATTCTGTAAAACTCAAGGAATTAGTAGACAACTCACTGCTGGGTACTCCCCTCAGCAGAATGGAGTTGCGGAGAGGAAGAATAGAACCATTATGAACCTAGCTAGAAGTATTATGGTTGAGAAAAAGGTTCCTAAAGGATTCTGGGCTGAAGCTGTAAATTGGGTGGTTTATGTGATTAATAGAAGCCCTACGGTTGCAGTACTAGATAAAACTCCAGAAGAAGCATGGAGTAATATTAAGCCATCAGTAAAACACTTCAAAATTTTCGGGTGTATAGGCTATGTACATAATCATGATCAAAAAAGAAAAAAACTGGATGATAAAAGTACTAAATGTGTTCATTTGGGAGTTAGTAGTGGAACAAAAGCCTACAAAATGTTTAATTCTGTCACTAGGAGAGTCATAGTGAGCAGAGATGTAGTGTTTGTAGAGCATGAAAACTAGAATTGGGGAGAAGAAGTTTCTGAAGGTAGGATAAATGAGCTGAAGTGGGGGGATAATGAGGAGATAGAAGTTGAGAATGATGAAGAAGGGAATGAAGTATTAGAAGCTGGATTTGATAGTAATGATAATAGAGAAACAGAAGCTGAGATTGAGGGTAGCAGTGGACCTAGTCAGCTTGAAACCGAACCACTGTCAGCTAGTCATACTGTCACTGCACCTACACCTGTTTCTATTCCCACAGATAGAACTCAAGGGAGACTAGGAAGAATAGCTAGAAAACCTGCTTGGTTGAGTGATCATGTGACTGGGAGAAGAGTTGTCGGAAGAAGATGATATGCAGAAATCTAGTTTTATACACTCGAACCCAGGGGATCCAAGCGGCTATGATGAAGGCTGCTGAGAGTCCCGAATGGCGAGCAGCCATGAATTGTGAAATTCAAGCTATAGAGAGAAATAAAACTTGGGAATTGATGAACTTACCCAAGGGTGCTAGGGCTATAGGGGTCAAATGGATCTATAAAACCAAACTGAATGAAAGAGGAGAGGTTGATAAATATAAGGCCAGATTGGTTGCCTTGGGTTATGCACAAAAACAGGGAATTGACTATGCTGAGGTATTTGCACCTGTGGCAAGGTGGGATACTATAAGAATGATCCTAGCTTTGGCAGCATCTAAAAACTGGTGTGTCTACCAACTAGATGTGAAAAGTGCCTTCTTGTATGGTGAGCTAGAAGAGGATGTGTATGTGTTGCAGCCAAGAGGTTATGAGCAGAAGGGGGAAGAAGGGAAAGTATTGAAATTAAAAAAGGCTTTGTATGGCTTGAAGCAAGCCCCAAGAGCCTGGTATAGCAGGATAGAAAGTTATTTCATGAAGGAGGGTTTTGAAAAATGTCAAAGTGAGCATACTTTGTTCACTAAAATCAAGGAAGGGGAGAAATTGTTGATTGTGAGCATCTATGTAGATGATTTGGTTTTTACAGGGAGTGACATGGAGATGTTTGATGAGTTTAAGGCATCTATGAAAGCTGAGTTTGAAATGACAGATTTGGGAAGAATGAAATTCTTCCTTGGAGTGGAAATAGTTCAGAATGATGAAGGCATCTATATGCATCAGAGGAAATATGCTCTTGAAATTCTGAAAAGGTTTGGAATGGAAAACAGTAATGCCACCAAAACTCCCATGGTTCCGGGTTTTAAACTAACTAAAGATGAAGGGGGTGCTAAGGTAGATGCAACTCAATATAAGCAAATGATTGGGAGCCTAATGTATCTAACTGTGTCTCGGCCAGACTTAATGTATGTCATGAGCCTGGCAAGTAGGTATATGGAGAAACCTACTGAATTACATATGGTGGCTGTGAAGAGAATCTTGAGATATCTCAAGGGTACTTCAGATTTGGGTATTGGTTATAAGAAAGGGACTAAAAATGATAAACTTGTGGCCTATTCTGACAGTGACTATGCAGGTGACTTGGATGACAGGCGAAGCACTTCAGGATATGTGTTTATGATGAGCACTGGAGCTGTTGCATGGTGTTCGAAGAAGCAAGCTGGCGGTTGTCGAAACCTTCACAAATTAATTCTGATTTTACTATCACCGAAACAATAATTTTAGTAGTATGGTGGTAGAGACCAGGTCGAACCCAAGGGAAATTGATTTATTTTCCTACAAATACCAAATTCAAAAGAACGGGGTGGTTTGAATCAACAAGAATTAAATTAATAAAAGTGCTAAGTCTTAACGAAGGTTAATCAAGATGTTGGCAACTCAGTTCAAAGGGGTGATTCCTCCAATCTTACAAATCGATTGATCATAGAAGTTAAATTAATATCCTTTCACAACAAGCAAATAAATTAGGCTTCCATTAAAGCTAAGGGAAACCTAGAGGCATGCTAAACTAATCCGAATAAGCTTCTAATTAGTTCCTTATCGTCAAGCAAATTAAGTATTGAGAAGCAATCTTTCTTCACTCAACGGTAGCTTTAAGATCAAGATTTATGCAATTTATTCCTAGCTAACATTCAAAAGCTTGAACATATACTGTCCCTATTCATCCTAAATAAATTAATGTGATAGATAAGACAATCAAATTAATTTACTTGCTTCTTATTCTTGTTCCCCACAACAATTACGGATTGAAAGAAACATAGAAAGCACATAAACCATATCAAACTAATTCCATAAGCATGAATCCGAAATCAATAGCTTAAATTCTGGAAAAAGATGAATAAATACTTGAAAGTGTAAGGATTACAATGGAAATGCTACTTCTCACAACCAATAATGAAGATGGATGCTATCCCCTTTGAACCAAGAAAGTGAATCAGCTGCTCATGCCTTTTTTGGTTGCTGCCGAATCTGGAAAAATTGATGGAGAAAGAGTGAAGAGTCCCTTGCTTGCATGTATCTTCCCTTTTATTCTGGAAGAGTCCTAACCCTAATGGTGTTACTCAAGCTAAAGAATAGGAGATAAGTGTTATAGAGAAAATCTCTCTAATCTTTGACAAATTAGGAAGTATATCCCGTCATCCAGATTGCACCAGTATTTTCGTGATGTAGATGATTTTTTCCTGACTTCGGTCTCTTCATGAAAGTTGTAGCCCTAAATGTGTAGATGAATTTGGGCTTTTGAATCACTTGATTTGGACATCGTATGCTCCAGATATGCCCAGTTCAGTGTTGGTGCGCGAACAGAGCCCAGTCTGACGTTGTTGTTCCAATTGGATGCCCAAATCTGCATTGAATTTCTGCCACAATACTTTTCCAGCAAGCTTGATATCTATATTTCCAATTTTGAACCTCCTCTTTAGGAATTAAAACCTGAAACATGCAACAAAGGTCCGAAATATAAAGTGCAAAATTTCCTATTTTATAGCAAGTAATCCACAAAGTCTCTTTAACATGTCAAACCCATAAAATAACTTTCAATATGTTGAAATAAGCTTGAAAGATGTTAAAAAGCATAATGTAAAAGGAATACAAATAGATGTGTATTTTGCACTTGTCAAATTCCCCACACTTAGCTTTTGCACGTCCCTCGGGCAAGATTCAAATCTACTTTTTTCGAAAGAAAATGCAATGCCATCAACTAAGAACAATCAAACTCTTAAATTACCATAATATTTCATGAACAACAATCTACACAACTTAAAAGAAATGCTTAGCAAGCATTTTTTTTATTTGAAAATAAAATAACCGAATTCATAGACCTCATAGAAATAATCACTCCATTCTCACGTGTTTGATAGGTTAGTGTTTCTCTCAAATTTCTTCCAATGTAAGTGATCTACCATAAGCTTGCTAATCATCTCACTCTCCACCACCTAGATTACATGCATTACATAAATCATAAGGTCTTCAAAAGGGTTGTAATGGGGCTTGGTTTAAGGTAGGAAATTTATTTGGTAAAGTAGTTTAAAAGCCATTGAGACCAATGGAGTAAAGTACCTCGAATTTGAACACGAAACCTCAAATACTCCATCCATCCCTTCTTTAAACTTAAAGATATCAAACCCACTTTATCCTTTGTTATTGGATAATTTATCACTCACAAAAACATTTGCACTCAACTTGAGGGACAATTGTTAACCTCTTATTAGAATTTGTCGAGGAATCAATGATAAGAACAAATAGTTGCTATCAAGCAGAAAGCTTAGCTTTTTGTCATGGATTCTTATAATTTCCACATTTTCTTCATTCCTTTGCTCCAGCCCATGATTTAATATATATCAATGTGTCATCAAGGATGAAGCAACCAATAGAACTAATCTTTTCAATAATATACTGAAAGTACTTTAGAGTAACAATCTATGGCATTTCCCTACCATATCACATCACCTTTCAAAACTCTCCCAACTTTCCATGTAGTCTCATGCTCCTATAATTATGAATTATACTCCACTGGTCCCTACGACTTGGGTGAGATAAATGGTAAGGCTTGTAATGTGGGTTATCAAAGAAAAAGGGTCATAAGCTCAAAAGGGTTCGCAATGGGAATATTAATTCAAAGGTGGGTTGATAGGCTTTATGTGGCATATAACAAAGAATGCCTTAATCATGTTTATGCATGCATGTATCAATGTGGTCTCGAAAAGAATCATGGCAAGTTCTAGAGAAACAAAACAAATGGAAGAATATCACACATGAAAGAAAATAGAGACCGATATAGATGTTTCGATCATTAGGCTCAAAATCTCACAGGCTAGTGTCTATCACATTCAATTACTTTTATTCCAAATAATATCGCTTGACTAAACAACCTTTAAGAAGCAAGTTCATCATTCAATCATGTTATGATTTTTCTTGAGTTCAACTGAAAAGTCGTTCATGACATTAACATTTAAAACAAAACAAAACAAAACAAAATTTGCCCGAGTTTTTTCAAAAATATTGGATTTAAGAAATGCACCCCCACACTAAAAATGGACATTGACCTCAATGTGTGCAAGTAAATTCAGTAAATTCACCAAGAAGGGAAAAGAGAAAACTGCCTTGATTACTCTTTGTATTACTAACATTCGGTGGAGCATTTCTTTGCATATTTGACCGGAGTGGCAACTGGATCAAAAACCTGTCTGAGAGAATGGCTGAGGAAAAACAAATTAAAATCATATTAAATATGAAAAGAGAAAACGATAAAAGGAATCCAACAGAAAAGAAATCTTTATTCATTGTGGTGCACCACCACAGTTGGGTTGCCTCCCAAAAGCGCCTTTTTTTATTGTCTTTGGCTAGACAAAGTCCTTCTGCAGCATTAATCTTGGTAAATTGGACTGACCAATTGCATCTCCTTCACATTAGTGCCATCAAAATCATCAATATAAGGCTTAAGTCTATGACCATTCACCTTAAAAATCTTGTTAGTTTCCAAACTCTGAATTTCAATAACACCATTTGGAAAAATATTCACTACAACAAATGGTCCAATCCATCTAGATCTTAACTTACCTGGCATGAATTTCAACCTAGAGTTAAAAAGTAATACCTTCTGACCAATGGAAAATTGTTTTCGAAGCAGCAGCTTATCATGAAGGTACTTTGTTCTCTCCTTGTACATCAATGCATTATCATAAGCTTCCAACCGAATCTCCTCCAACTCCTGCAGTTGTAACTTTCTTTCTACTCCGGCTTCTTTAGCATCCAAGTTACATTGCTTCACTGCCCAATAAGCACGATGCTGAATGGCAACAGGTAAATGACACAACTTACCGAATACCAACCTATATGGTGACATTCCAATTGGAGTTTTGTATGCTGTTCGGTATGCCCACAGTGCATCTTCCAAACGAAGACTCCAATCTTTTCGGTTGGGGCTCACTGTCTTCTCAAGGATATTCTTAATTTCTCGATTTGAAACTTCTGCTTGTCCATTGGTTTGTGGATGATAAGTTGTGGCTACTCGGTGGTGGACTCCATATTTTCGCATCAATGCTTCCACAGTTCGGTTGCAAAAATGAGTACCTTGATCACTTATTATTGCTCTCGGAATTCCAAACCTACTAAAAATATTAGACTTGAGAAATCCTACAACAACTTTAGAATCGTTAGTATAGGTAGCTTTTGCTTCTACCCATTTCGACACATAATCCACAGACAAGTAGAATGTAAACAAAACCAAAAGAACTAGGAAAGGTCCCATAAAATCCATGCCCCATACATCAAAAAATTTCACAATATAAAAATAGGATTTTGTGGCATTTCATTCCTACGGGATAGGTTACCCATCTTTTGACATTTTTCACAACTCTTACAAAATTGGTAGGCATCTTTAAAAAGAGTTTCCCAATAAAACCCACTGTCTAAAATTTTTCTAGCTGTTCTTTTGGGTCCAAAATGTCCACCACATGCATAATTATGACAATAAGTAAGAATGGAATAAATTTCATCATTTGGTACACATCTTCGAATAACTTGATCTGAACCTAATTTCCAAAGATATGGCTCATCCCATATGTAATACTTAGAGTCATTCTTTATTTTGTCCTTTTTCGCTTTCTTTAATTCATTAGGTAAGATTCCTGTAACCAAAAAATTAACAATATCAGCATACCATGGTTCCTTACCTTGTAAATGCAATAGTTGCTCATCAGGGAATGTCTCGGCAATTGGTAGCATATCTTCCTCATTCACAATTCTGCTCAAATGGTCTGCCACTGAATTGTCAGCTCCTTTTTTATCCTTGATTTCCAAATCAAACTCTTGCAACAGCAAAATCCAACGTATAAGCCTTGGTTTGGATTCTTTCTTTGATAATAAGTACTTAAGAGCTGCATGATCTGAGAAAACAATCACTTTAGATCCTAGCAAATATGATCTAAATTTGTCCAAGGCAAACACAATAGCTAAAAGCTCTTTTTTCTCGTTGTTGAATAATTGCATTGAGCCGAGTTTAGTGTCCTCGAAGCATAGCAAATAACATGGCTTTTCTTTCCATTTCGTTGTCCAAGTACAGCTCCTATTGCAAGTTTACTTG
Source organism: Salix koriyanagi (assembly GCA_029228605.1). NCBI lineage: Eukaryota > Viridiplantae > Streptophyta > Magnoliopsida > Malpighiales > Salicaceae > Salix > Salix koriyanagi. The sequence continues at coordinate 12,486,840 of CM055341.1, read as the reverse complement.
CATCACACATGATTTCAAAGGGCATCTCCCAATTTGGTGGTTGTATGATTGGTGCCGAGGTGAGGAGCTCCTTCAATTTGTCAAATGATATTTTGCAATTTGCTTCAAAGTTGAAAGGCATGTCCTTTTGCAAAAGTTGAGACAGTGGTTGTGCAATCTTCGAGAAATCCTTGATGAATCGCCTATAGAAACCTGCATGACCGAGAAAACTACGAATTTCCTTAACATTAGTGGGATAGGGTAAACTTGTAATCAAATCAACTTTTGCTTTGTCAACCTCAATACCTCTAGCCGAAACCACATGACCCAAAACTATCCCTTGCTGGACCATGAAATGACATTTTTCATAGTTTAAAACCAAGTTTGTGCTAATACATCTCTTCAAAACCTTAGTTAAGTGATCTAAACATTGATCAAAAGAATTGCCATAAACAGTAAAGTCATCCATAAAAATTTCAATGCAATTTTCAATCAAGTCAGAAAAAATGCTCATCATACATCTTTGAAATGTACCGGGGCATTGCACAATCCAAAAGGCATACGTCGGTAAGCAAATGTTCCAAATGGACAAGTAAAAGTTGTCTTTTCTTGGTCTTCTTGAGCTACAATTATTTGATAGTAACCAGAAAATCCATCTAAGAAACAGAAAAATGACTTACCTGCTAGTCTTTCAAGCATTTCATCTATGAAAGGAATTGGGAAGTGATCCTTTCTTGTGTGAGCATTCAACTTCCTGAAATCGATACACATTCTCCACCCATTCTGCACTCTCATGGGGATAAGTTCGTTTTGTTCGTTGGGAACAAGAGTTAGACCAGTCTTCTTGGGAACTACATGCACCGGACTTACCCATGGACTATCAGATATTGGATAGATAATCCCTTGGTCCAATAACTTCAAAATTTCCTTCATAACAACCTCCTTCATTGCTGGATTTAGTTTGCGCTGAGGTTCCCTCACAGGTTTGGCATCACCATTAAGGAAAATTCTGTGCATACAAAGTGTAGGGCTGATCCCTTTAATGTCCGCCAATGTCCAACCAATTGCTGTCTTGTGTTCCCTCAAAACCCTTAATAATTTTTCCTCATGAACTTCAGTTAAATCATTTGCAATAATGACTGGCAATGTTTCATCCTCTCCTAAGTACACATACTTCAAATGTGTGGGCAACATTTTTAACTCCAGCTTCGGTGGTTGCACAATAGAAGGTAGATCTTTAACATGTGAACTTGGTAATTCAACAGGTAAGCTAGTCCACATGTTAGGCATTATAGGTAATGAGTGTAAGGACATTATTGCTTCTTTCATGTCTTCATCAATTTCTCTCCTTGCATCCTTATCTGTCTTGCTCTGTTGCAACACTAAGTTCAACTTATCCTTCATAAGATTCAACTCCAAATCATCTGGATCTTTGCATTTTTGAGGCAATTTTCTTTGTATTACTGCTGACACGTTCTCTCCAACTCTGATTTTTTCTTCAGTTTTTAACCTCCTCTTGTTTGTGCACAACTCCTTGAGAAACTTGGCATAACGTGGAATTTGCTTGATTGCATCCAACAATGGAATGTTGATCTCAACCTTCCGAAAGGTTTCAAACAATTCATGCTCCCCCTCCTCTTTCTTTGTCTTCGCCAACCTGCTAGGAAATGGAGGTGCAACTAACGTATTTGGCTTATACACAGTTGACTCAATACTTACCTCATTACTTGACTTCGGCAAAGGGGACTCAAGTGGCGTGTTTCCTTCTTTTCTAATTTCCTTCGGCATTGTCAGCCTTGGTGATGAGGTCTGCACCTCCTTACCACTTCTAAGGACTATTGCATTAGCATTTTCCCGTGGGTTAACTTCTAGTTGAGCTGGTAACTTACCCTTGTTAGCCTCCATTTTGCCTAATGAAGTTGCCAGCTGTGACACTTGAGTTTCTAAATTTTGGATGCTAGCTCTTGTCTCCTGCTGGAACAAATGGGTGTTAGTTGCTAAAGATTTCACAATATCCTCTAGAGACATACCTGAGCTTGATGCTTGGTGAGGTGGAGGGGCTGCTTTATTCTGACCGAAAGAAGGGAACTGTTGCCGATTATGGGGTTGTCCATACCTTAGGTTTGGGTGGTCTCTCCAACCTGGGTTGTACTGATTTGAGTATGGGTCATGGTTCCTTTGCTGGTTACCAAACCCATTTACAGCATTCACTTGAGGAATTACATCCTCTTGAAGTTGTGGGCACATGTCGGTAGAGTGATCCGAAAAAGCACAAATACCGCAAACTCTGGTCTGTCTTACCTGTCCCAAAACTACCTGCTTGACAAGAGAGGTTAATTCTGAAAGTTGAGTTTCAAGATTAGAGTGACTCACCTCACTTACCTTTCTAGGATTGTTGTCACCTCTGATTCCAAATTGCTGTGAATTTGCTGCCATCATAGAAATTAAATCTCTTGCTGCATCAGGAGTCTTTTCTACAAGTGCTCCCCCACTTGCAGCATCTATCATGCTTCTGTCCATATGCAATAATCCTTCATAAAAATATTGCAACAACAATTGATCAGAAATTTGGTGGTGTGGGCAACTAGCAACCAGCTGATTAAAACGTTCCCTAATACTCATACAAAGTTTCTCCATTATTTTGGCGAATCCCACTAATTTCTTTCCTAATTGTTCCAGCCTCTTGAGGTCTGGGAAAGAATTTTTCCGTAAACATTTTCTTCAATTCATTCCATGTCCTTATTGATCCCGAAGGAAGGTAGTATAACCAATCCTTTGCTTTGTCTCGCCAATGAGAATGGAAAAGCCCTCAATTTAATTTGTTCCTCACTCACTCCTTGCGGCTTCATGGTTGAACATACAACATGAAATTCCTTCAAGTGCTTATGGGGATCTTCACCCGCAAGGCCTCGAAAAGTAGGTAACAAATGAATCAATCCCTGATTTTAATTCAAAAGCTACCTCAATATTAGGAAATTCAATGCACAAAGGTTGTTGGTTAACGTTGGGAGTTGCTAACTCCCGCAAAGTCCTTTGTTGTGCCATTATTTCAGCAGCTTTCTTCTTGTATGTCCTGTCTCTGATTCACTCGTGCACGTGTGTTAAGGCCGGCAAGATGTCCTCTTGTCTTTTAGCCTTCCTATTCGCTCTTGCAGTCTTTTTCAATCTCTCGGATCAAAAACTAATTCACCTGTATGAGAAGATCTTGGCATAAATTAGTTTGATATTAAAGAAAAATAAAAACTTCCCCGGCAACGGCGCCAAATTTGGCGGTTGTCGAAACCTTCACAAATTAATTCTGATTTTACTATCACCGAAACAATAATTTTAGTAGTATGGTGGTAGAGACCAGGTCGAACCCAAGGGAAATTGATTTATTTTCCTACAAATACCAAATTCAAAAGAACGGGGTGGTTTGAATCAACAAGAATTAAATTAATAAAAGTGCTAAGTCTTAACGAAGGTTAATCAAGATGTTGGCAACTCAGTTCAAAGGGGTGATTCCTCCAATCTTACAAATCGATTGATCATAGAAGTTAAATTAATATCCTTTCACAACAAGCAAATAAATTAGGCTTCCATTAAAGCTAAGGGAAACCTAGAGGCATGCTAAACTAATCCGAATAAGCTTCTAATTAGTTCCTTATCGTCAAGCAAATTAAGTATTGAGAAGCAATCTTTCTTCACTCAACGGTAGCTTTAAGATCAAGATTTATGCAATTTATTCCTAGCTAACATTCAAAAGCTTGAACATATACTGCCCTATTCATCCTAAATAAATTAATGTGATAGATAAGACAATCAAATTAATTTACTTGCTTCTTATTCTTGTTCCCCCACAACAATTACGGATTGAAAGAAACATAGAAAGCACATAAACCATATCAAACTAATTCCATAAGCATGAATCCGAAATCAATAGCTTAAATTCTGGAAAAAGATGAATAAATACTTGAAAGTGTAAGGATTACAATGGAAATGCTACTTCTCACAACCAATAATGAAGATGGATGCTATCCCCTTTGAACCAAGAAAGTGAATCAGCTGCTCATGCCTTTTTAGGTTGCTGCCGAATCTGGAAAAATTGATGGAGAAAGAGTGAAGAGTCCCTTGCTTGCATGTATCTTCCCTTTTATTCTGGAAGAGTCCTAACCCTAATGGTGTTACTCAAGCTAAAGAATAGGAGATAAGTGTTATAGAGAAAATCTCTCTAATCTTTGACAAATTAGGAAGTATATCCCTGTCATCCAGATTGCACCAGTATTTTCATGATGTAGATGATTTTTTCCTGACTTCGGTCTCTTCATGAAAGTTGTAGCCCTAAATGTGTAGATGAATTTGGGCTTTTGAATCACTTGATTTGGACATCGTATGCTCCAGATATGCCCAGTTCAGTGTTGGTGCGCGAACAGAGCCCAGTCTGACGTTGTTGTTCCAATTGGATGCCCAAATCTGCATTGAATTTCTGCCACAATACTTTTCCAGCAAGCTTGATATCTATATTTCCAATTTTGAACCTCCTCTTTAGGAATTAAAGCCTGAAACATGCAACAAAGGTCCGAAATATAAAGTGCAAAATTTCCTATTTTATAGCAAGTAATCCACAAAGTCTCTTTAACATGTCAAACCCATAAAATAACTTTCAATATGTTGAAATAAGCTTGAAAGATGTTAAAAAGCATAATGTAAAAGGAATACAAATATATGTGTATTTTGCACTTGTCACAAGCAGTAGTCACTTTATCCACAACTGAAGCAGAATTCATCTCTGCTGCAGTATGTGCATGTCAATCTATTTGGATGAAAAGAATCTTGAATCATCTCGGCTGGGTACAAGAAGAGTGTGAGATTTACTGTGACAATAGTTCTACTATAAAACTGTCCAAGAATCCTGTCATGCATGGGAGGAGTAAGCACATTGCAATTCGTTATCATTTTCTTAGAGATTTGTCAAAGAATAAAGAGGTGGAGCTCAAGTATTGCAGCACTCAAGAGCAACTGGCTGATATCATGACTAAACCCTTGAAACTTGATGTTTTTGTTAAACTGAGAGAACAATTAGGTGTGTGTGTAATGCCTATGTGATTAAACTGAAAACTAAGTAAGAATTCAGTTTAAGGGAGGGTTTGTTGGGACTGTTTTCATTTGGTTAAATCAGTAACTATTTGTTACTGTGGTAATTAGTTTGTTACTTTACTGTTTGCATTTTGTTATTAATTAGTTTCCTTGGTTCAGTTAGTGTAACAATAGTATAAATACTATTGGACTATCATTTGAATAAAGTGTGGACGTTTTCTGTAGCTTGAGTGTTCTCTAGAAACTCTCTTCCGAGAGCCAAACACACCAGACACCAATTTTGCTCAACACTTTCCCCCAAAAGTGTGCTATTTCAAAATAAAAATAAAAAAGCAAAAAAATTAATTGCGTCTTGAGAGGCGTAGACCAGGGGTATGGGTGTTACTCGAAGATTGAATATTGAATTGCACCTTTGGGTTTCGGGCTGAGAATTTTCCTATCGTTGAATCCTTTTCGCATCTTTTGTCAGTTTATTTTGATCGATCAAATCAACACAACTTTCCGGTAATGGAAGATGAGGTAGCAGGGGCCAGTGGAAGAGTTCCTCCGAACTACCGCTTAGATTATAAAAAGACCTTGTTGTCTTTTGAGTCAACAAGAGTTTGTCTAGCACAATTATGGGGGTGGTGCCTTACAGCGAGGCAAAGAAGAGATCTAAGGTCAGAACTCACTGAAAGATAATATAAAGATTCATTTTGATTGCCACAAACACTGGTGCGGGTCCTTTTTCTGGTTCTTTTGCTTTATTTACTTTTTCTTTAATGTTTAATTTTTTTGATAAGGGAAATTTGGATCAATTGGAAAGGGTTATGCTCCTTTTCTCTTTTTTTGGCTTTTTAATTGTTCCTGTTGGAGTAGTTAAGAGAATGAATTTCTCTCTCACTTTCCTCTGTTTGTAACTCTACATAATTGAATTTTTCTGCAATTGGAACACAGAAAGAACAGATGCAGATATTGCTTTTGAAGTCTTTAATTGGAGGGAACAAATGAAGTTCTCTCTTTTCATCTAAAAGTCTCGTCAGTAAGCAATTCCATTCTTTGTGCAGTATATGTTTGTCTGCAAAATTGGCATTCCTTGAATTCATTTCTTGGTGTGGAGGGTTTTTATTTTTTGGATTCTTTCTCATGCTTTGGATGCATGCTTGTTGTCTTCTTCAGATAATTTTAGCAGCAAAAATTATTGGATGAGTTACAAGACTTTGGGACTGGAATTATCAAATGCTTGAATTAGCTGGCGATTAATTTATGTGACATGCCCTGGCGATACGTTCCTGTGGATGTGAAATGTGATCATCATTAGGAGTTCATGTCTTGGTAAGAAATGAACAGGGAGGAGTTCTCCTTCAGGTAAGAAATGCAAAAGTTGGTTTTTACTGGGTTTTAGATGACTGGTGCGAGGTGTAGGGACATTTTGAAATGGTTCCAAAGAGCAACCTTATGTTTCATACTTGTTTAATTGATCAATTTCTTCAAGTAGATTGAAATGACCGGAACTTTGTCCCAATTCGGAGTCATTTTTATAATCTTATTCTTTTTTGATTGGGCGACGATTATGCTTTAAGCTGGGAAGTGACTATTATAGATGACTGGTGCGAGGTGTAGGGACATTTTGAAATGTGTTTACACTCTTCTTCTTTTTCTCCCCCATTCATATTATTTTTGACATTGAAAATGACTCAAAGGTATACTTTTTGAATGTTTTTCTCTCTTGTATTATTTTAGAAAGACTTCTATGAAATTATTGTACTCATAGGAGTCAGAAGAGATGGACTCATCTATGATTCAAAGAGTTGGGAAAAAGCGGCATCATCTTTGTTCACAACTAAAAATATTTATAACTTTACTTTGACTAAAACCAATAAAAAATAATCAATTTATAAAAATCATGCCAAAAAGAATTAAAATCTCAGTGCTGAGATTATTGATTAATTTTTCATTTTTATTTCCTCGACATTTTGTGTGACAATCAACATTAATCAAGATGGAATATCCAATTGCGTGTAGAATAGTTTAAATTGCCATTGTAGAAGGGAAATGGAGTTTTTGTCACGATTATTTGAAACTTGTCTTTGGGTTTCAGCTATGGACCCATCCTGACGATGGGGTGTCTTTCAGCATCTTGACTAGAAATTTTCCATGGAAAATTGTCTGAATTGAGGTAATGGCTTTAATCACCTCTATAGGCATTACGAATATGGACATGTAGTAAAGAGAGAGAGAGTTCAACTTGATATGATCCAAGAGATAGTTAGTTTCTAGATTTATAACCTTTATGGGTTTGCACCAAGTGGAAGGCCTAGGTACGTTGATGGAAAATCACCCCTAGACCTGAAGAAAGCTCAAACCATCTTAAGATTCTCTTGATGTGAAGTAAGGAATTAAAATCATTTGGAGCAAAGAAAATCACTTGATACTGAAGGTAGCTAAGAAAATCATTGTGGCAACCCGATGTGCAAGCTCTTAGAAACAATATTGACAATCCTTCCACTACTATATCAAATAAAAAGAGGAGATAGTTTATCAGCTTGCCATAAATCAAATTACAATTGTTATGTAAATATAAAGATAGACTTTACTATGCCAAGATTATAGGGATTAACACTTATCTCCTTTCTTATTACTGATATCTCTAGCTCGTGTATAAATATTACTGCTGTAACAGAACAATACATAATACCAAAATACCAAAATAAAGATTTATCATACATAATGTTGTCAAAACAAATTAAACAACATAGTTTTGTGGATGCAAAAGGATTTGTCTTCTTCCCCTGATGCACGCTGCCTGCAATTCTCCACTCTCTTTCTCTCAGGCATCCCATAAAAGCTAACGGACACACTCCTCACACACTAGAGTTCCTCCAAACTACCACTTCTTTAGACCAATCAGTTTGTTTTATCTATAGAAATAATCAGCTTTTGTGAAAGAGTAACCATGAACAAGTTCTACAGGGGCTGGTACCAAAGCAGATTCTTGCACAAGGCTTGTAAAAAAGACCAAGGTTCCTTTCATAATTAGTGATAAAGTGGGACATTGTTCTGAAATGGTTATAAATGCAGTGCATAGCATGGAGAAACCCTACAAGTAGTAGTTTTTAAATGACTAAAGAGAAAATTCTTCTCCCATGTTGTAACACATACCCGTGATGCAACAGGCACTTCTTGCACCTGCAAAAACAATTGCAACTAATGCAGGGGTTGATGGAGCAGTTGTGGTGGAGAATATTCGATCTCGTGACTGGAGAACTGGTTACAACGCAATGACTGGTAGATATGAAGATCTTCTCAATGCTGGGGTGATCGATCCTTGTAGAGTTTCTAGGTGTGCACTTCAAAGTGCTGTCTCCATTGCTGGGACAGTTCTAACAACTCAAGCAGTGCTGGTTGAAAAAATAAAGAAGCCCAGGCCCGCTGTCCCTTATGTTCCTGGAATTACACCTTGAGAAAAATGGAAAAGAGTTGTTAAAATTGTAGAAAGAAGCTGAAGAGAAATGGTTGGCTGGTCTGAATGAAACTTGAAGTTGAAAGTAAAGCCTCCTCAACAAGCCTTTACAACTTCTGGGATCGCCTGATGGATCATGCCTGAGACCACAAAAGCATCAAATGCATAATGAAAGACTGCATTTGTCTATTAATGCTTGGTTAAATTGAAGACTATTCGCCTAAATTGTGTGTTTGGTCTCTGTTATGTTTGGTTTTCTGGTTGGTTTCCTGTCAAGAAACTCACTTTAAAATCCCCATAACCAGATGTCCTCTTTAAAATCTTCAACTGAAGGTGGTCACTGGCAACTTGAGCAGAAAATCACCTTTATTCTATCGAATACATTTTCCCTTGACTAATATATGATGCATCTGTAAATTTTATCTGAACGAGGTTTTGGTCTATTACCATCAAATTTATATGAATTTTGTTTGCTATTGTCGACTCTCCTCAGCTGTACCCAATGCACCTTCTAATTTCAGCTAATGACTATTACCAGTACTTCACGAACTCTTTTCCTTTGGACACACTAACTACTGTTTCTTACTTCCAGTTCTTTTCTCTTTCTTTGCCTCCTTCCGTTTAACTATTTCAAAGTTCCCAATCCGGCTGTGCTTGAAAAAATGAGCAACGCATTGAGTCTGTTTTATGCAGGTTTTTTTGTGTTTACCTCAGTTAAGTGTACGTTGCAACTTAAAATTAGAATTTTAAGTTAACTAGTTTGAATTTAGAATTTAGAATTAATTAGTTTGAATTAGAGTTTTAAGTTAATTAGTTTGAATTAGAGTTTTAAGTTAATTAGTTTGAATTTTGAATTTTAAGTTAATTAGTTTGAATTTAGAAGTTCTAAGTTAACTGGTTCTAACTCATTTAATTCTAGTTACTCATGTAATTCTGATTGCATTAGTATTTTTATGTAGTTCTATCACTCGTAGAGTCATCACCTACTGGTTTGAGATTTAAAATATCAGATATGAAGGTCATGAGAAATTGATAAAATTGCAATGATTTATTTTCAAATTCACTGCACAGTGTCCTGAAAAATCCCTTTACTAAGGGAACAGCCTTTTTATCCACAAAAAAGGCATCCTAAGTGTTTCATAACATCTGCTTCACTTCAAGTTGTCCATCATTAGACTTCCGTTCTTAAAACCCACGCAGGTAAGGAATTGTTTCAAAGGGTTTTGGATGTTCTCAGAGAAGCAGGATTAGGTTTTTTGAAGCCCATTGGGAAAGATACAGAGACGCTCTGTTTTTGTTTGGTAATCGTAGACTTTGTTTGGCTGTAGGTTTGGTCTTTGCTTTATTCAGAAAACCCCACTTATAATTCTTCATAATCGCATAAACCCCTGAAAACTGTTGAAAATTACAAATTGTTTTGATGCCAAGGGCTGTTGGCCTTCCAGGTACAAAATTACGCTGAACCTTACGAGAAAATTATGCCTACAATTCTACAACAGATTTTTATGAACAGAAGCAGTATTCCTTATCACAGGGCTGGGAAGTAGACCACGGAAAGTGAAAGGATAATAATACAACGATCAGTAGAAACAAAATGTTTTAAGTTAATTATTTTTAATGAGTATAAAAGATAATTACTATTTCTGTCGAGTTTTGAAATTTACTATTTTTAAAGTTTGGTTTGATTGTGGAAATTAATGGAAGTGGTTATTTTTTAAAATCATCAAGATTTTTAGTTGTATTACTAATTTGGCAATATTGAAAGAAGCTTATTATCACTCACAATTAAAAAAAAAATCAAGAGATTAATAGAAAACGAAAAAATAGAGGAGAAAATATGATGAATTCTTCCGTTGCTGCTCATGAAAACTAAAAATATGTGAAATATTTCACCTGGCGAATTTAAGTTCCAAACAGACGGAGTGTAAGGATTTGGACTGAATATCTAAGACAGACAATGACAACACTTGAGGGGAGGGGGAACTTATTGGCAGAATAACAATTTAATATTACATTTTGTCAAACAAGTTGTTTTTCACAAGACAGTAAAACTTCAACCAGTAACATTTCTGTGAACCAGTTCATCTCCCAATTCTATCGTGGAGAATAGCTTTGGCAATGGTGGCCAACGAGCTGTAAGCTTTGTAGAAACTTTTAGCATTGTTGGCCGATAATGGGGATCGGTTTGCAAGCAAGCAAACACTACTTTTGCAACATGTGCCACACCGTCCGCAAGCTTGTTTTTGGGAGGTGGGAGGCGCTGGTCTAAAACATCCTTCAAGAGTGTATTGTGACCGATCGGTGATGATGAGGAGGTGGAAGCCGATAACATCAGGGATGAGATGAAATCTCCAGGATGCTTGCCCATCATCACTTCCAAAGCTACTACTCCGAAGCTATACACATCACATTTTGCATCCACTTTCATTGTGTATGCCAACTCTGCAAAAGAGACTGGTCATGCAGTGTTACATTTCTCAATTGCTTTCGTGCTAAAATAAAAACCAGCTACCAGTATTATGGCATTTTTGTTGGATATCTAGTTAATATGAACCAAAAAGTTCTTCAAAAGAGCCATGCTTCTGGCTTCCTTTCCAATCTAGAAAAAGAACTTCAGAAAGATTACCAAAGCATTTCCATTATGCAAACAATGTTAGGATGCAAGAAAAGAATCTGCTGCCAAAGAAAACATATTTTACCTGCGGAGCATGCAGCGACTGATCATATTAACGATCTCAGGACCAGTTTAAGGTTAATCAATCATAAATGCACATTGTTCGTGATAGGTTAATAATTTTCAGAAGGTAAACTAACCTATTGTAGAAGGTGATATTGAAAAAACGCAACATACCTGGAGCTGTGTACCCAAAGGTGCCAGCAAATGATGTCCAATTGGATGCGTCAGGCATTAAGAACCTAGCTGTGCCAAAATCAGAGACATGAGCCTCATAGTCTGAATCCAAAAGAACATTGTTGCTGGAAATGTCTCTATGAATAATTGGAGGTGAGCAGTCATGGTGCATGTATGATAGAGCATTGGCTACCCCTTTGATAAGATTTAGCCTTTTATCCCAATCCATATTTACCGCTTGTTCCTCGTCGTTCAATACCTTTCTCAAGCTTCCCCTTTCCACAAATTCATATACCAAAAATGAGTGTTTAGCATGAGAGCAGAAACCATACAGCTTGACGATGTTTCGATGCCGTATACCCATCAAGACATCAATCTCGCTTCTAAAAGCTTTCAAGCCGGTCATCTCAACCTCTGGTGTTTGGTGAAATTTCTTCACAGCAAGGACTTGTTCTGATGGAAGCACAACTTTGTAAACAACGCCATACCCTCCTGTACCAATGCAATATCTGGAGTTGAATTCTTCAGTAGCCTCAATGATGTCTGCATAGCACAGTTCCCAATCAGGGCACCATCTCACGCTTTGTGGTGTTTCCATTAACCTTTTCGTTCTTCGATTTTGGAAAAAGATAACAAAACCTACAATCAAGCCCAACAAACCACCCAACAGAGGAGTTACAGTGAAAATGACAACTTTGGAGCCCTTCTTGTGCACAGTTTTTTTTTTCATGAGCGCTGCACAAGCCTCCAAACCAGTAGCATTGCCACACAGGTTGCTATTGTTGCGAATTGCTTCAAATGGTGCCTCGCGAAAGGCTTTGATGTTAGGAATTGGCCCCTCTAACCTGTTATAGGATACATCCACTTTAGTGAGGCCTTGTAGTCTACTAAAACTGCTTGGGATGAGACCGGACAACATATTATGGGAGAGGTCTAAAACCTCTAGCTGCTGCAACTGTCCAAGCTCTGGCGCTATACCTCCCGTCAGGGAATTCCAACTGAGATCGAGACTTTGAAGAGACTGTAAAGACCCAATCTCAGCAGGAATACTCCCTGCGAATATATTCTTGCTCATATTCAAGAATATCAGTTTTGAGCACTTGCCAAGCTGTTTAAGAATTGTTGCACTAAAATTGTTCGCGGCGAGGCCAAGTTTTTCGAGATCAGATAGTGATGCAACATCAAAAGGAATATCACCTGAAAGTTTGTTGTCATTTAGTGCAAGTTCAATCAACTTTAAATTTCCCAATTCTTTGGGAATTCCCCCAACTAGTTGATTTGACGAGAGGTCAAGAACTTGTAGACGAGTTGCCTTTCCGAGAGCAGCTGGTATTTCTCCAGAGATTTTGTTTCCAGAAATTTTGAAGGCCGACAAATTGTTAAACTGCTCCCATGTCCATGAAAGCTCACCATGCAATTTATTATCACTCAAATCCATGTAGTTCAAATAGGGATGTGTGCCAAAAGCATCAGATATGTTACCACTAAGCTGGTTTTTCTCAAGTCTGAGTCTCAACAAGCTGGTGCAATTTTTCAAGCTTTTCGGGATGGGTCCCGTGAAATAATTGTTGAACGCTGCAAAATGTTCAAGTAATCCACCAAGGCACACATCTTGCGGTAGGTTCCCAGACAATCTATTAGAATATATTATTAAGTAATTCAAATTTCCTAAAGATGCCGGTATTGTACCAGTTAGCTTATTAGATGACAAATATAATTCAGTGAGAGATGCTGTCTGGTTTCTGTTTCCTAAAGATGCCGGTATTGTACCGGTTAGCTTATTAAATGACAAACCTAATATAGTGAGAGATGTCGTCATGTTCCCGATAGAAGCAATGGGACCAAAAAGATTGTTATTGGAAAGGTAAAGTACAGATAAGTTTTTTAAGTTTCCTAAAGACGCCGGTATTGTACCGGTTAACTTATTAGATTCCAAAATTAATATAGTGAGAGATGCCGTCATGTTCCCGATAGAAGTAATGGGACCAAAAAGATTGTTTTCGGAAAGGTTAAGTTCAGATAAGCTTCTTAAGTTTCCTAAAGATGCTGGTATTGTACCTGTTAGCTTATTAGATGACAAATCTAATACTGTGAGAGATGCCGTCAGGTTCCGATAGAAGTAATTTGACCAACAAGACTGTTATTCCAAAGGTAAAGTTTAGATAAGTTTCTTAAGTTTTCTAAAGATACCGGTATTGTATCGGTTAGCATATTTGATGACAAATCTAATATAGTGAGAGATCCTAATTTTCCAATTTCTGGTGGTATGCCACCAGAAAGTTCATTTAAATAGAGAGAGAAATCAGTTAAGTGGCTCAAGTTGCCTATGGAAGCCGGGATCAATCCTCCGAGATAATTCTCATGCAAAAATAGTTGAGAAAGTGAACTCAGCATTCCAATTTCCTTAGGGATGGAGCCACTGATATGGTTAACAGCCAGGGAAAAGAATCCAAGGCTTTTCAATGAGCTTATTTCTGATGGAATGAAACCAGAAATGTTATTGAAAGACAAGTCAAGAATGGTGAGGTTAGAAAGGATACCTATATTTGAAGGAATGGACCCGTAGAGGGAGTTGTTGCTAAGGATAAGCTCGATCAAGTTAGGAAAGGAAGAGAATCTGAGACTATTAAGCGTACCTCTCAAACTAGAACCGGGCAGACTTATGTTGATGACACTACCAGACCTGTCGCAACTGATTCCGGACCAGTTGCAAGGGCTGTCTCCAGCCCAAGAAGACAGTTGGGTCTTGCTGTCGAGACTGACTTTCCATTCTAGAAGAGCTTCCGCTTCCTTCCTTCCATTTGCTACTTCAGCTGAGTAAGCAAAAGAAGAAAGGAAGGAAGCATGAGCAAGTAAGGAAAAAATCAAGAAAGGTGTGGATAAGAGCAGGATCTGGGAAGCCATGGCCTTAATTGGTGGTTTGATTGATCTTAAAGGGATGCATAAAATGATTCGCCCTGCCCACGTATATATATGGGAAAGAAATGATAGATTTTGTGTCATGGCTGAAAGAAAGGTGCAGGACAGGGTAAGATTAGTGATCAGAACATTCAATCTTGACCGGAAATGAAGTTTTCATTGTGTAGAAAATAAAATTAATAATCCTAATTACCCCAAAAATTAAAATCTTTACGGAAATCACTTCCTGAGAAATCTTATGCATTACATTTTGTGGGATCCTTTTTGTGTTCATCCATTCATTTAGGGGAACAGATTTATTTATATATATATATTTTTAGCATTACTCTAAATTCAGTCACATGATAAAACTATTAATTTTGTCATCACTTGACATAGAAAATTAGCAACTTAGGGGTGTTTGGGAAATCACTTAAAAAACGTTTTTGAAAAAAAATGTGTTTTTTATTAAATTATTTTTTTGTTGTAAGGTTATTTTGATGTATTAATGTCAAAAATATTTTTTTGAAAATAAAAAACATCATTTTAATATTTTTTTTAAATAAAAAACACTACTAAAACCAATATTAATCCCAAATATACACTTTTTACTATAAAAACCGAGTCTTCTTGGAAGATTCATGCATTAAATTTGTCAAGCTCAATGATGACCTCAACTTCTTACGTCATGCTTGTTTTGAAACTGAGTCCAGTGGACAGAAAAATCAAGGAAAATCTAATGAGAACCAATTGACACTCCACAGGCACTACCAAAATTATTAATTGAATCACACGCTCATAATTTAATGTCGATTTGCACAATAAATTTACTGCTCTACCCCTGCCACACAATAACGTTTAGCTTTGATAGAGGATTAGTAACATTTGCTCTCAATATTTTTATTTTTAGGTTTGATTTTTAGCTCTTTTATTAGATTCTATTTTTTAAAAAAAAAATTATCAATAGATTCATAATCTTGATTTTTATTTTTAGAAAATTCAGTTTTTATTCTTATGATTTTTATTTCATTTTGGATTTTAAAAAGTCTAAATTTTAAAAATAATTCAAATAAGATTTAAACATCCATGTAAATGAGATATTAAAAAAAGGATAGTGAGGTTGCCTTGATTAGAACAACGCAACCCATTAAATTTCAAAAGCTCAACATCTTAAATTTCAATGGCCTTTCCCCCCAAAGTGTGCCTTTTCAAAATAAAAATAAAAATGAAAAAGCTAAAAATTAATTGCGTCTTGAGAGGTGTAGACCAGGGGTATGAGTGTTACTCGAAGATTGAATATTGAATTGCACCTTCGGGTTTCGGGCTGAGAGTTTTCCTATCGTCGAAGACTATCCCAGCAGCAGGAAAGTCTACGGAAAGAGCTCTTAGCCAATTCGTGAAAAACATCTAGTAATATTTTCTCCAATTACCGGCGCATAGTTACTCCTGATATGGTTGAATCTAAAAGTTTGTTATTTCCAAGGTAAAGTTCAGATAAGCTTCTTAAGAAATGCAAAAGTTGGTTTCTACTGGGTTTTAGATGACTGGTGCGAGGTGTAGGGACATTTTGAAATGGTTCCAAAGAGCAACCTTATTTCAACAGGATCGCAATGACAAACATCCTTTGGATCAAACACATGAATATGTTTCGTATTTGTTTGATTGGTCAATTTCTTCAAGTAGATTGAAATGACCGGAACTTTGTCCCAATTCGGAGTCATTTTTCTAATCTTTTTCTTTTTTGATTGGGCGACGATTATGCTTTAAGCTGGGAAGTGACTATTTTAACAGGTGAAGGTGACATGTTCACATTCGGCGGAACATTACAGGTTTGGTTTGGAGAGTATCGTGAGGATTGTTTTTGAAAGTTTTTTTTTAGTTTAGAAGTGTATTTAAATGATTTTAGAAAAAAAAATTATTTTTGACATTGAAAATAATTTAAGAACCATAAATTTTTAATTTAAAATAAAAATAAAAATTAAAAAATTTTAAACCTTTTTGAAAAGCATTTTTTGAAACTAGTCAGTCATGCTTTTATGTAAGGTGCCTTGCTGTCAGTCCAACAAGAGTCTTCTTGGAAGATTCATGCACGCGTAAAATTTGTTGACTAAAAAGACAACCAAGTCATCATAGAGGTAGACAAATTTAACGCACGAATCTTCCAAGAAGACTCGGTTCTTACAGTACAAAGTGTTTATACGTGGGGCAGCGGTTACATGTTCGCGACTTTCAGAGCATTTGTTGTTATCCTCTTTTCACTTCTTCCGTCTGTTCATTTTGATCGATCAAATCAACACAGCTTGCTGGTAATGGAGAATTAGGTAGCAGTTCTAAAAACTAGCAGAGTTTCAAGAAAATAATTAGAGCAATTCGCTGTTATTTAAGAATCGCTATTTAGAATAACAATTTCAATAAAATTTTAAAACATTCATGAGAAAAGAATTTATAATCGTGCAAAATAACGTTCAATCCTTTATTCAACTACTAGAATCATTCAAATACTATTTTTTCTGTTACAAACCACGACCCATGTTCTTGTGTCTATCCTCTCTGCCACCACAACCAGTGGAACTGCTATTAATTTGAGATTATAATTAATAAATAAAAATGATGTTAAAATAACTCTTGTTTCATTTATGGATTTGAAGTTTGGTGATTTATGGCTTTGTTTAGTCTTTGGCTCTGATGATTTAGATTTTTTTTGTATAAGATTTGAGGGTGAGTTGTGCTTTTCTAATAGCGCGATTGTCTCAAAAGTAGACTACTTTTTAAATGTTTTTCTCTCTTGTATTATTTTAGAAAGACTTTTATGAAATTATTGTACTCATAGGAGTCAAAAGAGATGGACTCATCTATGATCAAAGAGTTGGGAAAAAGCGGCATCATCTTTGTTCATAACTAAAAATATTTATAACTTTACTTTGACTAAAATCAATAAAAAATAATCAATTTATAAAAATCATGCCAAAATGAATTATAATCTCAGTGTTGAGATTATTGTATAATTTTTCATTTTTATTTCCTCGACATATTTTGTGACAATCAACATTAATCAAGATGGAATATTCAATTGCGTGTAAAATAATTTAAATTGCCATTGTCGAAGGGAAATGAAGTTTTTGTCACGATTATTTGAATACTTGTCTTTGGGTTTCACCTATGGATCCATCCTGACGATGGGGTGTCTTCTAGCATCTTGACTAGAAATTTTCCATGGAAAATTGTCTGAATTGAGGCAATGGCTTTGATCACCTCTATAGGCATTACGAATATTGACATGTAGTAAAGAGAGAGAGTGTTCAACACGTACACTTTTCAGCAAACATAGACGTACGCCCTACTTTACTTAAAAGCTTGTCTTTCCGATTTCCAAAACTTGATATGATCCAAGAGAGAGATAGTTTCTAGATTTATAACCTTTATGGGTTTGCACCAAGTGGAAGGCCTAGGTACGTTGATGGAAAATCACCCCTAGACCTGAAGAAAGATCAAACCATCTTAAGATTCTCTTGATGTGAAGTAAGGAATTAAAATCATTCGGAGCAAATACTAGTGTCATCTGCATCCTGAAGGTGGCTACGAAAATCATTGTGGCTATAGCCTATGAAAGGAACACAACAAATATCAAGACAATACTTCAATGTACTCGGGCAAACTGGAAGAATGAATTACTTTATTAAATAACAAATATTTTTTAATGTATTTGAAAAACAATTTCAGCTATACTCCCAAACATACCCTTAATATATTCAAGAAAATCTTTTTTGTTATTCACAGAATTGATAATCAAGTATCAATTTATTTATAAAAAAAGAATTTTTCTTTTATGGAATTTTTAAATTCAAGTTAATAACACAAAAAGCAAACTTACATACATCTAAACTGTTCAAATTCAATCATGTTTGATTGATTGAAATGTTTTCTCATACAAATTTCTAAAATTTAAATCCAAATCAATTAAAATTAAAAAGTGAAGACGAAGATTTAATCTACATTAGTATTTATTCACGTTGATCTATACCATGTGTTTTTCTCGTACCACTATATTTGTTTTTGGAAAACAAAATTAGACCACGAGTATATTTAAGAATGTAATATATATATATATATATATATATATATATATATATATATATATATATATATATATATATATATTTTTATTTAAAAATACATCAAAATAATATCAAATAGTAATAAATTAACACAAAGAAACTTTTTTTTATATAGAAAGAAAACACGCTTAAAACCTCATATCGGCAAGGAATGTGAAACGGTAACACAAAGAAATTGTCTTGTTAATTTATAAAGAAAAGAGTAACACGTGTGGAAAAAAGAGGATAGGAAGTCCGGAAGAAACTAGAAAGACAAGAATGGTGTTTCAGGCAAGGCCAACAGGGAGGTGGGAGGCCAGCTGTCGAGGATCACCATCCGGACACAGTGTAATAAACTAGTGTGAGGCTACGACAGAACTACAGGATTATCTGTGATTGTTTATTTGCCTTCTGGTTCTTCTCTCTGGTGCTTCGAATTTGCCCCTTCTTGCATTAATCTATTGCTTATGTATTTATTTTTGTTGGATTTTGCTGTTCTTGGACACATTCAGTACAAAATAAACATGGTTAATAATGTTTTATATATATATATATATATATATATATAAAAATACTGATATGTTTTTAGATTTAATTATTAATAGAATGAACCTAATTGTTTACTATATTATTGATCGATAAACTAATTTCAAATAAATATATAGTTATTAAGTGTCTGTTTAAGAATATCGTTGATATTGATTCAGAAATGTATCAAAATAATATATTTTTTATTTTTTAAAAATTATTTTTGATATCAGCACATAAAAATGATTCAAAAATATCAAATACTTTTAATTTAAAATAAAATTAAAAAAAAATCATTTTTTTTCAAAAATATTTTTAAAATACAATAACAAACAAGATCTAAATCTAAACGTTGACAGAGGCTGAGTTTTGAGTTACTAGCTGAGTATATTAACTTAGTTTCACTTAAAAAAAATAAAAATAAAAATATTTTATTTTTCTTAAATAATAAAATTAAAAGGTCTTGGTCCTAGTCACTCAATTTAATTTTTTATTCTATTGTTTTTTTAGGTTTGATAATAATAATGGCTTAAATGGAGAATTTAGCTGAGAGGCCTGGCTTGCTAAGCTATGGGCTGAAGAGCATGCAATTGCAAAGAAGCAAAGGGTCCTGTTTTGGAGGCCTGGTTTTGAAAATGGGCTGAAAAGCTTTTGTTGTGAGCTCTAAGGTTATATTTGTTAGTGGATAATTGTATTTAGAATCATGATTTGTTTTTAAATCAATCGTAAATATACAAGAAAATAAAGGTTATAGGTATTTAAGTGAGAATTTGACTCTACTTGGAATTGATTTGACCCAAATATTTTATATAAATGAAATAATATATAGATGAGGAACAATGATTTAGTCATACCATATTAGATTTACACTTTAAAAATAAAATAACAAAAAATTTCAATTATTAGATTAAACTCAAGTTTTTTTTCCAGATAATTGTATAGATAATTTTTTTTAAAAAAAATATATGATGCTATATCACAGAATTAGACAAAGGTTTCTGATTTTATATATTTTTTTATTTTTTTCTAGGTATTACTGGATTTTTTTGGATCTTTTTTTTTTAAATCTTTTTTTGGATATACTTAAATTTAAATTTTAGAGAATAAAATTGCAAATTTTCATCTACTTTTTTTTCTTCTTTTATTCATTAAAATTTCTATGTTTTATGTTCTATTTATGAACATGGAAGGATTTCTGAAAATTAACTTCAGAAAGCATTTTGTCTAGGATTTTAAAATTTATCAGAAAATTTTCTAACATGAAAGAAAAACACATGAGATATATATAAACGACTAGTAGTCTGAAGGGTCACCGTGACATGTCTCCTAAACCCACATGTCCGAACAGAGCCGGCCCGATGTGCTCTAAAACCCCTCTAAATTCTTTTAACCCAACAAAGTGCTCAATCAACAAACGAGCAGAAAAATGTCCTTCTCCTTCTCTGTCTCCAAACCCCTCGCCTTTCCTCAACAACCCCTCTTCTCTGTAAGTATTTCTCTCTGTCTCCATCTATCTCTATGTCTGTATGTGTCTCTGAGTTCGTGGACATGTGGGTGTGAGTGTTTTGATTTTGATGCGTAAACATGGAATACCGTTGCAGAGTCTTGGTGGGAACAAAAGGGAAAGTGGGATATGGAGAAACCATCAAGTAGTGAAGAAATTAGTGGTAAGAGCAGGTCCAAAGAAGATATCTTTTGGTAAAGATTGTAGAGAAGCCTTACAGGCAGGAATTGATAAGCTTGCCGATGCTGTTTCTATCACTTTAGGACCTAAAGGTAAACTGGGTTCTGCTTCTTTTCCATGTTATGTATGGTTTTTTTCATTTGTTTTTTAAATTTCGGTTCTTCAAGCTTAAGTTTGACAAGACGACACATTTGTAATTGTTGTTGTTCAAATAATAAAACTATTACTTAAATAATTCCTGGTGCACCCTTAAGAGGGACTGATTCTGAGAGAAAAATATTATTTTTTGTTTTATTGTATAGTAAATTGTTAGTCTTTATTGATAGTGATGTTGTTAAGACAGTAAGATGTGAAACTTTGCAGGGCGTAATGTTGTTCTTTCGGATTCAAAGACGCTAAAAGTAGTAAATGATGGTGTTACAATAGCTCGTGCTATAGAGCTTCCGGATTCAATGGAGAATATTGGAGCAATTTTAATCCAAGAGGTCATTCATGGTTGCTACGTTACCCTTTCCTTAATATTTTCTTGATGTGTTATTTGATGTTGATCGATGAGAAATATGTAATATTGAAGTGATTTATTGCAGGTTGCTAGTAAAATGAATGATATGGCTGGAGATGGCACTACTACTGCTATTATTTTGGCTCGTGAAATGATCAAAACAGGGATGTTGGCAGTCACTTTTGGGGCTAACCCTGTTTTAGTAAAGAAAGGAATGGATATGACTGTCAAAGAGTTGGTCAAAGTCTTGAAGAAGAACAGTTTTCCAGTAAAAGGGAAGGATGATATAAAAGGTCTCTATGTCATCTTTATTTAAATCTTGTTCAAAACCATCATTTTGACTTGGAAGCTAAAACCTAGAATTTCTTCTCCTTGCAGCGGTTGCTTCAATTTCTGCTGGAAATGATGAATTTGTTGGGAACTTAATTGCTGAAACTATAGAGAAAATCGGCTCTGATGGAGTAATCTCGCTTGAATCATCTTCAACTTCTGATACATCTGTTATAATAGCAGAAGGAATGAAGGTGATTGAGCTGATTCTAGCCATCAATTTGGTTTGAAAAATCTTGTTTGATAAATCACTGTAATATGTAATGCACAAATCAGGTTCTAGTTTCACCTCAACAGAAGAAGTCATCGGCTAAGTTCAAGAGCTTCCAAAAGCTCAGAACATGTCACTTCACCTACTTCATCTCCTTCCAAAGATGCTGCAACTCTTGCTTTCTCTCCAGCTTCCTTGATCTGAAGCCACTCCGAGCTGCAATTATGAATGACTCTGGCCTGTAGCATCCCAGCAGAAGATATTCACCGTCGTTAAGAAGAGAAGCAAAAGGCCAGGTAAGATTTTTTAAGAAGAGACTTGATGCTTTGGGTTGGTCTTAGAAAATCACTAACTCTTGGGTTATAACGGTGTAACTTTGAGGAGTTTGGACTCCTAGCCACTTTGCAAATTCATAGCCAAGATGTTACGATTGTGTGGCCATCTGGAAGAAGAAAACTTTATGACAGTTTGCTGCTTCCTTATGAAAAGCGTCAACATTTCGGAGTTGGTTGAATAAGGCAAAGAATACAACTCCCCCGAGTTTACTGATTACCTACATGCACACGGCTGAAGAGAATTTGAGATAGCCAATGAGAAGAGAAACCACAGTGCAGTGGTTTCTTCTCTAATTCCTGTTAGACAGGCAAAACTCAATATTCTTTAACGATACCCCTATAATGGAAAATATAGCAGTTCAGCATTGTCTAAAACAGAAATCCTAGCTTGTCAATAACCTGAGAACTTGTCTATGCTATTGAATAAGTTAAAATCGATTGGACAAATCCAAAACAACCCTTGATTTATAATTTTGTTGTTTTGGATTTGTCCAATCGATTTTAACTTATTCAATAGCATAGACAAGTTCTCAGATTATTGACAAGCTAGGATTTCGTTTTAGACAATGCTTTGAATCGCTATATTTTCCATTATAGGGGTATCGTTAAAGAATATTGAGTTTTGTCTGTCTAACAGACTAGAGAAGAAACCACTGCATCGTGGTTTCTCTCTCATTGGCTATCTCAAATTCTCTTCGACTATGTGCATGTAGGTAGCTGTAAACTCGGGGGAGTTGTATTTTTGCCTTATTCAGCAACTCGAAATGTTGGCAGCTTTCTAAGGAAGCGGCAGCTATCATAAAGATTTTCTTCGGATGGCACACAGTCGAGCGTCTTGGCTATGAATTTGCAAAGTGGCTAGGAGTCAAACTTCTCGAATTTACCCTGATATAACCCGTGGTTAGTGATTTTCTAAGACCAACCAGCATCAATCTCTTCTTAAAAATCTTACACGCTGCCTTTAGTGATATCTTCTTGGCGA
Organism: Salix koriyanagi; assembly: GCA_029228605.1. Classification (NCBI taxonomy): domain Eukaryota; kingdom Viridiplantae; phylum Streptophyta; class Magnoliopsida; order Malpighiales; family Salicaceae; genus Salix; species Salix koriyanagi. The sequence continues at coordinate 12,463,928 of CM055341.1, read as the reverse complement.
TGCAGCCGAGTCATTCATAATCTGCGAGCTGAGTGGCTCGCAATGCAAGTTTCAGGAACGACGAAAGCTAGAGTTCAGTGGCTGGGCAGCTGGAGATAGTAGGTGAAGTGACATGTCGAGCTTTGGAAGCTCTTGAGCTGCATGATGCTCTTACGTTGAGGTGAACTGAAACTGATTTGTGCATCATATTACGATGATTTTTCGTCCGGTGATTTTGGGTCAGTCGGAAGTGTAACCTCCCGATCAACTTGGCATTGCACGAAAAGTTACCATTACAAGTAATTCAACAACCATAGTTGCTGACCCAGCTACTAAAGCTGAAATCCAGGGCAAGAATTCTCGCAGATAAAAAGGATCTTATCGAAACAGTATAATGCTACCCTTTCAAGAAAGCTCTCGGAGAGAATTGCGAAGTTATCCGGTGGTGTGGGCTGTAATCAAGGTTTGTGATCAAGCTCTCGAAAAGAATTGCTAAACTTGTATACAATATTATTTCGGAAAAACATAGATGGGCATCTTGACAAATCGGCTTCAAGTGTGAAGAATTAATGCTAAGGACATAGGATCCTTGAGTGACATTAGTTCGAAAGCAGTGTGGATGAATTTTTCTGCCCTGTTTTCCTTAAGAAACATAAAGACAAACGAGAGGACTCTTATCTTTTGTTTGGTCTTGTTTTTATTTTAAAGTTGCCTTTATATTTAACTTGTTTAGCATGCAACGTGCATAAATTTAGGTAGGAGCACACACCGAGACGGAACTTGAAGATAGGAAACTCGGAATTGAAGATGCAAAAAATGTTACATTTGCTGCCATGGATGAAGGGATAGTACCTGGTGGTGGTGCAACATATATACATCTCTTGGAGCAGGTTTCCTCAATAAAAAATTCCATGGAAGATGAAAATGAGAAGATTGGTGCTGATATTGTTGCAAAGGTCTGTTCTCGGTTCTTTTCTTTTGCCAAAATTTATTTTCTTCACACTTTTGTCTCACTGGGATTTGATCTAAGGTGATTTTAATTCCTTTTTGTGGGATGTTCGTTTATTTGGATTGGTGAATTCTGTGTCTCAAATAGAAATAAGCAGCTTTTGTGAAAGAGTAACCATGAACAAGTGCAAAGTAAAGCCTCCTCAACAAGCCTTTACAACTTCTGGGATCGCCTGATGGATCATGCCTGAGACCACAAAAGCTGAATTTTGTTTGCTATTGGCTGATTGCCTTGTAGAGTGATAAAATGTGTTATTGAGCTTTCAATTGTTTGATTTTTCAACATATTTTCATTTTGTTTCAATTTTGAAGCACAGGTGTATCATTTACATGGAAATGGACATCTTTTCCTTTTCTGTCGACCCATTTTCTTCTCCTTTCTTACATCCTCTTCTTTCTCGGCATCCATGTCATGACCATCTCCCTTTTTCCTTCTTTTATGTTTAACTTGCTCACTGCTGCCTGTTTCATTGTCGACTCTCCTCAGTTGAACCTTCTAATTTCAGCTCATGACTATTACTAGTACTTCACGAACTCTTTTCCTTTGGGGTTCAAACTCATTCAATTCTAGTTACTCATGTAATTTCGATTGCATTAGTATTTTTTGATCTATTGAATTGAAATCTAAAACCGATTACAAATAAAAGCTGCAAGTCTATCGTTCTATCACTCGTAGGAATATTCCTTATCATAATGTTGTCAAAACAAATTAAACAACGTAGTTTTGTGAATGCATAAGGAGCTGTTTTCTTCCCCTGATTCATGCTGCTTGCAATTTGTGTCTTTCTCTCAGGCTCATGAAAACTAAAAAATATGTGAAATATTTTACCCAGCGAATATAAATTTGAAACGAGACGGATTGTAAGGATTTGGACCGAATATCTAAGACAGCATAATAACAACACTTGAGGGGAGGGGGGAATTCATTGCCGTAATAACAATTTAATATTACATTTTGTCAAACAAGTTGTTTTTCACAAGACAGAAAGCAGAGACAAGTAAAAACTTCAACCAAGTAACATTTCTATGAACCAGCTTCATCTTCCAATTCTATCGTGGAGAATAGCTTTGGCAATGGTGGCCAACGAGCCGTAAGCTTTGTAGAAACTTGTAGCATTGTTGGCCGATAATGGGGATCGGTCTCGCAAGCAAGCAAACACTACTTTTGCAACATGTGCCACGCCGTCCCGCAAGCTTGTTTTTGGGAGGTGGGAGGCGCCGGTCTAAAACATCCTTCAAGAGTGTATTGTGACCGATCGGTGATGATGAGGAGGTGGAAGCCGATAACATCGGGGATGAGATGAAATCGCCGAGGATGCTTTCCCATCATCACTTCCAAAGCTACTACTCCGAAGCTATACACATCACATTTTGCATCCACTTTCATTGTGTATGCTAACTCCGCAAAAGAGACTGGTCATGCTATATTTTGCTAAAATAATTTATCTGCACCTATATGCAGTGTTACATTTCTCAATTGCTTTCGTGCTAAAATAAAAACCAGCTACCAAGTATTATGGCATTTTTGTTGAATATCTAGTTAATATGAACCAAAAAGTTCTTCAAAAAGAGCCATGCTTCGGCTTCCTTTCCAATCTAGAAAAAGAACTTCGGAAAGATTACCAAAGCATTTCCATTATGCAAACAATATTGTTAGGATGCAAGAAAAGAATCTCGCTGCCAAAGAAAACATATTTTACTCGCGGAGCATGCAGCGACCGATCATATGTTTTCAAGGCATTTTGTTTCAACATAATGTCAAAGAATTAGCATATTAACGACCTCGGGACCAGCTTTAAGGTTAATCAATCATAAATGCACATTGTTCGTGATAGGTTAATAATTTTCGGAAGGTAAACTAATCTATTGCGTAAGGTGATATTGAAACAACGCAACATACCCGGAGTCGTGTACCCAAAGGTGCCAGCAAATGATGTCCAATTGGATGCGTCAGGGCATTAAGAGCCGAGTCGTGCCAAAAATCGGAGACATGAGCCTCATAGTCTGAATCCAAAAAGAACATTGTTGCTGGAAATGTCTCTATGAATAATTGAGGTGAGCAGTCATGGTGCATGTATGATAAAGCATTGGCTACCCCTTTGATAAGATTTAGCCTTTTATCCCAATCCATATTTACCGCTTGTTCCTCGTCGTTCAATACCTTTCTCAAGCTTCCCCTTTCCACAAATTCATATACCAAAAATGAGTGTTTAGCATGAGAGCAGAAACCATACAGCTTGACAATGTTTCGATGCCGTATACCCATTAAGACATCAATCTCGCTTCTAAAAGCTTTCAAGCTGGTCATCTCAACCTCTGGTGTTTGGTAAAATTTCTTCACAGCAAGGACTTGTTCTGATGGAAGCACAGCTTTGTAAACAACTCCATACCCTCCTGTACCAATGCAATATCTAGAGTTGAATTCTTCAGTAGCCTCAATGATGTCCGCGTAGCACAGTTCCCATTCAGGGCACCATCTCACGCTTTGTGGTGTTTCCATTAACCTTTTCGTTCTTCGATTTTGGAAAAAGATAAGAAAACCTACAATCAAGCCCAACAAACTACCCAACAGAGGAATTACAGTGAAAATGACAACTTTGGAGCCCTTCTTGTGCATAGTTTTATTTTTCATGAGCACTGCACAAGCCTCCAAACCAGTAGCATTGCCACACAGGTTGCTGTTGTTGCGAGTTGCTTCAAATGGTGCCTCGCGAAAGGCTTTGATGTCAGGAATGGGACCCTCTAACTTGTTATAGGATACATCCACTTTAGTGAGGCTTTGCAGTTTACTAAAACTGGTTGGAATGAGACCGGACAACATATTATGGGAGAGGTTTAATACCTCTAGCTGCTGCAGCTGTCCAATCTCTGGCGTTACATCTCCCGTCAGGGAATTCCAACTGAGATCAAGACTTTGAAGAGACTGTAAAGACCCCCATCTCAGCAGGGAAGACTCCCTCGCGAATCTATTCTTGCTCATATTCAAGAATATCAGTTTTGAGCACTTGCCAAGCTGTTTAAAAATTGTTGCACTAAAATTGTTCGCGGCTAGGCCAAGTTTTTCGAGATCAGATAGCGATGCGACATCGAAAGGAATATCACCTGAAAGTTTGTTGTCATTTAGTGCAAGTTCAATCAACTTTAAATTTCCCAATTCTTTGGGAATTCCCCCAACTAGTTGATTTGACGAGAGGTCAAGAGCTTGTAGATGAGTTGCCTTTCCGAGAGCAGCTGGTATTTCTCCAGAGATTTTGTTTCCAGAAATTTTAAAGGCCGACAGATTGTTAAACTGCTCCCATGTCCATGAAAGCTCACCATGCAATTCATTATCACTCAAATCCATGTAGTTCAAATGGGGATGTGTGCCAAAAGCATCAGATATGTTTCCATTAAGGTGGTTTCTCTCAAGTCTGAGTCTCAACAAGCTGCTGCAATTTTTCAAGCTTTTTCGGGATGGGTCCCGTGAAATAATTGTCGAACGCTGCAAAATATGCAAGTAATCCACCACGGCACATGTCTTGTGGTAGATTCCCAGACAATTTATTAGAATCTATTTGTAACAAATACAAATGTGTAAGATTGTTCATTTCTGGAGGAATGGGACCAAAAAGATTGTTATTTCCAAGGTAAAGGTTAGATAAGCTTCTTAAATTTCCTAAAGAAGCTGGTATTGTACCATTTAGATTATTGTTTGACAAATCTAAAGTAGTGAGAGATCCCGACAGGTTTCCGATAGAAGTAATGGGACCAAAAAGATTGTTATTCCATAGGTAAAGTTCAGATAAGCTTCCTAAGTTTCCTAAAGATGCTGGTATTGTACCAGTTAGATTGTTAGATGAAAAATCTAAAGTAGTGAGAGATTTCATGTTTCCTATGGAAGTGGGGATTAGACCTTCAAAATTATTTCTGGACAATTGAAGGGTATATAGAAGTTCAAGCATTCCAATTTCACTAGGTATGAAACCAGAGAGTTTGTTTCTGTAAAGGTAAAGATAAGACAGGTTGCTTAGGTTTCCAATGGACGCAGGAAGAACACCACTAAGGCTGTTATTTGACAAATCAAGCAATCTAAGAGATCCCAATGTTCCAATTTCTGGTGGTATTCCACCAGAAAGTTCATTTCGATTGAGATAAAGATCAGTTAAGTGGGTCAAATTGCTTATAGAAGCAGGGACTAATCCTCCGAGATCATTCTCATGCCAAAATATTTGAGAAAGTGAACTCAACATTCCTATTTCTGTAGGGATGGTTCCACTGATATGATTTACAGCCAGGGAAAACAATCTGAGGCTTTTCAATTTTCTTATTTCTGATGGAATGTTGCCAGAAATGTTATTGAAAGACAAGTCAAGGGTGGTGAGTTTAGAAAGGTTACCTATATGTGAAGGAATGGACCCGTAGAGGGAGTTGTTGCGAAGGTTAAGCCCAATCAAGCTAGGAAAGGAAGAGAATCTGAGACTGCTAAGGGTACCTCTCAAACTAGAATTAGGCAGACTTATATTGGTGACACTACCAGACTTGTCGCAACTGATTCCGAACCAGTTGCAAGGGCTGTCTCCAGCCCAAGAAGACAGGAGAGACTGGTTGTGGCTGTCGAGACTGACTTTCCATTCTAGAAGAGCTTCCGCTTCCTTCCTTCCATTAGCTACTTCAGCTCCAGTACTAGCCGAGTAAGCAAGAGAAGCAAAGAAGGAAGCATAAACGAGCAAGGTAAAAATCACCAAAGGTATGGATAGGAGCAGGATTTGGGAAGCCATGGCCTTAATTGGTGGTTTAATTTCTTAAGGAAGATATATAAAATAACTTGCCCTGCATACGTACATATATGGGAAAGAAATGATAGAATTTTTGAGAAGAAGGTGAAAGACAGGGGCAAGATTAGTGATTAGAACATTCAATTACTGATAATTAGGAGGTGTATACTTTTTGCATTGCGAATCTTGACCGGAACTGAAGCCTTCATTATAAATACATGAATTAAAAACTTAGTTCCAGTTTTAGTCCTTGCTGGTGGGTAAATGTCAAATTCTGGTGGGGTTTACCTTAGCATCTTCGTTATAAAGTATCATGGAAACTTAAGAAATTGCAACTTTGATGGAGCAGTTTAAAAAAATCAAAATAACGTTCAATCCTTTATTCAAATACTAGAATCATCTTTTCCTTGTCTCCTTAAGTATTTCAACTATTTTTCCTGTTACAAACCACGACCCAAGTTCTTGTGTCTATCCTCTCTGCCACCACAACCTGTGGAACTGCTATTAATTTGAGATTATAATTAATAAATAAAAATGATGTTAAAATAACTCTTGTTTCAATTATGGATTTGAAGTTTGGTGATTTATGGCTTCGTTTAGTCTTTGGCTGTGATGATTTAAATATGACTTTAATATTTATGGATGGGGTGTCGTTTAGCATCTTGACTAGAAATTTTCCATGGAAAATTGCCTGAATTGAGGTAATGACTTTAATCATCTCTAGTGAAATTTTCCAGCACTCCGAAGCTGAAGACATCTCATTTCCCATCCATTTATGTTGTGTAGGCTAACTCTACGAATTAAAGTCTCCGGTCATGTTTTGCTGTTAATACCAAAATAAAGATTTATCATACATAATGTTGTCAAACAACGTAGTTTTGCGAATGCATAAGGAGCTGTCTTCTTCCCCTGATGCATGCTGCCTGCAATTCGTGTCTTTCTCTCAGCATCCCATAAAAGCTAACGGACACACCCCCCACTCCCTAGATTTCCTCCGAACAAACCACTTCTTTATACCAATCAGTTTGTTTTATCTTCAGAAATTTTATTCTTCCATATTAACCACTCATTCTAAAAATCTAAGATTTGAGACACTGATATTGTGTGTTGTTTTTTAAAGTTTTTAAGTTTTAAAAAATATTTTATTAAAGTATGAAGTTAATTATTTTTAATGAGTATAAAAGATATTACCATTTCTGTCGAGTTTTAAAATTTACTTTTGAATAGATACAGAGAAGTTATAACCAATTGCTTGTAGTTAGCCATTCTTGGAATGGAGCGAAGTTTGGTTGTTTTTTAACAAGTTCCATTTGTTACTTCAGCTCCAGTACTAGCCGAGTAAGCAAAAGAAGCAAAGAAGGAAGCATAAACGAGCGAGGAAAAAATCAAGAAAGGTGTGGAAAAAGCAAGATCTGGGAAGCCATGGCCCTGCATACGTATATATATGGGAAAGAAATGATAGATTTGGTTTGATGATCGAGAAGAAGGTGAAAGACAGGGTCAAGATTAGTGATTATAACATTCAATTACTGATAATTAGGAGGTGTATACTTTTTGCATTGCCAATCTTGACCGGAACTGAAGCCTTCATTATAAATGCATGAATTAAAAACTTAGTTCCAGTTTTAGTCCTTGCTGGTGGGTATATGTCAAATTCTGGTGGGGTTTCCCTTAGCATCTTCGTTATAAAGTATCATGGAAACTTAAGAAATTGCAACATTGGTGGAGTAGTTTCCTTCTTCTTTGGTATGTCTATGCCACATTTAATGCATGCATTGGTTGCATTCTGATATCATATTACCCGAACAAAAAAGATAAATATAAACTCAGCATGCCTCGCCTCCCTCGGAACGAAGACATGATTTAGAACACATAATATAGGCTCCATATCATTCAGAACTGAAAACAAGTTGGTCAACCTTTGCAATGCAGCTTCCAACCTGCCATCAGCACAAACTCTCAAGACATGTTGCATCATTGCAGATTATCCATGAAAAGAAGCCCAAGTTAAAGTCCATACATTTTTATAGCACTATTATTTTCAGGGTAGCTCTCATGGCCAGGCAAAGGAAAGCCAACTGCTCCCTTTAGCGATTTTGATGCAGGAATTGAAACTCTGGATGATTCATTCAAATACAAAGCAGCCTGCTCTGGAAGAAGCTGAAATTTCCAAAAACATTATCTTGCTAATATAGCTACTCAAGCATTTCCTTATCTGCTACAGTATATCACAGTTCAAAGTAAAAACCTGAGTCTCTAAGGCACCAAAACCTCCTTCAGAATCAAGAATATTGATTAATCCCTCCAATCCTCCAATGATAGATTCAATAAGAGACTCAACATATAGGATTGCATCTCGTCCAATTTTCATTACCTATTTACAGAAAAGTACCAGGTAAATTTCATGACATTTCCATGACATGATATGCACGATGGAAAGGACAGTTGGAGGTGGGGGTTTGGCAGTTGTTGGAGTCATCCTCTTTGCAAACTGTTCAACCTTGCCCTTAACGAGTATGGATCGATCAATGCTATGTGCACCGGATTAAATAAAATAAAATCCAAGTCTTCCCATTTCAATTTCTCCTGGGAAAAAAAACACAGCAATTATAGCCCCTCTTGCCAACTGAAATAGCAAGTTGACGGATCACCTCTTCTGGAACAATTGGAGAAGCTACTAGCACCACCAAACCATGCACAGCAATGCTGAGGACGTCCTTCTGGAAATAGCAAGTTGACGGATCACCTCTTCTGGTCCAAACATGGTGTTCCGAAAGACCTACCATGGAAAAATATGCATGGTTAGTTATAACAAGGAGACCGTAAGGACAAACGCTGATGGAAGAAATGTTGGAAGTTAAGTTGCTGAGCTGGATTAACTACAACAATTGCAGAAGATGCTTGACAGTTGATGATTGAAGAAGTAATAGCAGTTGATAAGTGATGTAAAGCATGTAATAGGTAGTTAGTTTTTCTGTTATTGTGTAACAACTTAAGAAGAGAAAATGCAATTGAATTCTCTTCTATAGGCTTTGTAGTTACAGGCTGGGAAGAACACACGGTTTCGTGTGTTCTTCCCCAAAGTGTATATAAGGGGACTTTTGTCAAGCAGTTCAAGTGCGAAAAATATAAGAAAGAATTACCTTCTTCTGCAATTAAAGGTTACATGTATTTAAGTGAGAATTTGACTCTACTTGAAATTGATTTGACCCAAATATTTTATATAAATGAAATAATATAAATTGATTTAGTCATACCATATTAGATTAAAACTTTAAAAATAAAATAACAAAAAAAATTCAATTATTAGATCAAACTCAAGTTTTTTCAGATAATTGTACAGATAAGTTTTTTTAAAAAAATGTTGCTATATCACTTATTTGGTTCTTACAGAATTACCCTTTCCTTAATATTTTCTTGATGTGGTATTTGATATTGATCGATGATAAATATGTAATATTGAAGTGATTTATTGCAGGTTGCTAGTAAAATGAATGATATGGCTGGAGATGGCTGGATGTTGGCAGTCACTTTTGGGCTAACCCTGTTTTAGTAAGGAAAGGAATGGATATGACTGTCAAAGAGTTGATCAAAGTCTTGAAGAAGAACAGTTTTCCAGTAAAAGGGAAGGATGATATAAAAGGTCTCTATGTCATCTTTATTTAAATCTTGTTCAAAACCATCATTTTGACTTGGAAACTAAAATCTAGAATTTGTTCTCCTTGCAGCGGTTGCTTCAATTTCTGCTGGAAATGATGAATTTGTTGGGAACTTAATTGCTGAAACTATAGAGAAAATCAGCTCTGATGGAGTAATCTCGCTTGAATCATCTTCAACTTCTGATACATCTGTGATAATAGAAGAAGGAATGAAGGTGATTGAGCTGATACTAGCTCTCATGATTCTAGCTCTCAATTTGGTTTGAAAATTCTTGTTTGATAAATCACTGGAAAATTGGCATAACGTAGAAGTTTATGATTGTATGACATCATCAGTCATAGTCTGAATGGCTATACCATTCATCTATCTATAAATATTTAGGATGGTTGAGCTTCTGCTTTTCGCACTTTCCAGGTTAACTATTTTGTTTTCTCAGCATCAGGGTAGCAATATTTATGCAAACGCTCTACCTCCTATGAGTGGATAACTTTTAAACTTTTTCTGTGTTTACAAAGTGTATTTTTTCATTGCGAGCTAAGTTTTGTGTTCTTTCTCTTCAGTTTGACAAGGGCTATATGTCTCCCCAATTCATCACAAACCAGGAAAGGTCTTTGGTGGAGTTCGACAAGGCCAAAGTCCTAGTAACGGATCAGAAGATTGCAAATGTCCAAGAAATAGTTCCCTTGTTGGAGAAGACTACCCAACTCAGTGTCCCGCTGTTAATCATTGCTGAGGACATCTCAAAGCCGGTTTTGGAAACACTAGTGGTGAACAAAATGAAAGGTTTACTCAATGTTGCTGTTGTCAAATGCCCTGGATTTGGAGACCGAAAGAAAGCTTTGTTGCAAGACATTGCTCTTATGACAGGTGAACTTGCATCTTTCTTTCCTGCTTAAATTGGTTATTCTAAGCTGTAATATATTGACATCAGTTATTGAATTATTTATCTTCATTGCGAGTTGGGTTTGTGTTACATATGTGAGCCATCCTAAGTGTGCACATTTGTGTTCCACTGGATTTTCTTATATGTGTGTGTATGACCCATGCATGTGCATAAACTTGTGAGTATCTCATGTTAATAAAGAAATCCTTTGATAATTACCTGTCAATAAAGAACTCCTTTGATAATTGCCTAGGTCTCAATTATAAGAATCATCACTCTTCTCAATTCAAAGAACTATTACTCTTTTTCATGTACTGGAAATAATAAATTCTTGGATGCTTTGTTAAGATTGTAAAATCCTTTGATGATTACCTAGGTCTCAATTAAAAATAATTGTAACTACTTTCTATGCACTGGAAATAAAAAAAATTTTTTGCTTTACTTGGATGGTTTTGAAGATTGTTTTCTGTTCTCATATGACTATCATAGGAAGGTCATTGCATCTGATATGCTGAGTAATTCATGCCATACCAAACTCATCAGGTGCTGATTTTCTGTCTGGTGATTTTGGGCTGACACTCGGAAGTGTAACCTCTGATCAACTTGGCATTGCATGAAAAGTTACCATTACAAGTAATTCAACAACCATAGTTGCTGACCCAGCTACTAAAGCTGAAATCCAGGCAAGAATTCTGCAGATAAAAAAGGATCTTACTGAAACAGATAATGCTGCCCTTTCAAGAAAGCTCTCAGAAAGAATTGCTAAATTATCTGGTGGTGTGGCTGTAATCAAGGTTTGTGATCAAGCTCTCAGAAAGAATTGCTAAACTTGTATACAATATTATTTCAGAAAACATAGATGGGCATCTTGACAAATCTGGCTTCAAGTGTGAAGAATTAATGCTAAGGACATAGGATCCTTGAGTGACATTAGTTCAGTAGCAGGGATGAATTTTCTGCCCTGTTTTCCTTAAGAAACATAAAGACAAACGAGAGGACTCTTATCTTTTGTTTGGTCTTGCTTTATTTTAAAGTTGCCTTTATATTTAACTTGTTTAGCATGCGACGTGCCTAAATTTAGGTAGGAGCACACACTGAGACAGAACTTGAAGATAGGAAACTCAGAATTGAAGATGCAAAAAATGCTACATTTGCTGCCATGGATGAAGGGATAGTACCTGGTGGTGGTGCAACATATATACATCTCTTGGAGCAGATTTCCTCAATAAAAAATTCCATGGAAGATGAAAATGAGAAGATTGGTGCTGATATTGTTGCAAAGGTCCGTTCTCGGTTCTTTTCTTTTGCCAAAAGTTATTTTCTTCACACTTTTGTCTCACTGGGATTTGATCTAAGGTGATTTTAATTCCTTTTTGTGGGATGTTCGTTTTATGCTCATTTCTTTATTTGGATTGGTGAATTTTGTGTCTCAAATAGAAATAAGCAGCTTTTTGTGAAAGAGTAACCATGCACAAGTGCTATAGGGGCTGGTACTAAAGCAGATTCTTGCACAAGGCTTGTAAAACAGACCAAGGTTCCTTTCATAATTAGTGATAAAGTGGGACATTGTTCTGAAATGGTTATAAATGCAGTGCATAGCATGGAGAAACCCTACAAGTAGTAGTTTTTAAATGACTGGAGAGAAATTTCTTCTTCCATGTTGTAACACATACCCATGATGCAACAGGCACTTCTTGCACCTGCAAAAACAATTGCAACTAATGCAGGGGTTGATGGAGCAGTTGTGGTGGAAAATATTCGATCTCGTGACTGGAGAATTGGTTACAACGCAATGATATGAAGATCTTCTCAATGCTGGGGTGATAGATCCTTGTAGAGTTTCAAGGTGTGCACTTCAAAGTGCTGTCTCCATTGCTGGGATAGTTCTAACAACTCAAGCAGTGCTGGTTGAAAAAATAAAGAAGCCCAGGCCCGCTGTCCCTTATGTTCCTGGAATTACACCTTGAGAAAAATGGAAAAGAGTTGTTAATATTGTAGAAAGAAGCTGAAGAAAAATGGAAAAGGTTTTGAGCTGGCTGGTCTGAATGAAACTTGAAGTTGAAAGTAAAGCCTCCTCAACAAGCCTTTACAACTTCTGGGATCGCCTGATGGATCATACCTGAGACCACAAAAGCATCAAATGCCGTAATGAAAGACTGCATTTGTCTATTAATGCTTGGCTCTCCCTGCTGATACATCGACGACTATTCGCCTAAATTTTGTGTTTGGTCTCTGTTATGTTTGGTTTTCTGGTTGGTTTCCTGTCAAGAAACGCACTAATATTCCAGTAACTCAGCAACTATAGGAAGAGTAATCCCCATATCCAGATGTCCTCTTTAAAATCTTCAACTGAAGTTAGTCACTGGCAACTTGAGCAGAAAATCACCTTTATTCTATCAAATACATTTTCCATATGATGCATCTGTCAATTTTATTTGAACGAGGTTTTGGTCTATTACCATCAAATTTATATGAATTTTGTTTGGTATTGGCTGATTGCCTTGTAGAGTGATTAAATGTGTTATTCTGTTTGACAAACAGCCTGCTCCATTCTTTTATGAGTTTTCAATTGTTTGATTTTTCAACATATTTTCATTTTGTTTCGATTTTGAAGCACAACTTTTCCTTTTCTGTCGACCCATTTTCTTCTCCTTTCTTGCATCCTCTTCTTTCTCGGCATCCATGTCATGACCATCTCCCTTTTTCCTCGTTTTATGTTTAATTTTCTCACTGCTGTCTGCTTCATTGTCGTCTCTCCTCAGCTGTACCCAATGCACCTTCTAATTCCAGCTCTTGACTATTACTAGTACTTCACGAACTCTTTTCCTTTGGACACACTAACTATTCTTTCTTACTTTCAGTTCTTTTCTCTTTCTTTGCCTCCTTCCGTTGAACTATTTCAAAGTTCCCCTCCCAATCTGGCTGTGCTTGAAAAATGAGCAACGCATTGAGTCTGTTTTATGTAGGTTTTTTTTGTGTTTACCTCAACTAAGTGTACTTTGCAACTTAAAATTAGAGTTTCAAGTTAATTAGTTTGAATTTTGAATTTTAAGTTAATTAGTTTGAATTTAGAAGTTCTAAGTTAACTGGTTCTAACTCATTTAATTCTAGTTACTCATGTAATTCTGATTGCATTAGTATTTTTATGTAGTTCTATCACTCGTCGAGCCATCACCTACTGGTTTGAGATTTAAAATATCAGATATGAAGGTCATAAGAAATTGATAAAATTGCAATGATTTATGTTTCAAATTCACTGCACAGTGTCCCAATCCGTCCTGAAAAATCCCTTTACTAAGGGAACAACCTTGAAAAATGATGTGTTTTTTTAACATCTGCTTTGCTTCAAGTTGTCCATCATTAGACTTCCGTTCTTAAAATCCAAGCAGTTCACTAACTTATTAAAGTTTTCAGCTTTAAAAAATAATTTATTAAAGTTTTGAGTTAATTATTTTTAATGAGTATAAAAGATAATTACTATTTCTGTCGAGTTTTAAAATTTACTATTTTTAAAGTTTGGTTTGATTGTGGAAATTAATGGAAGTTGTTATTTTTTAAAATCATCAAGATTTTTAGTTGTATTACTAATTTGGCAATATTGAAAGAAGCTTATTATCCCTACCAATTAAAAAAAATCAAGAGCTTAATAGAAAACGAAAAAAAGAGAGGAGAAAATATGATGAATTCTTCCGTTGTTGCTCATGAAAACTAAAAATATGTGAAATATTTCACCTGGCGAATTTAAGTTCGAAACAGACGGAGTGTAAGGATTTGGACTGAATATCTAAGACAAACAATAACAACTCTTGACGGGAGGGGGAACTTATTGCCAGAATAACAATTTAATATTACATTTTGTCAAACAAGTTGTTTTTCACAAGACAGTAAAACTTCAACCAGTAACATTTCTGTGAACCAGTTCATCTCCCAATTCTATCGTGGAGAATAGCTTTGGCAATGGTGGCCAACGAGCTGTAAGCTGTGTAGAAACTTGTAGCATTGTTGGCCGATAATGGGGATCGGTCTGCAAGCAAGCAAACACTACTTTTTGCAACATGTGCCACGCCGTCAGCAAGCTTGTTTTTTGGGAGGTGGGAGGCGCTGGTCTAAAACATCCTTCAAGAGTGTATTGTGACCGATCGGTGATGATGAGGAGGTGGAAGCCGATAGCATCAGGGATGAGATGAAATCGCCAGGATGCTTTCCCATCATCACTTCCAAAGCTACTACTCCGAAGCTATACACATCACTTTTTGCATCCACTTTCATTGTGTATGCCAACTCTGCAAAAGAGACTGGTCATGCTATATTTTGCTAAAATAATTTACTGCACCTGTATACAGTGCTGCATTTCTTAATTGCTTTTGTGCTAAGCTAAGTACCAGCTATCAGTATTAAAGCATTTTAGTCGGAAATCTAGTTAATATAAACCAAAAAATTTCTTCAAATTAAACTGCTATATAACTTGCGAAACTGAGGGTGCACTAAAATTTATTTAAAACCTATGAATAGCGGCATGCTTCTGGTTTCCTTTCCAATCTACAAAATGAATTTCAAAAAGATTACCAAAGCATTTCCATTATGCTAACAATATCAGCGGGCATGAACATAATCTTCTGTTAAGGAAAACATATTTTACTTGTGGAGAATGTTGCGATTGATCATATGTTTTCAAGTCATTTCGTTTCAGCATAATGTCACAGAATTAGCATATTAAATGCTAATCAATCATAAATGCACATTGTTCGTGATAGGTTAATAATTTTCAGAAAGTAAAATAACCTATTGCAGAAGGTGATATTGAAACAACGCAACATACCTGGAGCTGTGTACCCAAAGGTGCCAGCAAATGATGTCCAATTGGACGAGTCAGGCATTAAGAGCCTAGCTGTGCCAAAATCAGAGACATGAGCCTCATATTCTGAATCCAAAAGAACATTGTTGCTGGAAATGTCTCTATGAATAATTGGAGGTGAGCAGTCATGGTGCATGTATGATAAAGCATTGGCTACCCCTTTGATAAGATTTAGCCTTTTATCCCAATCCATCTTTACTGCTTGTTCCTCGTCATTCAATACCTTTCTCAAGCTTCCCCTCTCCACAAATTCATATACCAAAAATGAGTGTTTAGGATGAGAGCAGAAACCATACAGCTTGACAATGTTCCGATGCCGTATACCCATCAAGACATCAATCTCGCTTCTAAAAGCTTTCAAGCAGGTCATCTCTACCTCTGGTGTTTGGTGAAATTTCTTCACAGCAAGGACTTGTTCTGATGGAAGCACAACTTTGTAAACAATGCCATACCCTCCTGTACCAATGCAATATCTGGAGTTGAATTCTTCAGTAGCCTCAATGATGTCCACGTAGCGTAGTTCCCCATCAGGGCACCATCTTATGGAAACATCTATTTGTGGTGTTTCCATTAACCTTTTCTTTCTTCGGCTTTGGAAAAAGATAAAAAAACCTACAATCAAGCCCAACAAACAACCCAGCAGAGGAATTACAGTGAAAATGACAACTTTGAGCCCCTTCTTGTGCATATTTTTATTTTTCATGAGCGCTGCACAAGCCTCCAAACCAGTAGCATTGCCGCACAAGTTTTTGTTGTTGTGAATGGCTTCAAATGGTGCCTCGCGAAAGGCTTTGATGTCAGGAATTGGCCCCTCTAACATGTTATAGGATACATCCACTTTAGTAAGGCTTTGCAGTCTACTAAAACTGGTTGGAATGAGACCAGACAACATATTATGGGAGATGTCTAAAACCTCTAGTCGCTGCAGCTGTCCAAGCTCCGACGCTATACCTCCCATCAAGTAATTCCAACTGAGATCGAGACTTTGAAGAGACTGTAAAGACCCAATCTCAGCAGGAATACTCCCTGCGAATCTATTATTGCTCATATTCAAGAATATCAGTTTTGAGCACCTGCCAAGCTGTTTAAGAATTGTTGCACTAAAATTGTTCGCGGCCAGGCCAAGTCTTTCGAGATCAGATAGCGATGCGACATCAAAAGGAATATCACCTGAAAGTTTGTTGTCATTTAGTGCAAGATCAATCAACTTTAAATTTCCCAATTCTTTGGGAATTCCCCAACTAGTTGATTTGACGAGAGGTCAAGAACTTGGAGATGAGTTGCCTTTCCGAGTGCAGCTGGTATTTCTCCAGAGATTTTGTTTCTAGAAATTTTTAAGGCCGACAGATTGTTAAACTGCTCCCATGTCCATGAAAGCTCACCATGCAATTCATTATCACTCAAATCCATATAGCTCAAATGGGGATGTGTGCCAAAAGCATCAGATATGCTTCCATTAAGCTGGTTTCTCTCAAGTCTGAGTCTCAACAAGCTGCTACAATTTTTCAAGCTTTTTGGGATAGGTCCCGTGAAATGATTGTTGAATGCTCCAAAATTTGTAAGTAATCCTCCAAGGCACACATCTTGTGGTAGGTTCCCAGACAATCTATTAGAATCTATTAGTAACTTATACAAATGTGTAAGGTTGTTTATTTCTGGAGGAATGGGACCAACAAGATTGTTAATCCTAAGGTGAAGTTCAGATAAGCTTCTTAAGTTTCCTAAAGATGGTGGTATTGTATCGGTTAGCTTATTCGATGACAAATGTAATTTAGTGAGAGATCCTAATTTTCCAATTTCTGGTGGTATGCCACCAGAAAGTTCATTTATACGGAGAGAGAGATGAGTTAAGTGGCTCAAGTTGCCTATGGAAGCCGGGATCAATCCTCCGAGATAATTTGCATTCAAAAATAGTTGAGAAAGTGAACTCAGCATTCCAATTTCCTTGGGGATGAAACCAGAAATGTTATTGAATGACAAGTCAAGGATGGTGAGGTTAGAAAGGATACCTATATGCGAAGGAATGGACCCGTAGAGGGAGTTGTTGCTAAGGATAAGCTCGATCAAGTTAGGAAAGGAACAGAATCTGAGACTATTAAGCGTACCTCTCAAACTAGAATCGGGCAGACTTATGTTGATGACACTACCAGACCTGTCGCAGCTTATTCCGAACCAGTTGCAATGGCTGTCTCCAGCCCAAGAAGACAGGAGAGACTGGCTGTGGTTTTCGAGGCTGACTTTCCATTCTAGAAGAGCTTCCGCTTCCTTCCTTCCATTTGCTACTTCAGCTCCAGTACTAGCCGAGTAAGCAAAAGAAGAAAGGAAGGAAGCATGAGCTAGTAAGGAAAAAATGAAGAAAGGTGAGGATAAGAGCAGGATCTGGGAAGCCATGGCCTTAATTGGTGGTTTGATTTCTTAAAGGGATGCATAAAATGATTCGCCCTGCACACCTATATATATGGGAAAGAAATGATAGATTTTGTGTCATGGATGAAAGAAAGGTGCAGGCTAGTGATCAGAACATTCAATCTTGACCGGAAATGAAGTTTACATTGTGTAGAAAATAAAATTAATAATCCTAATTTCCCCAAAAATTAAAATCTTTACGGAAATCACTTCCTGAGAAATCTTAACCGTTACATTTTGTGGGATCCTTGGGTGTTCATCCATTCATTTAGGGGATCAGATTTTTTATTTATTTATTTTTAGCATTACTCTAAATTCAGTCATGTGTTAATGCTCGGAAACGGAGGATAAAACTATTTAATTTTGTCTTCACTTGACATAGAAAATTAGCAAGTTTAGGAAATCACTTAAAAAATGTTTTTGAAAAAATTGTGTTTTTTATTAAATTATCTTTTGTTGTTGTAAGGTTATTTTGATGTATTAATATCAAAAATAATTTTTTAAAACTAAAAAAATTTCATTTTAATATATTTTTTAATTAAAAAATACTTTAAAAAACAATATCTATCCCAATTATACACTTTTTACTATAAAAAACGAGTCTTCTTTTTAATTACGTCATGCTTGTTTTGAAACTGAGTGCAGTGGACAGAAAAATTAATAACCAATTGACACTCCAAAGGCACTTCCAAAATTACTAATTGAATCACACGCTCATAATTTAATGTCGATTTGCACAATAAATTTACTGCTCTACCCCTGCCACACAATAATGTTTAGCTTTGATAGAGGATTAGTAACATTTGCTCTCAATATTTTTATTTCTAGGTTTGATTCTTAGCTCTTTTATTAATCCTGATTTTTATTTTTAAATTTATTTCTTATTTTTTTTATTTTTATTTTGGATTTTAAAAAGTCTAAATTTAAAAAAGAATTCAAATAAGTTTTAAACATCCATGTAAATGAGATATTAAAGTAAGAAAGTAAAATAAACACACTCATCCAAATATTACAAAAGGTGAAATAAAAATTCCCTACACATTATTTACATCACAAGTTAGTATTCAAGTTCAAGCCTACTCTTACATTACTCCTAAAACTTAATAGAAACGATGATATCTATGTACTAATTATCTTGAGATGACCGTTAACTTTTAATATGAAAATTAACTAACCCTAATAGACCATTTTTGGGTTGCAAGCTAATGGACTTAAATTAGCAATCATCTAATACAAGTTCAATAATGAAATGAACCCCTAAACAATGTTTAATGAGCTAGAACAATCCCAAATTAAAAATAATTATTCAAAAATAAATAACTAATCAAATAGGTTAATAATTTTTTTTCTTCATAATATAATTTCTTTATATAACTCGAATTTTTAATTTTTATATATTTTTGGCAGATTTCAATTCTCACTTCAACATGTTGTTCTTTATTGTTTAGATGAATTACTAATACTACTATATATGATTGAAAATATTGACATATCTAGTTTCTAGCTCAACTTAAATCTATTTGTAGCTTTAGATATGTTCCAAACAGTGCGTGAACTGAAAATTTGACAAGATTCATCTAGTAAACTTGATTCTATAAAATAATATAGGATGATATGAGTTAATATATAAATAAAAATAATAACTATTATAATTTTAAAGCTCAATTTAAAAATCAATATAAAAAAATAATAATTTTATACTCAGGGTCAGTAAGCAATAAGTTTAACATCAATGTTGCTAATCACCTAGAGTCGCCAAATGATTTGGTTCAAGTTAGAAAACTCAAGATTAATTAGTAATTGCTATTTTTTTAGTGCATCCAGACGGTCGTAAACTTTAGATTATATATATAATAATAAATAAATGAAGGACTCTCTTCTCCTGAGCCGTGAAATCTCTTTGAAAATCTCATTAATCAAGATGGAATATTCAATTGCCTGTAGAATAATTTAAATTGCCACTGTTTGGGTTTCAGCTATGGATCCATCCTGACGATGCGGTGTCTTTTAGCATCTTGACTAGAAATTTTCCATGGAAAATTGTCTGAATTGAGGTAATGACTTTAATCGCCCCTATCACAATATTGTAGCTTTAACAACGATGGATACCTTCCTTGTTACTTAATCATACCGGAGAGAATGCCGGAAAAACCACCAGAACACAGAATGATTAGGGTTAGGATGGAAAAGCAACAAGAGGGAGAATTGTGTTAGCCAGGATATCTTTTATGGTCAAATAAAAGATAGGAGCAGCGATCAACAAGAAAGATTGTAGAAATAAATGGTGCCAAGAAAGTAATTGAAATCTGCCTGAAGTTTCGGCATCGGATGGAAAGTGATGTCCAAGGGAGGACATCTTAACCACATTGATGCCAACTAGTGCGCTTGAAAGCAATATTTTCCCCATTTCTTCAAGTCAGATCATCTACTTATAATCCTTTTGGCAACAAATTTCAAATGATTAGTGCTCGAGATTGAAAGATCTCTTACCAGATGATGTGATAACCTATAAATCAGTTGACGCCCCACTTCAAATTCCTTTTCAATTTTAATAAAATTAATAACTTATCAAATTAATTGAGATATATATAAACTCAAACATTCATCTTAATAAAAAAGATTTTAATGTTACCCCAGACCCTCTTTTTTCACTACCTGTTTGCAGAAAACGACCCTGTCCTGCAGGAAAAAAAGAAAAATTTATGTTAATATTTTTTTGACGGGAAAGGCGATGCAAATAAATTATCTCTGATTTCATCGGCATTGCCGACAAAAACTTCACGGGTGATTTTTAAAATGAGTTAAACTCTAGTAGTCCCGTTTCTTCTTCTTTCCCATCCACTTTCGGTGCGTAGGCTGACTCTGGGAATTAAAGTCTCCGGTCATGTTTTGCTGTTAATACCAAAATAAAGATTTATCATACATAATTAATGTTGTCAAACAACGTCGTTTTGCGAATGCTGCCTGCAATTCGTGTCTTTCTCTCAGGCATCCCATAACAGCTGACGGACACACCCCTCACTCCCTAGAGTTCCTCCGAACTAGCACTTCTTTAGACCAATCAGTTTGTTTTATCTTCAGAAATTTAGAAGTTATACTATTTGCATTGCCAATCTTGACCGGAACTGAAGCCTTTCTTTATAAATGCATGAATTAAAAAACTTAGTTCCAGTTTTAGTCTTTGTTGGTGGGTAAATGTCAAATTCTGGTGGGGTTTCCCTTAGCATCCTCGTTATAAAGTTCATGGAAAATTAAGAAATTGCAACTCTGGTGGAGTAGTTTCCTTCTTCTTTGGTATGTCTATTCCACATTTAATGCATGCACTGGTTGCATCAGTATCTCAGTTATGGTGAGTGGTGTGGAAGAAATCAAGAAAACAAATTGATGTATGCGAAAGCTAAAGATAACAACAAAGCACACAACAACAGAAATTGATGAGTAAAAGAGGCTAAATATATGAATCTTAAACTTATAGTTTTATTCTCTGTGAAATAATAATAATAATAATAATAATAATAATAATAATAATAATAATAATAATAATAATAATAATAATAAAGTTTGTCTTTTAAGAAGGATTGCAAACATTAAATAGGTCATAAATCCTATATCGATTTTGAAAAAAAAACAAAAAATCAAAAATTAATAAAGAAACAACCATAGAAGTTGAAGTAAAACATGAAATCTGAAGGTAATCATAAAACTGCTAAAACTAGTGTTCCAAAATCAGATCTTTTATATTTAAAGGTCCAATGATCAAAAGGATAGATTTCATAGTTAACATAATGAAAACAACTTTCAAGAAATCATGTAAAATTTTTGAGTGCGATTTCAAGTCATTCTGGTGTGGTATGATCAAATCTTCTCTTAAATCTAAACCTAACCCTCTAATTCATAAATATATTTTCTAAGTCATTCACATCATTTATCTATAACTACTCGGAATCACCATGCGCAATTACATCACAAACCTCCAGTATCAATGAAAAACTAAGATGACATTAATGGTAGTGGGGTGTTTCAGTGAAGCCATTTTGACGACCAAGTCAGCTTTTGATACCCATGACAGCAAATATGGTTACTAGAGATTGCTAGCTGGATGACTAGCCAATGTGCTTTCTAGGATGGTTAACGAGCTAACTGAGACTTCAGAGTTGTTTTTGGAATGGTTATTCTTTATATCTTGACAAATTGTGCTTTTATAGTTGGAAAAGGTTGAACAACGAGATTAAAAAAGGTGATAATTGGTTCCAATAATAACGAGATTATTGGATAATTTTATTCATCCAAGGCTCTTCTGAAATACAAACTAGACAATTTAATTTATACTAGTATTAGGCTTAATTAAATAAGAAAAAAAAATAAAATTCATAAACTAAATACAAAAAAGCTCATGCATAAATATTCCCGAGATAAAAAGAACTCGTACTTGGAACCCAAATTGTTTTTGTCTCACTTTTGGCTTGTATGAAACTATATTAAAATAATATTTTATTTATTTAAAAAAAAAAATAACATCAAAACATAAAAAAAAATAATTTATCAACCCTCCTGACCCTACCATTTTTTCACATCATTTAAAAAAAATTAAGGCCCGTGTAAGTCTTTCAATTGAGTTTCTATTTCCTGTAGAAATCTTCAATTGATTGTTTGGTTTTAATTTGCAGGTGCTCTGTTTTTGAAGAAAAAAAAGGATTTTGGCCGAGAGCTTTTGGAGCAGAAATGGATTTACAGAAAAAGGCCAGTTCCTTCTATTTTTCAAACATTAATTGTTTGATGAATTGTCTGCTTATATACTGCAGCAAACTCATGCATTACACATGTTTGTAACTTACAACTAACTAGAGAAGTCAAATTAATCTTCTCTTTCTTACACTTGAATTAGTTAAACTGAAAAAACAGAATCTATGCATGTCAACTCTGCTCTTGCTTTCTTCTTCTTCTGTGCTTGTTTTTGATCTCCACGTAAGCCAGCTTAATAATCAACACCCCGGATCTTGAGACTGCAAACCGTGGTAGTGGACTACGACCTGTGCTCCCAGAAGTTGAGCCTTCGACGACAAGTTTAACTTTTCTGCTTGAACTATAATCCAAAGGCCCGGAGCGGCGAACATTTCGATGTTTACTATCCGTGCCGTCCAGGCTTCCACTATCCATATCGTCAAGACGGTGCTGGCTATGGGATGAGTCTCCACGAGGCTGCTTCACTGCAGGAGATGTGTGAGATAGTGGTTATTAAGAAACCATCTCACCTAAAAGCTTAAGCTTGTCAGTGAAGCCCTAGAATATGATTTATATTATTCTCTAACACACCCCCTCAAGTGAAAGCCCTTTGGGCTTGAAACTTGCACAGGCCCACATCACCTTGTGCTTGATTTTTATCAAATAGAATGGGGGTGGTGAGATTCGAACTTGTGACCGTTGGGTCAACAAGGCTCTGATACCATGTTAAGGAACCATCTCACCTAAAAGCGGGCAAAATTCATCTTCAACATATTCCATCTCACCTACAACTGGCTGACATCTTCACCAAGAGTGTATCCAAAGATCTCTATGTGTTCTTTCGCTCCAAACTTCGTGTCTCCATTAATCCCACTCTCAGCTTGCGAGGGGCTGTTAAGGATCACACCAAATCAGATGGTGATCCTCCTTGATTATAGGAGATATGCAATATCACAATTTGTATTTATCATTCCTTGTAATTAGCTACTTTCCTATACTGTCAATTACATTGTAAATCATACTCTATATAAGAGATGAACACTGCACCTGCAAATTAATAAGAAAAGTGTGGTTTTTCACAAACCTTTTCAGTGGTGCAGCGGGTGAATGGCGGGGTGAGACACTTCGTAGTGCCAGAGGCATGGATGGAGAATTGGAGTAGTACTGGCTATAAATTGAACGGAGAATTGCGTAAGGAACATAGGCTTCGAGGGAGTTTCTTGGAATGAGATCTCACAAAGTTGGTCCAAGAAAATCAGCTTTGCTACAAGATTAGATCTGCACAGAAAGGGGAGATGTGATCGACATGAAATGATGAGAAAGGAAACAAAGGTCATAAAGATAATCGAATAGACTTACTCCATCTCAAAATTCCTTTTTCAGTAACTTGTATGATACTTGTGGTTTTAAATAATAACCATGAGAATTTATGCAAACAAAAATCAATGAAAATATGTAACTTGTATGCATGTCTGTGTATTTACCTGTTGGCTTCACTCCAAGAATCTAACACTACCAGTTGCAAATTTGACAAAAAGCTGCGTTGCAGACTTGATACTTGCTTCAGCAGACAAACGGCTATGTATTTCAGGATCCAAAGCCTCGTCGCGATGGCCATTAGAGAGAGACTGTTCACGTTCCAATCTCACTAACTCACTACCTGCAATCACTGCACTCATGCACCTGCAAATAATATCCAATTGTAAGGAGAAAAAAACACACATTAGTAGATTAACTGTGAATGTAGTTGCTCTGTGGGTGAGACAGAGAGAAGGCAAGAATACTTCGTTACAGTAAAAAATCTTAATGGTGATATTTGAATTAAAAAAAGGATTGGCCCACATAGACTTTTAAGGTGGGATTTTATAACATTGAAGAAAGGGTTGAATAGCTGTAAAATAGAGAATAATAACTAATAAGGGATGATATTAGAATGAATAGAAGTTAGAGGACCTAATTGATAATAAATTGATAATAGAAGGAGTAAAAGCTCCTTTAAACTTTGGTGGCTTTATGCATCAAGTTTCCAGCTTTATAACAACCGTTGGTCAAAATATCAATCGGGTTGGCCCACAGACTTTTGACGGTCCAGATTATACTGTCAGGTAAGTACTACTTGCCTACATTAGCTACTCCCTCAAGGACTAAGCACTAACTATTAACCATGGCTGCAATTGAATCATTCAGCCTGCTCAGGTACTCTCCCTCTACATACCCCTTTTGTACTTTTCATTGCCATGGAGTTTGTGGGTTGTGTTTAATGTTTTTATATGAACAGGAATTGTGCAGTAACTACAAGGGCATTCTCAAATGTGAGAGTCTCACCAAGGGCAACCTCTAGTTTCAATTCCATTAAGTTCCTTCATCCTAACCATTCTCAAAGGTATTTTGAATGACCTTTTGCTTTTCTTTTCGTATTATATTGGGTAAACATTACTGCTTTCTTTCTATGATCTATGTATTGATGGTACTTGTCAATTCATGGCCTAAAAAGTATTGATTTTTTTCGTTATTCATGGTAATCTCTGTAGTGGGTCGTAATTATTATGTTCTGCTTAGGATTTTATGTTACTTCATTGTTTGAATTTGAGGGATGATACCCATTATTAAAAATCAGGCAGAGTGGCTCTTCTTTTTTATTGCATGATTGTGGAAGTTGTTTAAGGGTTTGGTCGATAAGTTTGTTCCTTCACTTACAGTTATATCATCATGCTCCCTCAAATGTGGCTGCGATCGAAATTGTGGTTATTGAATGTGAAAATGTACAGCTTGCAATTTATGAAACAAGTGTGAACCCTTGATCTGAGAAAAGATTCATGCTTTGAAAGTGTCAGTTCAGTGAAAACC
This sequence comes from Salix koriyanagi, assembly GCA_029228605.1. NCBI lineage: Eukaryota > Viridiplantae > Streptophyta > Magnoliopsida > Malpighiales > Salicaceae > Salix > Salix koriyanagi. The sequence goes on along the minus strand of CM055341.1, from coordinate 12,438,814 downwards.
TAATTATTGGGATGATTGAATGCTTTATTTCTAAAACTTGAATCTTCTGAAGCTTGCATCATATCTAGATTATGAAAAGAAACTTCTTTAGAGCAAGCAGTTTTGTAGGTTGTAGCTCAGTATCCTTGTGTCGTACTTCAGTTTGGTTGAACAGTAATCTCCCTCACTCATTTGAATGATGCTGCAAAGATCCTTTAGCTGTTCCCTCTTCTTTTATAGTCAGTTTATTCTTGATTGGGCTTATGATGTTTTAATTATTGTTTATTCCGTTAGATTTTCAGAGAACTTTGAATCTTTTGCTGATTTCTTGATTTCTTCTGATTCTATTATTTAGATCTCTGTTTTGCACTAATGCTACACACGATGAAGAGGCTTCTGCAAAAGCAGCTGCAGCCAGTGCCGACAGTGGAGCTCCAACAATGTATCATTACTTGTGACATACCTGGTTTGATCTCTTGTTTTTAAAAATAGTCTGACAACCTCTTACATTGATGTTTTAGATATTCCCTATCAGACGTCCAGCAACCCTATTTTTTATCACAAGGTTTCAAAAACACTTGAGCATTCGATAATCATAGTCAATACTTGCTAGTTCCTTATAGAGACTCCTTGTCAAAATAAAATTCTGAAAAGAGGCATCCAATTACTTCAAAATTGGCAGTTTCAAAATGGCAAAGTTTTATTGGGTGAGAATCTTTGTTTGAGGTGCTGAGAAATGAATGATAATCTTCACCTGTGTAGATTCAGGAAACAGGTGACGATACCTGAAACTTGAAGTTTGTATCTGTCTGTAGGGGAAGGGAGGGGAGCCTGGGAGGTTTATGTTGTGTTTGGGTGAGAGGAAGACAGAGAGTCTAAGTAGAATATGAACAGAGAGTCATCTTTCCTGTGACATGTTGGAGTGATAATTCTAGAAGATTATTCATTGAAATGTGACATGTTGGATTGATAGTTCTAGAAGATTATTGCACTGCTTTCATGCTGATGACAGTTTTACCTTTCCTGTCCAGTTTTGACAAGATCATAACAAAGGAAATTCCTTCATCCATTGTATACGAGGATGAAAAGGTCCTAGCTTTCAGGGACATCAATCCTCAGGCTCCTGTTCATGTTCTGGTCATTCCAAAGGCCAGGGATGGATTGACACACCTTGGGAAGCCAGTAGTATTCCATGTATTTGATGTCATGAAGGTGGCAAATAAATAAGGCAACAATGTCCAAGAACCATCATTTGCACCCCTGACATCCTCTAGAATTGATCTGATCCATTCTGAATCATGATCTCCAACTATATTAACACAGTTTGCCACCCCTCTTATTCTTCTGATTCCTTCTTTCCATATATTTCTTCAGGTATATGCTTAGCCACCCCAGAAAGTAGTGAATATATCAAGGGTGCACCCTCACCGAGCACCAAACCAGCCGCTTCCGCAAGAAGCTGATCAAAAGCAAGGGCTTGTCCTCCCTCGATGCAAAATCCAATTACTGTTTCCAAGTCTACAATCTGCCTTGAACATTGTCAAGGATGTATCAGGTGCTGGAATCCTTTTTACCCCAATCCACAAATGCTTTAAAAGCACAAGGCCTGTTGGTGGATATTTTGCAGAGTCAGTCACTGATCTCAGAGAATTGCAGGCATTTGTTGGTGTATTTGGTGGCTATGGTGTTGACAGACTAGACAGGATGATGAAAGACCACACAGCAGCTCTCTTGAATTGCACTGACACATCATTACGGTCGAACTGTGAAGTGTTAGAGGCAGTTGCTGGCAGCAGGCATTTTCAAGGCAGATTGTGGAGTTGGAAACAGTAATTGGATTTTGCATCGAGGAGGACAAGCACTTGCTTTTGATCAGCTTCTTGCGGAAGCTGCTGGGACATCAATCCTCAGGCTTTGTAGTTACAGGCCTACAATTGAAGAGAAAATGCAATTGAATTCTCTTCTATAGGCTTTGTAGTTACAGGCTGGGAAGAACACACGGTTTCGTGTGTTCTCCCCCAAAGTGTATATAAGGGGACTTTTTGTCAAGCAGTTCAAGTGCGAAAAATATAAGAAAGAATTACCTTCTTCTGCAATTACTCCTTCTCTAAATGCCTTGAATAATGCTTTTCTTCTGCTACTCAAAATCCAGTAAACACAACCTACAAAATCAACAACAAACACAAAATCAAAACTTCAACATGGTATCAGAGCAGTAATTAGAGCATTTACAAATTGAGGGACCAAATCAAATGTTACCTTCCTAAATCATTCAAACTTGCAGGCGTGCCTGCACTGTTCAGGTGACTGAACAGTGCAAGGCACGCCAATGCAGGTTCAGGTGGTGGCAACCCATTGCTGCACGCAATGGGTAGCTGAAGGGTTGCCTCCTGCCTATAAAAACCATGCATGCAACGAGAAGAAGGGGAGGGGAGAGGAGATTTACAGAGACCAGTGAAAAGGAGAGGCAATTGGCAGAATAAAAAACCAACGGGGAAGAAGAAGAAACAACCTGTGACAGCACAAAACCAGCCTTCGGCAAACTAGCAGCGGCAACCACCGTCACCTTCCTCATCACCAACAGAAGCAATGTCAACTCTCTCCCTCCTTAATTCGCAGCGTCTCCTCTCTCTCTCCCATTGACAGACGCCAACTCTCTCCCCCCAAAACCTAATTAAGGAGACTCTATCATCTTTTTTGGGATTGAAGAAGAAGTTAGAGAGATTAATTATATATCTTTATAGAAAATGTTGTTAATTTCCTTTTGAGCATGGATTTCAGGTTCTATCATCATGAGATAGTGGAGCTGCGGAAAAAAATAAGCGTGATAACAAAATATGAGATTAATTATGTATCTTTAGAGAAAATAATTTTTATTCAGGTTTAGCCGAAACAATTTATTTTTTAATATGATACAAAAGCAAACTAAAATTAGGTTTAATTTTGAATCATCCAGTCTCAAAATCGAATCCAATCCTATCCGTAAATCTTATCATATCAATATTACTCCTTTGAAAGAGTTCATAACCGGATAACCAGCTGTTTAAATTTACAATATTTTTTCAATACAAAATTAATATTCTCGTCAACAAAATTATAACAGATCGCCGATTTTAGTAGCAAAACAGAGCTCTCAATCTCTGTGGCATTTCCTCGCAGATCACCGACGCCAATGTTCATGCTCCAAATATTGGTCAGACGAATCATCAGCAGATATTTGGGCCACGTAGGGACACCGCAAAATTAAGTGGCAGGTGAAGAAGAAAGATTAACAGGTCAAGATATTAAGATTATTGTTTTTGAAAATATTTTTTATTCAGAAATTTATAAAAATGATATTTTTTTATTTTTTAAAAATTATTTTTAATATTACCATATGAAAATGATTTAAAAACATCAAAAAAAATAATTTTAAAAAAATAAAAAAAAATCAAATTAAAAACGTTTATAAAAAGTAATGAAAAACAAAATTATAAATATAATCGTTGACAGAGGCCGAGTTTTGACTTTTGAGTTACAAGCTGAGTATATTAACTTAGTTTCACTTAAAAAAAAATAAAAAATAAAATTATTTTATTTTTCTTAAAAAATAAAATTAAAAGGCCTTCGTCCGAGTCGCGCTAATTTAATTTTCTCTTCTATTGTTTTTAAGGTTTGATAATAATGGCTTGAATGGAGAATTTTACTGAGAGGCCTGGCTTGCTAAGTTATGGGCTGAAGAGCATGGAATTGCAACGAAGCAAAGGGTCCTGTTTTGAAGGCCTGGTTTTGAGAATGGGCTGAAAAGCTTTTGTTGTGAGCTCTAAAGTTATATTTGTTAGTGGATAATTGTATTTAGAATCATGTTTTGTTTTTAACTCCATCTTAAATATACAAGAAATTAAAGGTTACAGGTATTTAAGTGAGAATTTGACTCTACTTGGAATTGATTTGACCCAAATATTTTATATAAATGAAATAATATAAATTGATTTAGTCATACCATATTAGATTAACACTTTAAAAATAAAATAACAAAAAAAATTCAATTATTAGATCAAACTCAAGTTTTTTCAGATAATTGTACAGATAATTTTTTTTTTTTAGAAATGTTGCTATATCACTTATTTGGTTATTACAGAATTAGACAAAGGTTTCTGATTTTATATTTTTAATTTTTTTTTCTAGGAATTATTGGATTTTTTTGGTTTTCTTAAAATCTTTTTTTTGGATATACTTAAATTTAAATTTTAGAGAATAAAATTGCAAATTACAATTTTTCATCTACTTTTTTTTTCGTTTTGCTCATTAAAATTTCTATGTTATATATTCTATTTTAGAGAATATATTGACATCAGTTATTGAATTATTTATCTTCATTGCGAGTTGGGTTTGTGTTACATATGTGAGCCGTCCTAAGTGTGCACATTTGTGTTCCACTGGATTTTCTTATATGTGTGTGTATGACCCATGCATGTGCATAAACTTGTGAGTATGTCATGTTAATAAAGAAATCCTTTGATAATTACCTGTTAGTAAAGAACTCCTTTGATAATTGCCTAGGTCTCAATTATAAGAATCATCACTCTTCTCAATTCAAAGAACTATTACTCTTTTTCATGTACTGGAAATAATAAATTCTTGGATGCTTTGTTAAGATTGTAAAATCCTTTAGGTCTCAATTAAAAAATAATTGTAACTACTTTCTATGCACTGGAAATAAAAAAAATTGTTTACTTGGATGGTTTTGAAGATTGTTTTCTGTTCTCATATGACTATCATAGGAAGGTCATTGCATCTGATATGCTGAGTAATTCATGCCATACCAAACTCATCAGGTGCTGATTTTCTGTCTGGTGATTTTGGGCTGACACTCGGAAGCGTAACCTCTGATCAACTTGGCATTGCACGAAAAGTTACCATTACAAGTAATTCAACAACCATAGTTGCTGACCCAGCTACTAAAGCTGAAATCCAGGCAAGAATTCTGCAGATAAAAAAGGATCTTACTGAAACAGATAATGCTGCCCTTTCAAGAAAGCTCTCAGAAAGAATTGCTAAATTATCTGGTGGTGTGGCTGTAATCAAGGTTTGTGATCAAGCTCTCAGAAAGAATTGCTAAACTTGTATACAATATTATTTCAGAAAACATAGATGGGCATCTTGACAAATCTGGCTTCAAGTGTGAAGAATTAATGCTAAGGACATAGGATCCTTGAGTGACATTAGTTCAGTAGCAGGGATGAATTTTCTGCCCTGTTTTCCTTAAGAAACATAAAAACAAACGAGAGGACTTGTCGTTGTTGCAGTGATTCTGAACAACAAAGTTAACAAAGAACAGTGCTTGTATTTAAGAAGAAATAGATGAATGAAAATACTTGAATACTTTATTCATGACAGCAACCCAATTTATAGAGCTGGTGCTTAACAAAGAACATGTGATCGTGATCCTACAACCAGGCCATGATCAATTGATAATGGAAATAATGGAAATAACAGAGCTGCGAAATAGCAGCAAGAACAAGAGAATAGGAACAGAATTGACTAAATCAAAATATAAAGCAAGAATAAAATTCCAGCTCAGCACTCCAGCTCAGCAGTCCTGAACATTATTTCTAACACTCCTCCTTGTTTAGGAGCTGCAAACTCCCAACTTTGTTCTCAGAAATTCGAATTTGTTGACCGGCAGTGGTTTGGTGAAGATATCAGCTGCTTGTTCTTCAGTTTTGCAATAAATAAGAATGATACTCCCATCTTTCTGCACCTCTCTCAAAAAGAATAATTTGATGTTGAAGTGCTTGGTTTTTCCATGAAACACAGGATTATTAGAGATGGAAATGGCAGCTTGATTGTCAACTAGAATTTCTGTGCTTTCCCTTTGCTCCAAGTTAAGATCAGATAAAATTTTCCTCAGCCACAAAGCTTGATTGACAGCAGCTGTTGCAGCCACAAACTCAGCTTCAGCAGTGGATTGGGCTACGGTTTCTTGCTTTTTTGAATTCCATGAAAAATTACCAGAACCCAAAGAGAAACAGTAGCCTGATGTGCTCTTCAAGTCATCAATTGAGCCTCCCCAATCACTGTCAGAATACCCAACCAGTTTGAACTCTCTACTTCTTGTGTATCTTATGCCAAAATTACAGGTTCCTTTGACATATCTTATCACTCTTTTAGCAGCCTTGAAATGCAATTCACTAGCACAATGCATGAATCTAGACAAGATACTCACAGCATTCGAAATATCAGGCCTAGTTGCAGTGAGATACATCAAGCATCCAACAATTTTTCTGAACTGTGCTTGATCAACCTTCTCGGCTCCATCTTCTTTACACGCTTCTCCTTTTTGATTCATAGGAGTGCTTACTTCTTTGCAATCTTCAAGTTTGAACTTTTTGAGGATTTCTTTGGCATACTTCTTCTGACATATGAACACTTCATATTCAGCTTGCTTAACTTCCATTCCAAGAAAAAAAGACATCAAACCCAAATCTGTCATCTCAAATACACTCATCATCTCTTGCTTGAACGTCTCCACATCATTGTTGTTATTTCCTGTTACAAGCAAATCATCAACGTAAAGAGAGATGATAAGTATGTTATCACCATTTTGCTTGATGTAAAGAGTGGATTCGGAGAGGCTTTTAGTGAATCCCAAGTGCTGCAAATGTTCATCGATTCGGCTGTACCAAGCTCTTGGAGCTTGCTTCAATCCATATAGTGCCTTCTTAAGAAGACAGACTTTGTCCTCCTCTCCTTCTTTTGCAAAGCCTTCTGGTTGCTCAGTATAGATCTCCTCCTGCAAAACTCCATTTAAAAACGCTGACTTGACGTCCATTTGATACACCTTCCAATTCAGTTGTCTTTGAAATGGCAAAGTAGCTGACTCGATAGTGTCAAGTCTAGCTACCGGTGCAAACGTGTCTGAGTAGTCCACGCCAAAGATTTGTGCATAGCCCTTCACCACTAGCCTGGCTTTGAGCTTATTGATTGAGCCATCAGCGTTGAGTTTTGTTCGATACACCCATTTTACACCGATTACATTTTTGTTTTGAGGTCTGTCCACCAGCTCCCACGTGTTGTTTCTCTTGATCATGAGAAGCTCCTCCTTCATCGCAGCAAGCCAATTTTGATCTAGCTTGGCTTCTTCAAAGTCTGCTGGTTCACACACAGCAATGTTGCACCTTTGATACACATCAAGGAGTGACCGTGTGCCTCTAACAGGAGTGTCATCTGTCATGTTGATCTCCCAATCTTCCATGCTTTGATCATCTGTGTCTGAAACAAGATAATTGCCCTTTGGAGAGGCTGAATCTTCTTTGATTGCTTCATTCCAGTCCCATTCTTCATCTTCCAGAAATTGGACATCTCTGCTTATAGCGATTTTTCCAGTTTGTGGCTGGAAAATCTTATAAGCCTTTGAGACTAAACTGTAGCCAACAAAAATGCCTGGAAGTGCTTTCTTGTCAAGTTTATCCCTCTTGACCTGTGGAACAAGGGTGAAGCACAAACATCCAAATACCTTAAGAAAATTCAGAGATGGTTTGTAACCATACCATGCCTCAAAGGGTGTTTGATCCTTCAAAGCTCTTGTAGGCAGTCGGTTTTGCAAAAATACAGCAGTGTTTGCCGCCTCTGCCCAGAATTTCTTTGATAAATTCTTCTCATGTAACAAGCATCTTGTCATTTCCAAGATGAACTTGTTTCGCCTCTCACTAACTCCGTTTTGCTGAGGAGTGTACGGAGTTGTTAGCTGATGATGAATGCCTGCCTCCTCACAAAAAACGTTGAAGGCATTGGAAGTGTATTCCTTGCCATTGTCTGATCTGAGGGCTTGAATTTTGCAGCCACTTTCATTTTCAACTTTGGCCTTAAAATTCCAGAACACCTGTGCTACCTCTGACTTGTGCTTCAAGAAGAAAATCCAGCACATTCGGCTGAAATCGTCAATGAAGATAGCATAATACAGACTCCCATTTAGAGAGGGTGTCCTTTGTGGTCCTGCAATGTTGGTGTGAATTAATTGCAGCTTCCTTGTTGCTCTCCATGTGGCTTCTGGAAAGGGCTTCCTGTTTAGCTTGCCAGTGTGACAAGTTTTGCAGCTGGAAATATGATCATCAAGTGCTGGGAAATCCTTAGCCATCATCTTGGATTTCATAAGCATCAGCCCTCTGTGATGATAGTGCCCGAGCCTCTTGTGCCAAATATCTGTGATATTTTCTTTAATTGGGAAGGCAGTGTGCTCCTCCTCCAATGGATTTAGAGCAAAACTCTTCCCTTTCATGATTATTTTGAAAATATCATGACCATTCACATCTTTGATCAAGCAGCAATTATTTTCAAACACCACTTTATAACCCTTCTCAATAAGCTGACCAACACTGAATAAATTTTGATTTATACCAGGGACATACAACACATCAGAGATGAGTTTAGTACCTGAGCAAGTCAAGATTGCCACGGTTCCCTTTCCTTCAACAGCAAGGTATTCTCCATTTCCAATTCGCACCTTTGAAGTTGTTTGTTTCAACTCCTTGAATAAGCTTCTGTCATGTGTCATGTGGTTGGTGCAACCACTATCAATGAGCCAGCTTTCACTTGAGTCATTTCTGGAAATGCAAGTGGCCACAAACAATTGATCTTCTTCTTCTTCTTGATCAACAATTTGAGCTTCTTCACCATGCTGTTGAATTTTGTTTTTGCAGATGACAGCCTCGTGCCCCATTTGATTGCATTTGTTGCACTTAGCTTCTGGTCTTCTCCAACATTTAAAATGTGGATGTGATCGCCGTTTGCAATGCTGACATGGAGGAAAGGGTCCTTTTTTGTTTCCAGTGCTGCTCCTGTTGAAATTCCTGGAATCACCTGATGATGATTGACTGCTTCCATTCTTCTTGTAATTCTTTCCTTTTTCTCTATGCTTGACGAATAGAGCTCCTTCAATCTCATCTTCCTGTCTCATGATCCTCCTTTGTGTTAGAATCTTGAAGAATTCTGAAAATTACAAAAAAACACTTACTGTAGCAATTTGTACGGACGAAAGTGGATCAAACAGCCACAAACACGTACTGTAGCGATCAAAATCTGGGAATGAACAATTTTCCAGATTTTGATAGTAAGTTTCCAGAAAAGAAAGAACTTGATAATTCCGTGAATTTGAGAATTAAAAGAACATAGACATTGGCAGAATATTTGGTTGTGGTTACTGCCATCCCATCAAATTTTATTTATATATGAATCAAAAGTTACAACGGCTATATATTTAAAATTCGGTTACAATTTCCTATTTAACAATTAGTTGACCATAACCTGAAATTAACTAAAGTTATTGACTCAGAACACTAAAACAAACTTATTACAATGTGAATTCAATCACAACAATGTATTCTTCAATCTTCGATTCTTCAATCTCCAATTGTCCTGCGTCAGCTTTTTCTTCAGCTTTCTTGGCAGACCTGGAATCAATTCCAGATTTCAACACTCCCCCTTGATTCCTGGACTGCACATTCCCACCATGCTTCTGAGTTCTTCAAATCTTTCTTTAGCTAGAGTCTTTGTGAACAAATCTGCGAGCTGTTCCTTTGAACACACATATTTCAGCTCTAGTTCTCCTTCTTACTGGAATTGCCTTATTGCATGAAAGTTAATCTTCATGTGTTTTGTTCTATCATGGAATACTGAGTTCTTAGAGATAGCTATTGCAGCCATGTTGTCACATAGTAGTTCAGTAGGTTCCATTTGTTCACAATTCAAATCCTTCAAAACCTTTCTCAACCAAACCAGTTGATTAGATGCAACAAAAGCAGAAATATACTCTGCTTCAGCAGTTGAGTGAGCCACTACAGATTGCTTCTTCGAATTCCAGCAAAATATGCAATCCCCCATAGAGAAACAATATCCTGATGTGCTCACCATTTCCTCATCACTTCCACCCCAATCACTATCACAAAACCCCTTTAATTTTACTGAGTTCTTCTTCCCGAAAAATATGCCAAGGTCTTGTGTGCCCTTTAGATATCTTAGTACTCTTTTAGCTGCAACATAGTGCTCTTGGCTAGGGTTTTGCATAAATCTAGATAAGTAGTTTACAGTAAATACTATATCAGGTCTAGTAGAAGATAAGTAGAGTAAACTTCCTATTAGACTCCTGTAAATGCTACCATCTGCAGAGGGAGCTTCAACATTTTTTGACAGTTTCATTCCTAACACCATAGGGGTGCTGACTGGTTTGCAATTTTCCATTGCAAACTTGCTCAGCATCTTGGTTATGAATTGTTTTTGGCAAACAAAGCAACCTTCATTAGATTGAGTGATTTCCATTCCAAGAAAGTAAGCTAAAAGTCCAAGTTCATTCATCTCAAACTTGTTCTTCATGTTCATCTTAAATTCATCAACAAGTTGCCCATTGTCTCCCGTGATTAACAAGTCATCCACATATACTGAGATTATCAGAATGTGATCTTCAACCCTTTTTATGTATAAAGTGGCTTCATTCAAGCTCTTTTCAAATCCCAAACTTGATAAGTGTTCATCCAATTTACCATACCAAGCTCTAGGAGCTTGTTTCAATCCATACAAAGCCTTGTTTAGCAAATAGACTTTGTTTAAATTTGTTTCTCTCTCAAATCCTTCAGGCTGCTCTACATATATTTCTTCTTTCAAATTCCCATTCAAGAATGCTGATTTAACATCCATTTGCCAAATCAACCAGCCCTTCCGAGTAGCCAACATAAGCAGTAGCTTAATTGTGTCCATTCTTGACACAGGGGCAAATGTTTCATGATAATCTACCCCATGTTCTTGTGAGTAGCCTTTTACTACAAGTCTTGCTTTGTTCTTGTTTACACTACCATCAGCATTAAGTTTTGTTTTAAAGATCCATTTAACTCCTATAACTTTCCTATGCCTAGGTCTGTCAACAAGCTGCCAAGTCTCATTCTTTTCAATCATCAAGAGTTCATCTTTCATTGTTGCTACCCATACTGGAGAGTTCATTGCTTCTTCAACATTGCTTGGTTTTATTTCAGCAACATTACATCTTTCATATATGTCACTTAATAACCTTGTTCCCCTAACTGATTGTTCTTCATCATCAGTTTCAGTTTGATCATCAGTCTCGGGTGCAGGTTCTTCAGTTTCTTCATAGTTTGTGACTTCAATTTTCTCATCATCCCAATTCCAAATTTGGTTCTCAGCCACCTTAACATTCCTAGCTATTACAGCTTGGTTTGTTTTCAAATCAAATATAGCCTTTTGAATTTGAGCTATAACCTATCAAAATCCCAACCTCAGATTTTTGGTCTAACTTTCTTCTCTTAATCTCAGGTTGAAGCACATAACAGGGGCTGCCAAATACCTTTAGATGATTTAAGCTTGGTTTGTGCCCATACCACTCTTCATGGGGTGTTTTATCTCCCAAAGTCCTTGTTATCATCCTGTTTAACAAATAAGAGGCAGTGCTCACAGCCTCTGCCCAAAATTTCAGGGGCATTTTCTTCTCATAGAGAAGGCATCTAGCCATCTCCATTAAGGTCCTGTTCTTCCTCTCACTCACCCCATTTTGTTGAGGGGTGTAGGGGACTGTCACTTGATGTTTAATCCCCTCTTTTACTAGGTAGTCTTCAAACTTATGAGAAGTAAACTCCCCCCCATTATCTGACCTTAAGATTTTTAGATTACAACTTGATTCCCTCTCGGCAGCAGCCTTAAATCTCAAGAATACATCAAATACCTCCCCCTTAGTTTTGATGAAGTACACCCAACAGAATCTACTAAAGTCATCTATGAACACCACAAAATATTTTGCACCATTTAATGACTCATTTTGCATGGGGCCACACACATCTGTGTGTACAATTTCTAGCTTGGCAGTTGATCTACATGCATGTTGACTAAATTTTACTCTTGTTTGCTTTCCTAGCTGGCATGCCTCACATACCTCAGTTTGCTCATGAATCATAAGTAGTCCCTCTACTACTTGTAATTCAGCCATCTTCCTTAATGAGGCATAGTTAAAATGTCCCATTCTTCTATGCCACAGAATTGAGTTTTCTGATGCACTTATGTTCATGCTGATGTGTTCTTGAGTTTCATTAAGACTAAAACACCTATTTTCCATCTTGGCAGTAAATAGAGGTATTCCTAGATCATCCTTAATTGTGCACAAGCCATTATGAAAGAACAGTGAGTATCCTATCTCAAGCAATTGACCTACACTAATCAGATTTTGGTCAATATTTGGCACATACAACACATGCTTAAAATTTCGAGTTCCAGCCAAAGTTTCTATATCAACTTCCCCCCTGCCTTCTACACTTACATACTGCCCATTAGCTACTTTAACCTTAGATTTGTATTCTAAATCCGGATTTTCAAACATGCTAAGGTCTGCAGTCATGTGATTTGAACACCCACTATCAATTAACCACTTTTGTTTACTAACCTCAGACTTGCTGCAGCTGTGATTCACAATGGCAGTGAACAATTGCTCATCCTTTGGTTCCACAGCCTCAGCTACATGTGCTTGCCTTCCATTTGAGATGTTGTTCTTGCAAGACTTTTGGATGTGTCCAAATTGCTTGCATTTTCGACATTGAGCATTCTTGAGCCAACAAAATGACTCAAGATGGTTTGTCTTTTGACAGTGCTTGCATGGGGGGAATTGCTCTCTTCTTTCCTTTCCCTTTGCATTGAAGTTGTTGTTGGCATTATTTGGCCAATTTTTGCTCTGCCATGATTTTCCAGAATTGCTCTTATTTTCTGGGTTTTTGAAGAACACTTGATTTCTTGTTCTTCCTTTGAACCCAGCTGCAAATGCTTCTTCACTTGCATTTTCATGCCTGAGTGCCTGCCTTTGTTCCATAGCTTGCAAGGCATTGACCAATTCTTGCAAACTCAATTCCCTACAATCCTTAGAATCTTCTAAGGAACAAATTTTATTTTCGAATTTTTCAGGTAGGCTTACAAGTACCTTTTCAACCACCCTTGATTCTTGAATCTCTTCCCCTAGCAATCTCATTTGATTCACAATTTTGGATACACATGATGAAAAATCTTTGACAGTGTCCGAATCCTTCATCTTTAGACTTTCAAATTGCCTCTTCAAGGTCATAATTTGCATCCTCCTAGACTTCGCATCACCTTGAAATTCGGATTTCAGCTTATCCCAAGCTTCCTTTGCAGTTTCGCAGGCCATGATTCTTGAGAAAATCTCCTCACTTACTGCATTATGAATGCAAGTAAGAGCCTTGAATTTCTTTGTTCTTTGTTCATTGTAGTATCTTAGTTGGGTCAATGTTGGATCTTCGTTCAAGGGATTTATTTCCCTTTCAGTCTCCACATCGTCCCACAAGTCGAAAGCCTTCAGATACATCCTCATCTTCACCGCCCTGGACTCCATAGTTTACTCCCGTGAAGATTGGTGTTCTTGATGAAAATGATGCATCCATCTCTCGTCAAGAAGCTGTCAGCTCGGAATTTTCCTTTTCTTTGCAGTTCACTTCCAAGACTTCACAATGCAGAGAACAGGGATATCAATTGATGATTAATATCAATTGATTATCTCCTTAAAGAACAAATCAAGTCAAATTTCGAAAATTTCTTGACTTCAGAAAATCTGCCAATTGTCGAAAAATTTCTCCTTACCCTTTCAAGATTACTTAATCTTGAAAAATCTCACTTTTTCTCAATCACTCGTGTTTCACTAATGATCCCTTATCAAAGACCTAATTCAGCTCTGATACCATGTTAGAATCTTGAAGAATTCTGAAAATTACAAAAAAACACTTACTGTAGCAATTTGTACGGACGAAAGTGGATCAAACAGCCACAAACACGTACTGTAGCGATCAAAATCTGGGAATGAACAATTTTCCAGATTTTGATAGTAAGTTTCCAGAAAAGAAAGAACTTGATAATTCCGTGAATTTGAGAATTAAAAGAACATAGACATTGGCAGAATATTTGGTTGTGGTTACTGCCATCCCATCAAATTTTATTTATATATGAATCAAAAGTTACAACGGCTATATATTTAAAATTCGGTTACAATTTCCTATTTAACAATTAGTTGACCATAACCTGAAATTAACTAAAGTTATTGACTCAGAACACTAAAACAAACTTATTACAATGTGAATTCAATCACAACAATGTATTCTTCAATCTTCGATTCTTCAATCTCCAATTGTCCTGCGTCAGCTTTTTCTTCAGCTTTCTTGGCAGACCTGGAATCAATTCCAGATTTCAACACTTTGCTCCTGAGCTTGTAATGCATTTAGCAGTTCTGTCAAAGTAATTCTTGACATATCCTTGGTATTTTCCAAGGATGTAATTGTAGCCTCAAAGATTTCAGGAATTGTTACAAGAATTTTTTGAACAATTCTTGACTCAGGCAGGGACGAACCAAGTAAACTGATTCGGCTTGCAATATTAAGCAGCCTGTCAAAGTACTCTTTGATGGATTCAGTCTTCTTCATCTTCTGCAACTCAAAATCACGCATCAAGTTTAACACTTGCATACCTTGAATTCTTTCATCCCCTTCATACTCAGTCTTGAGAAACTCCCATATCTCCTTTGCTGTTTTCAGAGACATGATGCGAGTGAAAATGGTGGATGCTACTGCAGCAAACAAGCAAGCCTTTGCCTTTGATTTTTTTGTCTTCTTCTCCTTATGTGATTTGAGCTGAACCATGGTGGGATTGTTTGGAAGTGCAGGGATTTCATCATCTTCCACTGCCTCCCACAAATCCAGAGCCTCTAAGTATGTCTCCATCCGTACTGCCCAAAATTGGTAATTGTCACCATTGAACACTGGTGGAGCAATTGATGAGAAGCTTACTTCTGTCTCCATGGGTTACAACACAGATCCCTTTAAATCAATGCTCTGATACCAGTTGTCGTTGTTGCAGTGATTCTGAACAACAAAGTTAACAAAGAACAGTGCTTGTATTTAAGAAGAAATAGATGAATGAAAATACTTGAATACTTTATTCATGACAGCAACCCAATTTATAGAGCTGGTGCTTAACAAAGAACATGTGATCGTGATCCTACAACCAGGCCATGATCAATTGATAATGGAAATAATGGAAATAACAGAGCTGCGAAATAGCAGCAAGAACAAGAGAATAGGAACAGAATTGACTAAATCAAAATATAAAGCAAGAATAAAATTCCAGCTCAGCACTCCAGCTCAGCCATCCAGCTCAGCAGTCCTGAACATTATTTCTAACAGGACTCTTATGTTTTGTTTGGTCTTGTTTTATTTTAAAGTTGCCTTTATATTTAACTTGTTTAGCATGCAACTGCATAAATTTAGGTAGGAGCACACACTGAGACAGAACTTGAAGATAGGAAACTCAGAATTGAAGATGCAAAAAATGCTACATTTGCTGCCATGGATGAAGGGATAGTACCTGGTGGTGGTGCAACATATATACATCTCTTGGAGCAGATTTCCTCAATAAAAAATTCCATGGAAGATGAAAATGAGAAGATTGGTGCTGATATTGTTGCAAAGGTCTGTTCTCGGTTCTTTTCTTTTGCCAAATGTTATTTTCTTCACACTTTTGTCTCACTGGGATTTGATCTAAGGTGATTTTAATTCCTTTTTGTGGGATGATCGTTTTATGCTCATTTCTTTATTTGGATTGGTGAATTCTGTGTCTCAAATAGAAATAAGCAGCTTTTGTGAAACAGTAACCATGCACAAGTGCTACAGGGGCTGGTACCAAAGCAGATTCTTGCACAAGGCTTGTAAAACAGACCAAGGTTCCATTCATAATTAGTGATAAAGTGGGACATTGTTCTGAAATGGTTATAAATGCAGTGCATAGCATGGAGAAACCCTACAAGTATAAGTTTTTAAATGACTAAAGAGAAATTCTTCTCCCATGTTGTAACACATACCCATGATGCAACAGGCACTTCTTGCACCTGCAAAAACAATTGCAACTAATGCAGGGGTTGATGGAGCAGTTGTGGTGGAGAATATTCGATCTCGTGACTGGAGAACTGGTTACAACGCAATGACTGGTAGATATGAAGATCTTCTCAATGCTGGGGTGATCGATCCTTGTAGAGTTTCTAGGTGTGCACTTCAAAGTGCTGTCTCCATTGCTGGGATAGTTCTAACAACTCAAGCAGTGCTGGTTGAAAAAATAAAGAAGCCCAGGCCCGCTGTCCCTTATGTTCCTGGAATTACACCTTGAGAAAAATGGAAAAGAGTTGTTAAAATTGTAGAAAGAAGCTGAAGAGAAATGGTTGGCTGGTCTGAATGAAACTTGAAGTTGAAAGTAAAGCCTCCTCAACAAGCCTTTACAACTTCTGGGATCGCCTGATGGATCATGCCTGAGACCACAAAAGCTGAATTTTGTTTGCTATTGGCTGATTGCCTTGTAGAGTGATAAAATGTGTTACGCTGTTTGACAAACAGCTTGCTCCATTCTTTATTGAGCTTTCAATTGTTTGATTTTTCAACATATTTTCATTTTGTTTAAATTTTGAAGCACGCGTATCATTTTCATGGAAATGGGCATCTTTTCCTTTTCTGTCGACCCGTTTTCTTCTCCTTTCTTACATCCTCATCTTTCTCGGCATCCATGTCATGACCATCTCCCCTTTTCCTCGTTTTATGTTTAACTTGCTCACTGCTGTCTGTTTCATTGTCGGCTCTCCTCAGTTGAACCTTCTAATTTCAGCTCATGACTATTACTAGTACTTCACGAACTCCTTTCCTTTGGGGTTCAAACTCATTCAATTCTAGTTACTCATGTAATTCTGATAGCATTAGTATTTTTGATCTATTGAATTGAAATCTAAAACCGATTACAAATAAAACTGCAAGTCTACTGTTCTATCACTCGTAGAAATATTCCTTATCATAATGTTGTCAAAACAAATTAAACAACGTAGTTTTGTGAATGCATGAGGAGCTGTTTTCTTCCCCTGATTCATGCTGCCTGCAATTCGTGTCTTTCTCTCAGGCATCATCATCATGAGAAAATAGGATGAATTCTTCCGTTGTTGCTCATGAAACTAAAAATATGTGAAATATTTCACCTGGCGAATTTTAAGTTCGAAACAGACAGAGTGTAAGGGTTTGGACTGAATATATAAGACAGACAATAACAACTCTTGAGGAGAGGGGGAACTTATTGCCAGAATAACAATTTAATATTACATTTTGGCAAACAAGTTGTTTTTCACAAGACAGGAAAGCAACAGACAGTAAAACTTCAACCAGTAAAATTTCTATGACCAAGTTCATCTCCCAATTGTATTGTGGAGAATAGCTTTGGCAATGGTGGCCACCGAGTTGTAAGCTGTGTAGAAACTTGTAGCATTGTTGGCCGATAATGGGGATCGCTCTGCAAGCAAGCAAACACTATTTTTGCAACATGTGCCACGCCGTCAGCAAGCTTGTTTTTGGGAGGTGGGAGGCGCTGGTCTAAAACATCCTTCAAGAGTGTATTGTGACCGATCGGTGATGATGAGGAGGTGGAAGCCGATAACATCAGGGATGAGATGAAATCGCCAGGATGCTTTCCCATCATCACTTCCAAAGCTACTACTCCGAAGCTATACACATCACTTTTTGCATCCACTTTCATTGTGTATGCCAACTCTGCAAAAGAGACTGGTCATGCTATATTTTTCCAAAATAAGCTGCATTTCTTAATTGCTTTTGTGTTAAGCTAAGAACCAGCTATCTGTATTAAGGTTAATCAATCATAAATTCATATTCTTCGTGATAGGTTAATAATTTTCATAAAGTAAATTTGTGATATTGAAACAACGCAATATACCTGGAGCTGTGTACCCAAAGGTGCCAGCAAATGATGTCCAATTGGACGAGTCAGGCATTAAGAGCCTAGCTGTGCCAAAATCAGAGACATGAGCCTCATATTCTGAATCCAAAAGAACATTGTTGCTGGAAATATCTCTATGAATAATTGAAGGTGAGCAGTCATGGTGCATGTATGATAAAGCATTGGCTACCCCTTTGATAAGATTTAGCCTTTTATCCCAATCCATATTGACCGCTTGTTCCTCGTCATTCAATACCCTTCTCAAGCTTCCCCTTTCCACAAATTCATATACCAAAAATGAGTGTTTAGCATGAGAGCAAAAACCATACAGCTTGACAATGTTTCGATGCCGTATACCCATTAAGACATCAATCTCGCTTCTAAAAGCTTTCAAGTTGGTCACCTCTTGTGTTTGGTGAAATTTCTTCACAGCAAGGACTTGTTCTGATGGAAGTACAACTTTGTAAACAACTCCATACCCTCCTGTACCAATGCAATATCTGGAGTTGAAGTCTTCAGTAGCCTCAATGATGTCCGCGTAGCGCAGTTCCCCATCAGGGCACCATCTAACGGAAACATCTATTTGTGGTGTTTCCATTAACCTTTTCTTTCTTCGGCTTTGGAAAAAGATAAGAAAACCTACAATAAAGCCCAACAAACTACCCAACAGAGGAATTACAGTGAAAATGACAACTTTGGGGGCCTTCTTGTGCACAATTTTATTTTTCATGAGCGCTGCACAAGCCTCCAAACCAGTAGCATTGCCACACAGGTTTTTGTTGTTGCGAATGGCTTCAAATGGTGCCTCACGAAAGGCTTTGATGTCAGGAATGGGACCCTCTAACTTGTTATAGGATACATCCACTCTAGTGAGACTTTGCAGTGTACTAAAACTGGTTGGAAAGAGACCAGACAACATATTATGGGAGATGTCTAAAACCTCTAGCCGCTGCAGCTGTCCAAGCTCCGACGCTATACCTCCCATCAAGTAATTCCAACTGAGATCGAGACTTTGAAGAGACTGTAAAGACCCAATCTCAGCAGGAATACTCCCTGCGAATCTATTCTTGCTCATATTCAAGAATATCAGTTTTGAGCACCTGCCAAGCTGTTTAAGAATTGTTGCACTAAAATTGTTCGCAGCCAGGCCAAGTCTTTCGAGATCAGATAGCGATTCGACATCGAAAGGAATATCACCTGAAAGTTTGTTGTCATTTAGTTCAAGTTCAATCAACTTTAAATTTCCCAATTCTTTGGGAATTCCACCAACTAGTTGATTATACGAGAGGTCAAGAACTTGTAGATGAGTTGCCTTTCCGAGAGCAGCTGGTATTTCTCCAGAGATTTTGTTTCCAGAAATTTTTAAGGCCGACAGATTGTTAAACTGCTCCCATGTCCATGAAAGCTCACCATGCAATTCATTATCACTCAAATCCATGTACTTCAAATGGGGATGTGTGCCAAAAGCATCAGATATGTTTCCACTAAGTTGGTTTCTCTCAAGTCTGAGTCTCAACAAGCTGCTGCAATTTTTTAAGCTTTTCGGGATGGGTCCCGTGAAATGATTGTCGAATGCTGAAAAATATGCAAGTAGTCCACCAAGGCACACGTCTTGTGATAGGTTCCCAGACAATCTATTAGAACTTATTTGTAAAAAAACCAAATGTGTAAGGTTGTTCATTTCAGGAGGAATGGGACCAACAAGAATGTTATTCGAAAAGTCTAGATGAGATAAGTTTTTTAAATTTCCTAAAGATGCCGGTATCAATCCTCCGAGATAATTGTGATTCAAAAATAGTTGCGAAAGTGAAATTAGCATTCCAATTTCCTTAGGGATGGAGCCACTGATATGGTTAACAGCCAGGGAAAAGAATCCAAGGCTTTTCAATGAGCTTATTTCTGATGGAATGAAACCAGAAATGTTATTGTAAGACAAGTCAAGGGTGGTGAGGTTAGAAAGGATACCTATATGCGAAGGAATGGACCCGTAGAGGGAGTTGTTGTAAAGAAAAAGTTTAGATAAGCTTCTTAAGTTTCCTAAAGATGCCGGTATTATACCGGTTAGCTTATTAGATGACAATTGTAATGTAGTGAGAGATCCTAATTTTCCAATTTCTGGTGGTATGCCACCAGAAAGCTCATTTAAATAGAGAGAGAGATCAGTTAAGTGGCTCAAGTTGCCTATGGAAGCCGGGATCAATCCTCTGAGATAATTGTGATGCAAATATAATCTAGCGAGAGATCCTAATTTTCCGATTTCTGATGGAATGAAACCAGAAATGTTATTGTAAGACAAGTCAAGGGTGGTGAGGTTAGAAAGGATACCTATATGCGAAGGAATGGACCCGTAGAGGGAGTTGTTGTAAAGAAAAAGTTCAGATAAGCTTCTTAAGTTTCCTAAAGATGCCGGTATTATACCGGTTAGCTTATTAGATGACAATTGTAATGTAGTGAGAGATCCTAATTTTCCAATTTCTGGTGGTATGCCACCAGAAAGCTCATTTAAATAGAGAGAGAGATCAGTTAAGTGGCTCAAGTTGCCTATGGAAGCCGGGATCAATCCTCTGAGATAATTGTGATGCAAATATAATCTAGCAAGAGATCCTAATTTTCCGATTTCTGATGGAATGAAACCAGAAATGTTATTGTAAGACAAGTCAAGGGTGGTGAGGTTAGAAAGGATACCTATATGCGAAGGAATGGACCCGTAGAGGGAGTTGGTGTAAAGAATAAGTTCAGATAAGCTTCTTAAGTTTCCTAAAGATGCCGGTATTGTACCGCTTAGCTTATTTGATGACAAATATAATCTAGCGAGAGATCCTAATTTTCCGATTTCTGGTGGTATGCCACCAGAAAGCTCATTTGAATAGAGAGAGAGATCAGTTAAGTGGCTCAAGTTGCCTATGGAAGCCGGGATCAATCCTTGGAGATAATTCTTATGCAAAAATATTTGAGAAAGTGAACTCAGCATTCCTATTTCTAATGGAATCTTGCCAGAAATGTTATTGGAAGACAAGTCAAGGATGGTGAGTCTAGAAAGGTTACCTATATGCGAAGGAATGGACCCGTAGAGGGAGTTGTTGAGAAGGTTAAGCTCAATCAAGTTAGGAAAGGAAGAGAATCTGAGACTATGAAGCGTACCTCTCAAACTAGAATGGGGCAGACCTATGTAGATGACACTACCAGACCTGTCGCAACTGATTCCGGACCAGTTGCAAGGGCTGTCTCCAGCCCAAGAAGACAGGAGAGACTGGCTGTGGTTGTCGAGACTGCCTTTCCATTGTAGAAGAGCTTCCGCTTCCTTCCTTCCATTTGCTACTTCAGCTCCAGTACTAGCCGAGTAAGCAAAAGAAGAAAGTAAGGAAAAAATCAAGAAAAGTGAGGATAAGAGCAGGATCTGGGAAGCCATGGCCTTAATTGGTGGTTTGATTTCTTAAAGGGATGCATAAAATGATTCGCCTTGCACACGTATATATATGAGAAAAGAAGTTTTCATTCTTAATGATTTTTTTTAAAAATGATTTTTTTTAAATATTTTAATGTGCTAATATTTTTTTTAATAATTTTTTAAAAATATTTTTAATATATTTTTAAATAAAAAATATTTAAAAAATAACTTTAATTTGTCTACCCACACGATGACCTCAACTTCTGACGTCATGATTGTTTTGAAAGTGAGTCCAGTGGACAAAAGTTTAGCTTCATTGTCTTTGTAGAACCAATATTATAGGGATACAGGTATCAAAAATATCAATTGATCACACGCTCGTAATTTAATGTCGTTTTGCACAATAAATTTACTGTTCTACCCCTGCCACACAATAACGTTTAGCTTTGATAGAGGATTAGTAGCATTTGCTCTCAATTTTTATTAAAGATATAAACAGCAATTTTCGAAAAAGTAAATGTAAAATAATTAAACTATAGATGATCACGATCGATAATTCTCCATAGAAAAATATAATAACAATGCTCCTCTGATAATGTAATCTGGATTGATGTGCCCCAAACTCACTTTCAAAATTATTTGGGTCCGATATATATATATATATATATATAATAATAGAGGGACACAATTAGAAGAAATTGAAGAGTTCAAGGACAAATTAATGCTATAGGTAAAAACCGTCCAAAAATGTATAAAATTAAAACTCACACATATAAGTGGGCGTGATCGTTAATTTTATGAAAAGAACATATTATATGAATTATAAAGGTAAAGAAAGAAATGTTGTTAGAAATCTTGACAATTAAATGGTGCTTTTGGCTTTGATTAATTAACTCTCCAAACACAAAGTGAATGACTTCTTTTGGGACATCTCGTGTCCTACACGTACTCATATCTCAGTTTGCGTGTATATCTTGCCGTGTTTTCCATCTTTTAAAGATGCAATCTTGTTTACAAAAGGCCAATACATTTAAAATTCAAGTGTTTTTATACAAATATGTCTAGTGATTGATCGACGAAAATTGAGAGTTCATCCAAATATTTGTATGTTTTATTTTCAATAATTATATCAAAAATTAAATTAATTACGACAGAAAAACACATCAACTTTTCTCTCTTTTTTAACAGTAAAATACACACCAGTGTTTTTTAACAATCTTATTTTTGTATTTTTTTTTTCTTGTTTCACATGGAATCCAACTTTAGGAGAGCAGTGGTAATTAATATCATCAGCTTTGAGGTAAATGGGCCACGACGAGAGATTGATTGCACCTGACCATGCTAGAATCAGTGCACCCACCCCTACAACTTTAGCTGGTGTGATGTGTTCTTACTGAGTTACCTGGTAGAGAAAACCGGCATTTCTCAGAACCGGCCACGTCACCGAGTTTCTATTGTACTAAGAACAACACCGGTGGTTTTTATTAAATTGATACGATTTTCTCTTCTGGTCAGTGATAGAGTATAAATACAGTATAATAATACATGTATATATTCTAGAATATATGTGTATGTTCTAGAGTGTGTTGAAGTTTGTTAGAGGTAAATGTGAAAAGTGTACAAAAAGAACAGTGGCTCAGAAGTTTAGTATGCAAAATATATTTGAATATACAAAAAATTTGAAATTTCACTTTCCCCTCTCGTTCTCTTCTTTCTTATCTCTCTTCTTTCTCTTTCAGCTCCTCTGCAGAATTCCTCTTCTTCTTCTTGAATTTATCCAATATATACATAATATTTCAGTCTCAACAGTCAGTACTGTACGCTAGCGCTGGCACCTCCATTTCCTATCGTTCAATCCTTTTCACATCTTTTTATCAATTGATTTTTGATCGATCAAATCAACTCAGCTTGCCGGTAATGGAAGATGAGGTAGCAGGGGCCAGTGGAAGAGTTCCTCCGAACTACCGCGTAGATTATAAAAAGACCTGGTTGTCTTTTCAGACAACCAGAGTTTGTCTAGCACAATTATCGGGGTGGTGCTTTACAGCGAGGCAAAGAAGAGGTCACAACTCACTGAAAGATAATATAAAGATTCATTTTGATTGCCACAAACACCGGTGCGGTCCTTTTTTCTGGTTCTTTTGCTTTAATGTTTAATTTTTTTGATATTAGATAAGGGAAATTTGGATCAATTGGACTGCATAGGATGTGGAGAAATAGAATTGGCTTTTTAGATATTAGATAAGAGAATGAATTTCTCTCTCACGTTCCTCTGTTTGTAACTCTATATAATTGAATTGTTCTGCAATTGGAACACAGAAAGAACAGATGCAGATATTGATTTTCAAGTATTTAATTGGAGGGAACAGATTAAGTTCTCTCTTTTCATCTAAAAGTTACAAGACTCTGGGACTGCAATTATCAAATGCTTGAATAAGTTGGCGATTAATTTATTTGACATGCCCTGGCGATACGTTCCTGTGGATGTGAAATGTGATCATCATTAGGAGTTCATGTCGTGGTGAGAAATGAACAGGGAGGAGTTTTCCTTCAGGTAAGAAGTGCAAAAGTTGGTTTTTACTGGGTTTTAGATGACTGGTGCGAGGTGTAGGGACATTTACCAAGGTAGTCAAAATCGAGATTTTGACACGGATCGGAAAGGGCTCCGAAAAATCGGATCGTAAGATCGGATCGTAAAATCATAGAAAGATCGTAAAATGTCAGTACAAAAATTATTATTTTTAATTATATTTAAATTTAAAAAATGAATTTAAATAATAATAAAATGCTAATTATTATTATTTTTTTTTTATTATTATTATTCTACGATTTTTCTACGATTTTTCTACGATTTTGAACGATTTTTCTACGAGTTTGACCGAGTTTCGGATTTTCTACTGGTTCAACCAGGTTTTCGGAGCTAACTCGCAAAATCGTACGATTTTGCGAGTTGGCTCGCGATTTTGACTACCTTGACATTTACAAATGGTTCCAAAGAGCAACCTTATTTCAACACGACCGCAACGACAAACATCCTTTGGATCAAACACGTGAATATGTTTCATACTTGTTTAATTGGTCAATTTCTTCAAGTAGATTGAAATGACCGGAACTTTGTCCCAATTCGGAGTCATTTTTCTAATCTTTTTCTTTTTTGATTGGGCGACGATTATGCTTTAAGCTGGGATGTGACTAATTTAGATGACTGGTGCGAGGTGTAGGGACATTTTGAAATGTGTTTACACTCTTCTTCGTTTTCTCCCCCACTCAAATACAGACTTTTACTCAAATATGCTCGTTATGCTATTTTCTTCTTGTCTTACCTTTATTCAACTCTTGCAGAACTAATTTCAACAACAATATATATGCCTTGGCAGCATATCTAAATATGTGTATATGGCTCAAGAAGACATGAAAGCAAGCAAAGATAAAACGGCAATCACAATTTCATGACCAATTAGCGAATTTGTATGAGAACTAGATGGTTTTGAAGATTTGGAAGAAAACAGATGAAAAGGCTTGTAAAAAAAAACCTACACCTAAATATATCAATTTCAACTCTGGGTTTCGGGCTGAGAATTTTCCTATCGTTGAATCCTTTTCACATCTTTTGTCATTTTCATTTTGATCGCTCAAATCAGCACAGCTTGCCGGTAATGGAAGATGAGGTAGCAGGGGCCAGTGGAAGAGTTCCTCCGAGCTACAGCTTCTAAAAAGACTTGGTTGTCTTTTCAGTCAAAAAGAGTTTATGCTGCAAAATATGTCTAGCACAATCATGGGTGTGGTGCTTTACAGCGAAATTTGTTGTTACGTGGAACATTGCTTGTTTACGTGGGGCAGCGGTTACATTGTTCGCGACTTTCAGAGTCTTTGTTGTTATCCTCTTTTCACTTCTTCCGTCAGTTCATTTTGATCGATCAAATCAACACAGCTTGCTGGTAATGGAGGATTAAGAACTAGCAGAGTTTCAAGAAAATTATTAGAGAATGACACTATTCGCTGTTATTTAAGAATTGCTATTGTAGAGATCATGCCATAAAGAATTATAATCTCAGTGTTGAGATTATTGTATAATTTTTCATTTTTGTTTCCTCGACGTTCTGTGTGACAATCAACACTAATCAAGGTGGAATATTCCATTGCGTGTAGACTAATTTAAATTGCCATTGTAGAAGGGACATGAAGTTTTTGTCACGATTATTTGAATACTTGTGTTTGGGTTTCAGCTATGGACCCATCCTGACGATGGGGTGTACGCCTTTTAGCATCTTGACTAGAAATTTTCCATGGAAAATTGTCTGAATTGAGGTAATGACTTTAATCACCTCTATAGGCATTACGAATATGGACATGTAGTAATGAGAGAGAGAGAGAGAGAGACAGTTCCATTACATGATACGCACAGTTGGAGGTAAGCAGTTGTTGGAGTCATCCTCTTTTGCAAACTGTTCAACCATGCCCTTAACGAGTACGGATCGATGCTATGTGCTCCGGATTAAATAAATAAAATCCAAATCTTCCCATTTCAATTTCTCTTGGGAAAAAATACACATCAATTATAGCCCCTCTTGCCAACTGAAATAGCAAGTTGATGGATCACCTCTTCTGGAACAATTGGAGAAGCACACTCTGGAAAGCTACTAGCAACACCAAGCAATGCTGAGGACGTCTGATGTAGAACAAGTTGCGGAATCATACATGCTGAAGAGGGATCACCCGAAATTCAAAGGCAACTGAATTTCGGCAACCGGGTCGTCGAAGTCGGAATGACGCAAAACTCACCCAGTCAATGCGTTTCGACGTTTGCGGAAGAAATCAGCAGCTTTGCTGCTGTCCTCGACCCAATTTTGGCCAAATTCCTTCGTTTCGGCCCCGAAATCATCAAATTTGCTATTTTAGAAAAGTTTCGTTTTCGCAATAACTTTTGAATTAAGAGTCCGAATTGACTTTGGTCAATTGGTAATCTCTTAGAATTCATAGTCCTTTCATATTCTGCATTTACCTCAAATTTGCTATTTATGGCAAATTTAATGTTTTATGTCCTTTCCTTTTCTGTATTGAATTAGGCTAGGGTTTTCTCCTTAAGTATGCTTGTAAACCTGGCAGCCGACTTCAACTATCATTTTATGAAATAAACTCTGAGTTTTATTGAGATTCAATCTCGTGTTCCTTGATTTTACGGAATATTGACGTTGATCGTATTCCCCTTTGATTTTCTGCTGCGTCAACGTCCCTTCTGGTCCAAACATGGTGTTCGAAAGACCTACCATGGAAAAATATGCATGGTTCATTATAACAAGGAGACTTCACCGTAAGGAAAATAGTAACCCCAAGCAAAATAATAGTGGAAATGAAAACAACAGAGCATGCTGCCTAGAAATTCCAATGATACCCAATTGAGTATATTGATGGTAGAAACTCACTACTGTAAGGTGCTGATGGTAGAAATACAGCTTTTTTAGACTTCCATGCTTTGATAATTGTGCCTCTAATTCATCAACGCATCTGCAATTGATAGAGATTCCTGTATGATGTTCTGTAGATTTCAACAACATTCAATTTGAACAAAATAATTTGGATTTTCCATGTGAACACGGTGGTAACCTCCTGAATACAGTGAAACAGATCATGAAACTTAGATGCTGTTTGGAGAAATGAGGGAACCTATGCCCATAGGCTTCATAAGAACCTCAGAATCATGATTGTAACATAGTATTTTCACTTCTTTTTTTCCTGAGAAACAGTCCTCCAACATTAACTATTGGTCTACCATATGGTTCAAGGTCTCAAAGGAAAACCAGACAACATTAAGTGGTGTAATGTGCCGAACTCACATACCATGGTAGACCAATAGTTAATGTTACCACTTAGCCCAAAGTTTAAGCTACTTGGTGCAAAGGCCACTTCATAAAGCCACACAATTTCTATGTTACCACAACAAACTTCACTCTCGCAAACGATTATAAATATCTTACAATGCATATCTATAAAATTATCATGACTTTAAAACTATTTGATATGAGTTACAATTACATTCTTTTAACAATATATGAATTTGTCACATATAAACATAAATACATTATATATATATATATATGTCTATTGTATGGAATCTATACCATATATGCTTTACATGTGATTCATATTCCCTTTTCATGTTATAATATACCAACAATCTTTATAGAAAACCTACAACTTATAGCTTCCCTTTCTAGAAGCCACTCAGTATGGTAATTCCTTCAATGTAATACCGATTGATTCAATATGTTTTTTGAAAATCAAACATTAATGTAATCTTTCAATGAAATTTCAAACCACACAACAAATCCTTCAATAGAATTCCATATAATACAACAATTCCCTTAACAGAATCCCATGTAACACGATAATTCCTTTAATAGGATTTGATACCACATGACAATTCTTTCAATGAAATTCCACACCACACTACGATTCCTTTAATGGATTTTCCTCACCACATGCAATTCCTTTAATGGAATTCTACAGACGCGACAATTCTTTCAATGGAATACTAAATCAATTATTACATTTCCTTTAAGAAGCCTTAGTTCATTGTTTAATTAAAAATCATTTGTCAGACGATTATGCTTTAAGCTGGGAAGTGACTATTTTAGATGACTGGTGCGAGGTGTAGGGACATTTTGATGTAGAACAGGTTGCGGAATCATACATGCTGAAGAGGGATCACCAGAAATTCAAAGGCAACTGAATTTCGGCAACCGGGTCGTCGAAGTCGGAATAACGTGTAATTCAAAGGTCGACCCAATTTTGGCCAAATTCCATCGTTTCGTCCCCGAAATCGTAATTTTTGCCATTTTAGGAAAAGTTTTGTTTTTGCAATAACTTTTGATTTAAGAGTCCGAATTGACTTTGGTCAATTGGTACTCTCTCAGAATTCATAGGTCTTTCATATTCTGCATTTATCTCAAATTTGCCGTTTATGGCAAATTTAATGTTTTATGTCCTTTCCTTTTCTGTATTGAATTAGGCTAGGGTTTTATCTTTAAGTATCCCTTGTAAACCCTGCAGCCGACTTATCTTTCATTTTATTGAATAAACTTTGAGTTTGATTGAGATTTAATCTCATTTTCTTTAATTTTACGAAATATTGACGTTCGTCGTATTCCCTTGTGATTTTCTGCTGCGTCACATTTTGAAATGTGTTTACACTCTTCTTCTTTTTCTCCCCCACTAATTATTTTTGACATTGAAAATGATTTAAGAACCATAAATTTTTAATTTAAAATAAAAATTAAAATTTAAAAAGTTTAAAACTTTTTGAAAAGCATTTTTTGAAACTCAGTCAGTCATGCTTTTATGTAAGGTGCCTTGCTGTCAGTCCAACTAGAGTCTTCTTGGAAGATTCATGCACGCGTAAAATTTGTCATGCACTCTTGTTGACTGAAAAGACAACCAAGTCATCATAGAGGTAGACAAATTTAACGCACGAATTTTCCAAGAAGACTCGGTTCTTACAGTACAAAGTTTTTCAAGGGCTGTTGGCCTTCCAGGTACAAAATTATGCTGAACCTTAAGAGAAAATTATGCCTACAATTCTACAACAGATTTTTATGAACAGAAGCAGTATTCCTTATCACAGGGCTGGGAAGTAGACCACGGAAAGTGAAAGGATAATAATACAAAGATCAGTAGAAACAAAATGTTTTAAGTTAATTATTTTTAATGAGTATAAAAGATAATTACTATTTCTGTCGAGTTTTAAAATTTACTATTTTTAAAGTTTGGTTTGATTGTGGAAATTAATGGAAGTAGTTATTTTTTAAAATCATCAAGATTTTTAGCTGTATTACTAATTTGGCAATATTGAAAGAAGCTTATTATCACTACCAATTAAAAAAAAATCAAGAGCTTAATAGAAAACGAAAAAAAGAAAGGAGAAAATAAGATGAATTCTTCCGTTGTTGCTCATGAAAACTAAAAATATGTGAAATATTTCACCTGGCGAATTTAAGTTCTAAACAGACGGAGTGTAAGGATTTGGACTGAATATCTAAGACAGACAATAACAACACTTGAGGGGAGGGGGAACTTATTGCCAGAATAACAATTTAATATTACATTTTGTCAAACAAGTTGTTTTTCACAAGACAGGAAAGCAACAGACAGTAAAACTTCAACCAGTAAAATTTCTATGAGCAAGTTCATCTCCCAATTGTATTGTGGAGAATAGCTTTGGCAATGGTGGCCAACGAGCTGTAAGCTGTGTAGAAACTTGTAGCATTGTTGGCCGATAATGGGGATCGGTCTGCAAGCAAGCAAACACTACTTTTGCAACATGTGCCACGCCGTCCGAAAGCTTGTTTTTGGGAGGTGGGAGGCGCTGGTCTACAACATCCTTCAAGAGTGTATTGTGACCGATCGGTGATGATGAGGAGGTGGAAGCCGATAACATCAGGGATGAGATGAAATCGCCAGGATGCTTTCCCATCATCACTTCCAAAGCTACTACTCCGAAGCTATACACATCAAGTCACTCCCTTTCGAGAGACATGAGGCTCATAGTCTGAATCCAAAAGAACATTGTTGCTGGAAATGTCTCTATGAATAATTGGAGGTGAGCAGTCATGGTGCATGTATGATAGAGCATTGGCTACTCCATTGATAAGATTTAGCCTTTTATCCCAATCCATATTTTCCGCTTGTTCCTCGTCGTTCAATACCTTTCTCAAGCTTCCCCTTTCCACAAATTCATATACCAAAAATGAGTGTTTAGCATGAGAGCAGAAACCATACAGCTTGACAATGTTTCGATGCCGTATACCCATCAAGACATCAATCTCGCTTCTAAAAGCTTTTTCAAGCCGGTCATCTCAACCTCTGGTGTTTGGTGAAATTTGTTCACAGCAAGGACTTGTTCTGATGGAAGCACAACTTTGTAAACAACGCCATACCCTCCTGTACCAATGCAATATCTGGAGCTGAATTCTTCAGTAGCCTCAATGATGTCTGCATAGCACAGTTCCCAATCAGGGCACCATATCACGCTTTGTGGTGGTTCCATTAACCTTTTCTTTCTTCGATTTTGGAAAAAGATAAAAAAACCTACAATCAAGCCCAACAAACTACCCAACAGAGGAATTACAGTGAAAACGACAACTTTGGGCCCCTTCTTGTGCATAGTTTTATTTTTCATGAGCGTTGCACAACCTGCAAACCAGTAGCATTACCACACAGGTTGCTGTTGTTGCCAATTGCTTCAAATGGTGCCTCGCGAAAGGCTTTGATGTCAGGAATGGGACCCTCTAACTTGTTATAGAATGTTGGAATTCTTTGATCTAAACAGTAAGTGTTCTAAACATCTACTGTTTAGATCAAAATCTGGGAATTGACGAAAGTGAAGAACAAGGCATGAAATTGGCAGAATTCTGAAGAATACTCAGAAAAACTGAAACTTTGAACAATTCACCTTGATTTTATTGAATTCGAAATGCCTATATATAGGCTTACAATGCATGAATTGAAAAACCATAAATCTCTCAACAATCCTAAGAGATTTGGATAGAAACAGATTTTGAAATTCAAAATCTGTTATGAACAATTGTTTTAGCTAAACTCAATCACTACAACTAATCCATGATAAATCCTACAACTAATAAGTAATCTTCTTATCCAAAGCTAAACTCACATTCAAATTCTAACACTCCTCCTTGAGATTTGCTTTGGGCAATCCCAATTTCATCTTCAGAAATTCCAGACTTGCTACTGGAATTACCTTGGTCTTCAAGTCATGATGAATTAGACTTTTATCAGCCCTGTTTTGGCCTAAATCATCATCAGGATTTCCTTCACATGTTGCTCCTCCTGTCTTCATGTACCATTCTCTAACATAACATTCCTCACCATCAATTTCTTTGCCATTAAAAGTCTTGACAGTTTCGGCAGCATCCTTAGCTTTTCCAGGATTCATAATTTCAAAACATTTTGATTGTTCCTCAGCAGCCCTCACCATCACAGCACTAGTATTTGCTCCATGTTCAGTAAAATCATCTTTCAAGCCTTCATGTGTTGTAGATTCAGCTGAATTCTTCACATAAACATTGTTGGATTCCATGCTAAACAGATCACCATCTCTGGTTTTCCCATCTTTGTTTTGCAGACTTTTGCAAACTTGATCACTAGTATGAATTTCAGGCATACCCTTTACCATATCACCATCATGCAACATGTTCAAACACTCAAGGTTGTAGTGCTCAGGTTTCTTGTCCCAATCAACACTCATTTCAGATTTCACACTCAGCATTTCCTTCTACTACATTCAAATCTAAGTAGAAGCTACTGCCTTCCATTTTAATTTTTGCTATTGATGAATCATTTGCATCAGTAATAAAGCAGAAATTCTCCTTAAAAGCTACCTCATATCCATTCCTAAGCATTTGTGCAACACTCAATAAATTTTGATTCAATTCTGGAATGTACAGAACATCTTTGATAACTTTAGTACCTTTGGTTGTGCTTGACTTTGACATTACCTCTTCCCTTTGCTTGCATAATGTCTCCATTCCCCAACTTGATTTTTGGTCTAATTGTATGATCAATTGAAGAGAAAATCGACAAGTACTTTGTCATGTGGCTGGTGCAGCCACTGTCAATCAGCCATGAATTCTTTTGGGAGTTGTTGCTGGTCTGCAAGGCCATAAACAAATGCTCCTCAGCTTCCTCATGTTCCTTACCTTCTTCAGAAAAGTTGGCTTGCTGTTGTAGCTGCGATTTGTTCTTCTTTAGCCTGCAAAATTTCTCATTGTGGCCAAACTTCTTGCAATAATACAATGACTAAGAGTCCTTTCTTTAAACCAGCACTCGCTCTCACCATGATTTGTTCTTTTGCAATAAGAACATGGTGGAAACATTTGACTGTTTGCAGGTACAATAGACTTATTTTTCGAGAAAAATTTCTTACCATTGTTGAAATCTTTCTTCTGGAAATTTCCAGTCTTTCTTCCTTTCCAGTTTGCTTGAAATGCATTTTCCATAACTTCATCATCCCTCATCGCACTCTTTGCTCTCGGATGTGCGGTTTGCTTATTAACTTCAGCAATGGGAAGGTTTTGCAAATCACAAGACTCTTCTATTCTTTGAGATTTTTGCTTCGAATTTTTTCGGGGATGGACATCATAAGCTTTTCTACAATCTTATGATCTTCAAATGTCTCCCCAAGGAGTCTCATCTGGTTTACTACATTCATCAATCTGCCAGAATATACTTTGATAAATTCATGGTCTTTCATCTTCATCAATTCGAACTCTCTCTTGAATGCTAGGAACTTTACGGTTTTGTCTCTGCTTTGCCTTCAAATTCGACACGGAGCTTGTCCCAAATTTGTTTTGGTGTTTCCAAGTTCATGATTTTCGTAAAGATGTGGTCTGCAATTCCAAAATGCAGACATGTAATTGCTTTGTCTTTCTTCAATTTTTCTTCTTCCAAAACTTCCATCTGCGCAATTGTAGGGTCTTCATTTAATGGTGTGGGATCAGCATCTGTCTCCACAATGTTTCATAACCCTTGGGATCGTAGAAAAAACTTCATCTTGACAGCCCAGATGTGATAATTTTCTCCAGAAAAAACTGGAATTGCAGCAGTATTATTGTTGGAGGTTGACATGATTTTTGAAAGTAAAAAGCTCACTTGTGTTTACACTCAATTAAACTCTAACTCTCTGTGTTTTCTCTCAAAAAAAACCCCACAGTCCCGTAAGAAGATGTGCTCTGATACCACTTGTTGGAATTCTTTGATCTAAACAGTAAGTGTTCTACACATCTACTGTTTAGATCAAAATCTGGGAATTGACGAAAGTGAAGAACAAGGCATGAAATTGGCAGAATTCTGAAGAATACTCAGAAAAACTGAAACTTTGAACAATTCACCTTGATTTTATTGAATTCGAAATGCCTATATATAGGCTTACAATGCATGAATTGAAAAACCATAAATCTCTCAACAATCCTAAGAGATTTGGATAGAAACAGATTTTGAAATTCAAAATCTGTTATGAACAATAGTTTTAGCTAAACTCAATCACTACAGCTAATCCATGATAAATCCTACAGCTAATAAGTAATCTTCTTATCCAAAGCTAATCTCACATTCAAATTCTAACATAGGATACATCCACTTTAGTGAGGCCTTTCAGCCTACTAAAACTGGTTGGGATGAGACCGGACAACATATTATGGGAGAGGTTTAAAACCTCTAGGCTGCTTTGCAGACTGTCCAAACTACGACGCTATACCTCCCGTCAAGGAATTCCAAGCGAGATTAAGACTTTGAAGAGACCGTAAAGACCCCATCTCGGCGGGAATACTCCCTGCGAATCTATTCTTGCTCATATTCAAGAATATCGGTTTTGAGCACACGCTAAGTCTGTTTAAGAATTGTTGCACTAAAATTGTTCGCGACTAGGTCAAGTCTTTCGAGATTAGATAGCGATTCGACATCGAAAGGAATATCACCTGAAAGTTTGTTGTCATTTAGTTCAAGTTCAATCAACTTTAAATTTCCCAATTCCTTGGGAATTCCACCAACTAGTTGATTTGACGAGAGGTCAAGAACTTGTAGATGAGTTGCCTTTCCGAGAGTAGCTGGTATTTCTCCAGAGATTTTGTTTCCAGAAATTTTTAAGGCCGACAGATTGTTAAACTGCTCCCATGTCCATGAAAGCTCATCACGCAATTCATTATCACTCAAATCCATGTAATTCAAATGGGGATGTGTTCCAAAAAGCATCGAGATATGTTTCCACTAAGTTGGTTTCTATCAAGTTTGAGTCTCACTAAAGCTGCTGCAATTTTTCAAGCTTTTCGGGATGGGTCCCAGTGAAATAGTGGTATCTGCAGACAAAATATGCAAGTAATCCACCAAGGCACATATCTTGTTGTAGGTTCCCAGACAATCTATTATAATATATTTGTAAGGAAATCAAATAAGTAAGGTTGTTCATTTCAGGAGGAATGAGACCAATAAGACTGTTATTTGACAAGTCTAGAAGAGATAAGTTTTTTAAATTTCCTAAAGACGCCTAGGGTATTATACCGGTTAGTTTGATTAGATGACAAATCTAATATAGTAAGAGATGTTGTCAGGTTCCCAATAGAAGTAATGGGACCAACAAGACTGTTATCAAAAAGGTAAAGTTCATATAAGCTTCTCAAGTTTCCTAAAGATGCCGGTATTGTACCGGTTAGCTTATTAGATGAAAGCGATAATTTAGTGAGAGATGCCGACAGGTTCCCGATAGAAGTAATGGGACCAACAAGATTGTTATCGAAAAGGTCAAGTTCAGATAAGCTTCTTGAGTTTCCTAAAGATGTTGGTATTGTACCATTTAGCTTATTAGATGACAAATATAATATAGTGAGAGATGCCGTGAGGTTCCCAATAAAAGTAATGGGACCAACAAGACTGTTATTCGAAAGGTTAACTTCAGATAAGCTTCTTAGTTTCCTAAAGATGCTGGTATTGTTCCGGTTAACTTATTAGATGACAAATCTAATATAGTGAGAGATGTTGTCAGGTTCCCGATAAAAGTAATGGGACCAACAAGATTGTTATTGAAAAGGCTAAATTTAGATAAGCTTCTTAAATTTTCCAAGGATGTCGGTACTGCACCGCTTAGCTTATTTGATGATAAATATAATTTAGTGAGAGATCCTAATTTTCCAATTTACTGGTGGTATGCCACCGGAAAGTTCATTTAAATAGAGAGAGAGATCGAGTTAAGTGGCTCAAATTGCCTATGGAAGTCGGGATGAATCCTCAGAGATAATTCTCATGCAAAAATAGTTGAGAAAGTGAACTCGGCATTCCAATTTCCTTAGGGATGGAGCCAACGATATGGTTAGCGGCCGAGGGAAAAGAATCCAAGGCTTTTCAATGAGCTTATTTCTGATGGAATGAAACCAGAAATGTTATTGAAAGACAAGTCAAGGATGGTGAGGTTAGAAAGGATACCTATATGCGAAGGAATGGACCCGTAGAGGGAGTTGTTGAGAAGGTTAAGCCCGACCAAGCTAGGAAAGGAAGAGATTCTGAGACTATTAAGCGTACCTCTCAAACTAGAATCGGGCAGACTTATGTTGGTGACACTACCAGACCTGTCGCAACCGATTCCGAACCAGTTGCAAGGGCTGTCTCTGTTAGGAATAATGAAGGTTTTGTAGATGTAATGTACTGGAATGAGAATGATGTATTTCATTGATAAGAACTTGGCATTAATATAGCCAGTGTTACATGAACGGAATAACAAAGAAAAAGGACAAAGGACAAAAGGAAAATAATCGACAGCTAACAGAAAGGAAAACACAAGAAAATAACAACAATAATAAAGGATAGTGACAATTAGTTATTCTAACTGTTTCTCAACTAAATGATCCCTTCATTCCCTCCCTTAAACTAAATGCTATATAATGCATTTAGTTTATAGTAATTTCACAAACTCCCATCAATTTCCGGAGTTTAATAAACTCCTCAATTTTCAGTGACTTGGTCATTATGTCTGCGATCTGATCTTTACTTCCACAGTGAATTAATGCAATCTTCCCTTCCCTAGTAAGATCTCTCAAGAAATGAAACCTCACATCAATATGTTTCTCTGCGACCATGCATCACTTTGGGATTTTTGGACAGACTTGATAGTAGAAGCTGTTATCACACATTACGGTCATGCAACACTTTGTATCTGCGTGACCCAATTCTTCCAAAAATTCTCTTTACCCGATTCCTTGGCACACACACACTGCCGCTGCCACAAATTCAGCTTCTGTGGTTGACAATGTTGTTGCTATCCAATTTTTGACTCTTTATTTTTTATGTTTCAAAAAAAAGTATTTCAAAAACAGATTTTGGGTTCAAGGGCGAAATCGAGCAATTTGGAGTTGAATGGCCGATTGAGGGTTAAATCGTGAAAATCAGGAGCCAAGGGCCAGTTTAGAAAGTCGCGCAAAGCCAAGGTTGAGATTGAATTTTTGATGGGATTTAATTGCATAAAAAGTTTAAATCCAGTTGGGTGCATTTAGAGATTTTTTTAAAGGACCAAATCATATTTTCTTTTCCTTCCTAAAAAATTTCGAAATCTGCATTCTTTTAAAAAAAACATGCACTGGCGTGCATTGAATTTTCATGCGCCATATTGATCACGACGAGATCAATCCAAATTTTCTTCCATTTTCAAATTGATTTTCTTCCCAATTCATTCTCACTCTCGTGAAGCGAGATCAAGCAAATTTTCTTCCCATTTCAATTCGGTCTTCTTCCCATTTCGTCACCGTCACAGC
Organism: Salix koriyanagi; assembly: GCA_029228605.1. Taxonomy (NCBI): domain Eukaryota; kingdom Viridiplantae; phylum Streptophyta; class Magnoliopsida; order Malpighiales; family Salicaceae; genus Salix; species Salix koriyanagi. The sequence continues at coordinate 12,402,352 of CM055341.1, read as the reverse complement.
AATAACGCATGATTCTTTTTCCTAATCAATCGTGATCTCCTTCACGATTCTCCTCCGATTGCTCTCGATTTGATTAGCTTTCCATAACACTTGCATGGCGACCCAACGGTTAAATCCTCTCTGCTATAAATAGCGGCACGGCGAAGAAAAGTGAGGAGAAAAAAAGAGAGAAAGAGAGAAGGGATTTTACGTGGAAAATATTTGAAGGAAACGCGAGAAAATAGAGAGAATGGCGAGAATCATTTACCTAAAAATTTTGAGTCAATCTTCCTCCCTGCTCTCCCCATCGTTTTTATCTTGTTTACTCTGCCTCTCTCTCTAAAACCGGGGGAGCGTCTGTCTCTCTCTCCCTCTCGGTTCACCAACTCCAGCCACCTCGCTCCCCTTCGTCGTCAACGGACTTTCCATTACCTCTCCATCAACTCGAGCAATCATCTTAGGCGAAGGTAGAGGCTACGTCCCACCGTCGCGGCAAGCTCGAGCTTGTCACCTTCCGACGCAATTTCCGGCCACCACGAGGCCACCGTTTCAGTCACCACCACGACCCGGGAAGAACCACCTCTACGTCCTATACACAACGGTATTAACGGGTATTCCATTCTCCATACTCGAAAATTTGCCATTGTCACTTTGTGCATCGTCTACATTTGCTTGCATGCGGGGAGTGAATTAATTCACTCCCCAGCGTGGGCTGCGGGCCGGGCCTTGTGCCGGCCTAGCCTGAGCGAGCTTCCGGCGTGTGGGGCTGGAAGCCCGATCCCGAATGGAGTGCAGGGCTGCCGACCCATCTGGGCTAGCGGCCCGACTGAAGGCAAGGTGGGGATTTGGGGACATTAGCCCGGCCCAATTTAGAGTGAGTGACGACTAGCCCACAGAAAAAATAATAAATAATAATATAAAATATAAAAAATACAAAATTTTCAAAAAATATTTTTTATTAAAGAAAAAAATGTGTTGTTTTCTTGCATACGGCCAATACACTAGCATATTTTAAAAAATCGTTCTTTTGTTTCAAAAAAAATATTTTATCTTGAGTTTTGAAGAGAAAAATGAGTTTTAGCATGGATTTCGCAAATAAAAAATTCATTTCTTGCATTTTGAGATTTTACAACATGTTTGTAAAATCCAAAGGGTATTGGCCAATATTCAAAAAAATATAAAAATCTTATTTTTTTCTTTGGGAATTTATTATTCACCATCGGTATTTGGATAAATAAATAAATCCTAAGGGGTTAATATCCAAAATATTCGGCGGGAATGATATGCCATTATTCACCATCGGTATTTGGGTAAATAAATCTTAAGGGGTTAATATCCAAAATATTCGGCGGGAATGATATGCTATTATTCACTGTCGGTATTTGGATAAATAAATCCAAAAGGGGTTGATATCCAAAATACTCGGCGGGAATGATATCCCATTTGCCATTTGTTTTAACGTATGTTATTTTCAAAGCCATAGCAAATCATAAGCAAACCAAAACATCAAGCAGCTTACCTTAGGTAGGGCGTACTAGGGGTGCTAAAACCTTCCCTTTACGCAACCAGTCCCTTACCCTAGAATCTCTGAAAGACCAGTTTTAGGTTTCCTAGTAACCATTAATACTAGGTGGCGACTCCCCTTTTTTTTTCAAATAAAGAACCCCCCCAACATTTAATCCTCCGCTCACGAGGAAGAGTCACCACGATGCCGCATTACAATAAATTTTTTTTTGGGGTGCGACAGAATGGCGATTCCGCTGGGGACTTGGGCTAAGCTTGACCGTTTTTTTTATTTGTTTATGATATGTTAATTTGTTTATTTGTTTATTTATTTATTTATTTTCATGTTGTTATGGATTATTTATAAGCTTTAGCATGCATCTTTACATCCTGTCATCATGCATCACTTTTTTATTATTTTTGAGAGCACACACCAAACTTTAAGTTAAGTGGGGGGACTAGCGACTTACCTATGACTTGAGTCAAGGTTGAAGTTTGTGTAAACCCCCAACTCTTTGCTGAGTGTTTAGGGCTGGTGGTGATTGGTATACGTGCCATATCACTATCTGCTTTGAACCCCCCATATCGCCTTTACGAGGGTGATCATTTGGGACTGACAAGAGACCCTCTTTAGAGACCAAGTAGTAAACCTACCCCCATGTCTCACGTAAAGGAACTAGAACCTATTGTTAGGATGTATGTTCCGTAATATCTTTTACAACATTTTTGCATAAGGTAGTGTGGCGCACTCTCTGAAGATGAATTCCGTGATGCAACGAGAATTATTTTTCACCACAAGTTCAACTTTGGGTTGTCTGAAAGAAAGGTTGAAAAACTTCTTTTATTGTTAAGTAAAAGAAAGATAAAAGACAGGCTGCTTGAGAGGCAATTTACCCGATCCAATGTTGCAAGATCAGTAGGGTACACAAGCTAGAAGTGTCACTGGTGATGGTAGCTTTGTAACGATTGATAACAAGAAAGATGAGCGAAATGCCGGTGCTACTTTTGGCTCTGCCATCTCCACAGAAAACTTTGGGGACTCTACCAGTAAGCACAGAAGAGAGTATGATAGGGATGTTGCACCTCGTAAAGAATACGGCGTCCAAGTATTTCAAAGTCGACACTAATTTTGAAGCTGCTGAGAGTAACCACACTGCTATTGATCCAAGTATTATTAATCAAGATATGGAAGTTGAAGAGGACTCTTGTCTTTGTGGCAATTGTGGCGGTTTTGGGACTAAAAAAGTGTTCTCGTTGTAAATCAGTGAGATATTGCTCACAGGATGCCAAAAAGCACATTGGAAGGCTGGCCACAAGTTGAAATGCAAGGAGTTCAAATTAAATTCTTCACAAACAGCAAGATCAAACTTTGGTTTTAAACCTTCAGGTGGTGGGATTAAAAACTTTTCTAGCATTGCACTTGCTTCTGCCTGTGAAGTTTCTAACTCTAAGCCTATAAAGAAGCCAGGAAAGGTTCTTTCCCCGTATGAAGAGTTCATTAAACTTTTCAACTCAGACAAGCCCGGATTTTCTCCCTGTGGGCTCTTAAATTATGGAAACAGTTGTTTTGCCAACATGGTTCTACAATGCCTCACATACACGAGGCCATTTGTTGCATATTTGTTGAATAAAGGACATCAAGCAGAATGTAGACATAATGATTGGTGTTTCAATCCCATGTTGAAAAAGCAAGCCAAAGCACGCTTCCCTTTTCACTAGATAAATATTCTTTCTCGGTTACCTAATATTGGTGGTAATCTTGGCTATGGAAGACAGGAGGATGCTCATGAGTTCATGAGATTTGCTATTGATACTATGCAATCAGTATGCCTTGAATTAAAGGCTATTGAACCTGCATCTCAAGAGACTACAATAATTCAACATATATTTGGGGGTCGCCTCCAATCTCAGGTGATTTGTGCAAAATGCAATAAGATTTCGAATCAGTTTGAGAACATGATGGGTTTAACTGTTGAGATTCATGGTGATGCTGCATCCTTGGAGGAATGCCTTGATCAATTCACAGACAAAGAGTGGCTTCATGGAGAAAATATGTGATAGGTGCAATAACTATGTTAAGGCATGGAAGCGTCTTACCATTCAATGAGCTCCAAATGTTCTTACAATCGCTTTAAAGAGATTCCAGAGGGGGAGGTATGGTAAACTTAACAAAAGGGTAACTTTTCCTGAGATGATGAGTGAAGGAGGAGATGGCACCGATGTATACAAGCTTTATGCAGTTGTTGTCCATGTGGATATACTAAATGCATCATTTTTTTGGGTCATTACATCTGTTACACCAAGGATTTCCATGGAAGCGGCATAGAATTGATGACAACAAGGTTTCTAGTTTGAATTAGGCGAGGTGCTTTCTCGGGGTGCATATATGCTTGTGTACAACGGGGGTTTCTGTTCGGCCATCTTGTCTCGAGAACCATTGAGCCTTCAAAGGAGCAACAATCAATCGTGAAAGTAGATGCGGATTCTTACACAAAGAACCCAAGCGAACACCTTTCACCAATAAAGTTGATGAAGCCACATAATTTTGAGCTTTCTTTTTACTGCATTGGACGGTGATAAGCGTCGTAGAAAAGCACATAAAATTGTGAGTGCTGCCAATATAAGGAGTACAAAAAACATTGGCTTATCAGGTCAGCAGCATAAAAGAAGAAAGTTGATCAGGCCAAAATTCAGTGGTAATGGATCGTCTGGCAATGTTAATATCGGAAGTCAGGATAATGCAAGTAGGATGACTCAGAATGTTGAGTTACCAGATATGACACTTCATATTGACCTTGAAGAAAATAATACTAGTTTTCAAGGCTGTTCAGATTGTGAAGGAAACGAGAAGGTAGCAAACTGTGTGGTGACCCCCAGCAAAGCTAATGGAGACAGCAAAGAAGCATTACAGGATGTTGGTCCAGTTTCTAGTGAATACAGAAAGTAGTTTGCCCTCGATGAATTTTGAGGTTGAGGGGATTATCAAGTGTGTACTTGATCATGATGGAGGTAATGGAAATATATCTGATAATGTTAAAGCTGAGAATAGATCTTTTCACCATGGAGGAAATGAAAAGATACCTGACAATGCGGAAGTCGCGAATAGATCTTGCCCAACAACTGGTGAGAATGCCTTAGATATTATGTTAAGCAGCAGAATGGATTATAGCGTGGATCGGAAAAGGCATTCAAAGAAGTTGGAAATGTTGAAGAAAGTAAGCAGCAGCTATTTCTGCAATTTGTGGGGGAACAGTGCAAAGCATCTATTGAAACCGTCAGTTACTCCAATACAAAAAAGTCTGTAGAATTATGTGATCAAGATGACAAACGTGTAGAGGTGATAGCAGCGGCTGCGAGGCAAAGGCGTAAAGTGGTTGCTTTGAGCGAGAAGATAGTGGAAATGGAAATCTTGAAAGTCCCAGCCATTGACCATGGCGCAATCACAGATCTCAAGCGAGAAGATTGTGCATTTTGTTTTTGGTTCATAAGGTGAAGTTAACAACAAGAACATCCAATGCAGCGAACAAATTGAACCATCATAAATTGAAAAAAAGATGGTCCCCATTACGTGCTTATAGGATGCACCCAGAAATTTGCCAGTTTCCCTCCTTGCACTTTTATGATAACAAGTTGATGAACGGAGAGCAAATGTCAAACAAATCAGCATCATTTCATGAGATTGGGGTTCTTGGCCTTTATTTATGCTATGACATTACGGACGGCCAGGAGCTTCGCGGTAAAAAATTCCGGTGCATCGGCTCTTATAATGAACGTGAGATTTGAAGGCTGCGGTTGAGTTGCTATGATTTTTCAAAAGGAGGTACTCATCCGAGTTTGTTGGTGGTAGAATTGGCATCATAACTCCATATAAGTGCCGACTCTCACTTACAGCGCTCTCATTTCTCTAGTGCATTTGGATCATCTGTTGTTGCTGATATGGAGTTCAATACTGTTAATGGCTTTTAGGGCCTAGAGGTTGATATACTGATACTTTCCACTATTAGAGCAGCTGATTTAAGTTCATCTATGAATGGATTGAGCTCCAGCAGTATTAGGTTTGTCGCTGATATAAGACGGATGAATGTTGCCCTGACAAGAGCCAAGCTCTCGCTTTGTATTTTGGGTAATGCGAGGACCTTGCAGACGAACCGGAACTGAGCAGCTCTAGTAAAGGATGCTAAAGAGAGGAATTTGGTCATCTCAGTGAAACAACCATATGAATCCTTGCTTGAAACAGCTCCTAGGGATGCTTGCAAGAGAGAAAGTATTAATAATCATTCAAGACTGTCTAGGCATGCTGAAAATTCTAGAAGCAAAGGCAAACTAGGCAAACAAAATGAGCGAGAAAGTGCACGGGGGATAAAAAAACTCTATTCGTTTACGTGACCCGATGCCATAGTACTGTATTGCGGGAGACGGTAATGATGTTTATATCCAAAGTAGCAAAAGAAAAGCAAGAGAGGAACATGATCTTCCAAGGAAAATGGATGTCAAGTACTGTAATTCCCGGGAGAATCCATTCGCGGTGGTGAAAGCAAGGGAAGAGAAAGAAGCGAGAAGAAACTTGACTCCGGTAAGAAGAAAGATAAATGTGCAAATTCAAAGAGTTCTAGGGAGCGTTCTGAACATGAACTAGGTGATGGCCACAAAAATCTGAAATTGAGCAGGGGAACAAAGAAATTTATTGAAGGTAAGAGAAGTCAGAAGAATTTGGAGAGTTCTACATCCTTAGATGAAGGCAGCCTCACAAGCAAGGAGGTCAATGATGGTAAAGATCCTAATCTTGTAAGTGCTTGTTTAGATATGATTACAACAACATGAAGCTGTTGAGGCCATTCTAAACTCATCGCTCATTTCCTCCAAGAAGTCAGAACCATCAACGAAATCTATGTCTTCCAAAAGGCCCCCTCCAACCTCTGTTGCAAGTGGTGGAATCAGACCTCCCAAGACAAGAAAAGGTCTGTGGTAGCCTCAAAAGGTTTATTGCAAAATCAGATCCATCAGCACCACAGTAAAAATGAAAATTTGTGTGATCCCAGCATGGTATGAAGTCGGATTCTGTTTTGAGATTTTAGCGGAGCCTATTTTATCATCCCTGAAAGTTTATGGAAAAAAGGCCGGTTTGATCTTGAATATCAAGGTAAACCATGGATTGGATAAGTTTGGTTTACGTGTGGTGATTCTTTGTTATAGATCCCCAAGGCAATACAGCATTGGTCTTGAAAATACAGAAATGCTACTAGTGTGGCTGATCATTGTGGATAAGATCGATTTTTGGTTCAACACTGCATGTGCTTGCCAATTATTAAATTGCAGGCAAGTTTTGTCTAGAAAATCTAGACCACAATGCCTCTCGGGTGGACCTTGATCCGAGTGACCAAAACCCTGCTGAGTTTGAGGCCTGTATTCTTGGTTTAGAAGCTGCATTGGGATTTGAGCATAAAAAATAGATGCGTATGGAGACTCAATGCTATTTGTCAAGAAAAAGGAGAATGACAAACCAAAGAAAAGAAATACCTTACTAAGAAATCCTGTCTAAGCTAGCTGGAGAATTTGAGGAAATACAGTTCACCCATCGAGGAAGGGAAGGGAATCAGTTTGTCGATGCTTTGGCCACACTAGCTTCTATGGCTAGAGTAGACTTTGGACAAAACTTATAGCAGATACACATTGATATCAGAAGATAGACTAGCTCGTTCCTGCTCAGTTGAAGGAGAAATAGATGGAAACCCTTGGTACTACGATATCAAGAATTTCATCCAAAACCAAGCTTATCCCCTGGGGGCATCCAAAAAGAGAAGAAAACCTTGAGGAGGCTAACGATGGATTTTTACCTTGATGGGGAGGTTTTGTATAAAAGGTCATATGACGGTACTTTGTTGAGATGCCTAGATGGAGTTGAAGCCCAGAAGCAGCGTTGCGAGAAGTCCATGAAGGGATCCGCTCAACCCATACTAATAGGCATATGATGGCTAGAAAAATGCAAAGAAATGGTTATTTATGGAGGACATTAGAGAGGGATTGCATCGACTATGTCCGCAAGTGTCATAAGTGTCAAGTCCGTGGCGACAAAATCAATGCCCCTCCAGCTCTTATGTTTAACTTGATATCTCGGTGGATTTTTGCATTGTGGGGGGATGGATGTGATTGGGCCTATCAATCAAAAGCCATGGTCATAGGTTTATTCTCGTGGCTATCAACTACTTCACAAGATTGGGTAGAAGTTGGGTCATTTGCTCATGTAGCATAAAAGGTGTTGAAGAAATTTGTTGAAGGAGATTTGATATGTCGATATGGACCACCAGAAATATCATAACTGATAATGCTCAGAACTTCAATGGAAGAATAATAATAGAACTTTGTGCTTAATGGAAAATCAAGCAACCCCACACTTGGGGGCATGGTCAGATTTGGATAAAAGCAAAGATCATCGCAGATAGCCCATAATAAGCAGGGCACTTGCGGTTGAGTGGTTGAATGACTTATGACAATTTGAATGAGTCATCCAATCAGAGAAGCCTGCAAAGCTTTGGAGATTAGGCAAAGGCATCCTGTTGATAGTGGAGCATCAGAGAAAAAGGGGCCTATGTTTCTAAAGAGAATCTCAGGTCAACAAAATCACGGAAGATGAATTGAAGATCGATAATGAATTGAAGATCGGTGTTGCTTCGAGATGGGTGGGTCACCCAGAAAAATGAGACCATGCTAGCCGGGTCGGTCACCCAGAAAAATGAGACCACGGGTCGGTCACCCATCAAATGAGGCCATGCTAGCCGGGTCGGTCACCCAGAAAAATGAGACCACGGGTCGGTCACCCATCAAATGAGGCCATGTTAGCCGGGTCGGTCACCTAGAAAAATGAGACCACGGGTCGGTCACCCATCGAATGAGGCCATACTAACCGGGTCGGTCACCCATCGAATGAGGCCATACTAACCGGGTCGGTCACCCATCGAATGAGGCCATGCTAACCGGGTCGGTCACCCATCAAATGAGGCCATGCTAACCGGGTCGGTCACCCATCGAATGAGGCCATGCTAACCGGGTCGGTCACCCATCGAATGAGGCCATGCTAACCGGGTCGGTCACCCATCGAATGAGGCCATGCTAACCGGGTCGGTCACCCATCGAATGAGGCCATACTAACCGGGTCGGTCACCCATCAAATGAGGCCATACTAACCGGGTCGGTCACCCATCAAATGAGGTCATACTAACCGGGTCGGTCACCCATCAAAATGAGACCACGGGTCGGTCACCAATCAAATGAGGCCATACTAACCGGGTCGGTCACCCATCAAATGAGGCCATGCTAACAGGGTCGGTCACCCAGAAAAATGAGACCTTGCTAACCGCTAACCGGGTCGGTCACCCATCGAATGAGGCCATACTAGCAGAGTCGGTCACCCATCGAATGAGGCCATACTAGCAGGGTCGGTCACCCATCAAATGAGGCCATGCTAACGAGGGTCGGTCACCCGAGAAAAAATGAGACCTTGCTAACCGTTAACCGGGTCGGTCACCCAAAAAAAAGTGAGACCCTTCATATCTAGCTTGGGTAGGTCACCCGAAAGCGAGACCCATATCCTTCATTTCGTTTTTCTTTACAACGCTTACTATTTTAAGTCTTTTTACAAGACTTTAGTCGTAAGCATTGTAAAGAGGGGCATCTGTTGCTATCCAATTTTTGACTCTTTATTTTTTATGTTTCAAAAAAAAAGTATTTCAAAAACAGATTTTTGGGTTCAAGGGCGAAATCGAGCAATTTGGAGTTGAATGGCCGATTGAGGGGTTAAATCGTGAAAATCGGGAGCCAAGGGCCGGTTTAGAAAGTCGCGCAAAGCCAAGGTTGAGATTGAATTTTTGATGGGATTTAATTGCATAAAAAGTTTAAATCCAGTTGGGTGCATTTAGAGATTTTTTTAAAGGACCAAATCATATTTTCTTTTCCTTCCTAAAAAAATTTCGAAATCGCATTCTTTTAAAAAAAACATGCATGGCGTGCATTGAATTTTCAGGGCGCCATATTGATCACGACGAGATCAATCCAAATTTTCTTCCATTTTCAAATTGATTTTCTTCCCAATTCATTCTCACTCTCGGCGAAGCGAGATCAAGCAAATTTTCTTCCCATTTCAATTCGGTCTTCTTCCCATTTCGTCACCGATCACGGCAATAACGCATGATTCTTTTTCCTAATCAATCGTGATCTCCTTCACGATTCTCCTACGATTGCTCTCGATTTGATTAGCTTTCCATAACACTTGCATGGCGACCCAACGGTTAAATCCTCTACTGCTATAAATAGCAGCACGGCGAAAGAAAAAGTGAGGAGAAAAAAGAGAGAAAGAGAGAAGGGATTTTACGTGGAAAATATTTGAAGGAAACGCGAGAAAATAGAGAGAATGGCGAGAATCATTTACCTAAAAAATTTTTGAGTCAATCTTCCTCCTGCTCTCCCCATCGTTTTTATCTTGTTTACTACGCTCTCTCTCTAAAACCGGGGGAGCGTCTGTCTCTCTCTCCCTCTCGGTTCACCAACTCCGGCCCACCTCGCTCCCCTTCGTCGTCAACGGACTTTCCATTACCTCTCCATCAACTCGGCAATCATCTTAGGCGAAGGTAGAGGCTACGTCCACCGTCGCGAGCAAGCTCGAGCTGTCACCTTCCGACGCAATTTCCGGCCACCACGAGGCCACCGTTTCCGTCACCACCACGACCCGGAAGAACCACCTCTACGTCCTATACACAACGGTATTAGCAGGTATTCCATTCTCCATACTCGAAAATTTGCCATTGTCACTCGTGCATCGTCTGCATTTGCTTGCATGCGGGGAGTGAATTAATTCACTCCCCGCGTGGGCTTGGCGAGGCCGGGCCTTGTGCCCGGCCTAGCCTGAGCGAGCTTCCGGCGTGTGGGGCTGGAAGCCCGATCCCGAATGGAGTGCAGGGTGCGCCGACCATCTGGGCTAGCGGCCCGGCTGAAGGCAAGGTGAGTGCTGGGGTCATTAGCCCGGCCCGAATTTAAAGTGGTGGCGACGGCCCACTCGAAAAATAATAAATAATAATATAAAATATAAAAATACAAAATTTTCAAAAAATATTTTTATTAAAGAAAAAATGTGTTGTTTTCTTGCATACGGCCAATACACTAGCATATTTTAAAAATCGTTCTTTTGTTTCAAAAAAAATATTTTATCTTGAGTTTTGAAGAGAAAATGAGTTTTAGCATGGATTTCGCAAATAAAAAATTCATTTCTTGCATTTTGAGATTTTACAACATGTTTGTAAAATCCAAAGGGTATTGGCCAATATTCAAAAAAATATAAAAATCTTATTTTTTTCTTTGGGAATTTATTATTCACCATCGGTATTTGGATAAATAAATAAATCCTAAGGGGTTAATATCCAAAATATTCGGCGGGAATGATATGCCATTATTCACCATCGGTATTTGGGTAAATAAATCTTAAGGGGTTAATATCCAAAATATTCGGCGGGAATGATATGCTATTATTCACTGTCGGTATTTGGATAAATAAATCCAAAAGGGGTTGATATCCAAAAATACTCGTCGGGAATGATATCCCATTTGCCATTTGTTTTAACGTATGTTATTTTCAAAGCCATAGCAAATCATAAGCAAACCAAAACATCAAGCAGCTTACCTTAGGTAGGGCGTACTAGGGGTGCTAAAACCTTCCCTTTACGCAACCAGTCCCTTACCCTAGAATCTCTGAAAGACCAGTTTTAGGTTTCCTAGTAACCATTAATACTAGGTGGCGACTCCCCTTTTTTTTTCAAATAAAGAACCCCCCCAACATTTAATCCTCCGCTCACGAGGAAGAGTCACCACGATGCCGCATTACAATAAATTTTTTTTTGGGGTGCGACAAATGTCACAATGGGTTGTTTTTTCGAACACCATGAAACTGCACTTGACCCCATAAAGAAGACATAGCCAGATGTACTTTTCCTATCATCCATGTTGCCAGCATAGTCGCTATCTGTGAATGCTAACACTGTTCCATCTTCTCCTCTTTTGTAATGAATTCCATAATTCACACTCCCCTTCAAGTATCGCAGTGCTCTTTTAGCTGCCTGTAGATGAACTTCCATAGGTTTTGCCATATACCTGCTTATGAGACAGATAACAAACATCATATCTGGCCTAGTGGCTGTCAGATACATTAGATTGCCCACTAATTGTTTGTAACCCGTCTCATCAATCGGAATACCATTTCCTTCTTTACTCATCCTAGAACCCGGGACGATTGGATTCCCCACCGAATTACTCTCCATCATGCCGAACCTTTTCAAGACTTCCAGTGCATATCTTCTTTGACATATATAAATGCCATCAGACCTTTGTAAAACCTCAATTCCAAGGAAGAATCTCATCTTTCCCAAATCGGACATGTCAAATTCTCTCAACATAGAATTTTTTAAATTCGAGATAGCATTATTTCATCATTGCCGGTAAAAAATTAAGTCATCGACGTAAATACTTACAATGATGATTCTCCCTTCTGATTCCTCCTTGTGAATAATGTCTGCTCACTCTCGCACCTTTGAAAGCCTTCACCGATGAAATGTGCTTCAATTCGGCTAAACCATGCTCGTGGAGCTTGTTTCAACCCATACAGTGCTTTATGTAATTTGTAAACCGGATGTTCCACTGCCTTTCCTTTCATAACCTCTTGGTTGCTCCACATATACATCTTCGCTTAGCTCTCCATGAAGAAACGCTGATTTGACATCCAGGTGAGAAATTACCCAATTTTTGTGTGCCGCCAAGGCAATGATCATCCATACGGTATCCATCCTTGCCACTGGCGCGAAGACTTCTGTGTAGTCTACCCCATATTTCTGAGAATAACCCTTCGCCACCAAGCGAGCTTTGTATTTATCAATTTTTCCATTCTCATTGTATTTTGTCTTATAGACCCACTTTACCCCAATTTTTTTTGCTCCCATAGGTAGAGTTGTGAGTGTCCACGTGTCGTTCCTTTCAATTGATGCCATCTCACTGTCCATTGCTTTTGACCAATTAGAATTTTTTATGGCTTCTTCATAAAGCCACGGATCGGTTGACACTGCAAATGCCATCACGTGATCTTCATCTTCAGAAATCAAATCCTCTCCACTGAAATAATCACCCAACCACGCAGGAGGCTGTCTCACTCGAGCTTGCCTTCCAGCTCGTTCTTCGCGAGCTGACTCACCTTGCTCTTCACGAGCTGAGTCACCTCGCTCTTCACGGGCCATGTCATCACTAGCCCGTGCACGTGTTTTTCAACATCAATTTCCCGTCTTTGCTTTGAGTAGCGAGAAATCAATTGGCCATCGGCACCATCAAGAAGCGGCAAGTGAAGGTCATGCTCACTTGGTTTCTCTCGCACCACTGTGCTCCCCAACAACAGGTTCGTCATTTCTATCTTCGTCTTCTTCACTTTGATCACCCCAGTCCAATTCACCCATTTGATTTTGAACAGTGTCGTCCCAATTCCATTTTTCTTCTTCTTCAAAAAACACGTCCTTGCTTACCAGAATTTTCTTAGCTACGGGATCAAAGAGTCTGTAACCCTTTGATTCATCACTTACCCCCAATAAGACGCACATAATACTCCTGTCATCAAGCTTTATTCTTCTCTGCTCTGGAACATGAACATGTGCCCGACAACCAAAAACCCTAAAATGGCTCACTGTGGGTTTTCTTCCACTCCATGCCTCCTCTGGTGTGACCTCCTTTACTGCCAAAGTGGGGCACCGATTAAGAACATAAACCGCCCAATTTCTTTGCTTCAGCCCAAAAAACTCTCGGCATGTTCTTGTCTGTCAACATGGATCGAACCATGTTCATCATCATTCTGTTCTTCCTCTCTGCGACACCGTTTCTGCTGCGGTGTGTATGCAGATGGTCAAATGTCTCTTGATCCCATTGATTTGGCGAGAATGTGTTGAATTCATTGGACACAAATTCCCCCCCTCTGTCAGTTCGAAGGCACTTGATAGATTGCCCAGACTGTTTTTCGACCATTGATTTAAAGCATTTAAACCAATTAAATGCCTCCGATTTTTCTGCCAAAAAATATACCCAACATTTTCTCTTTATGTCGTCTATAAACAGTAGAAGATACCTTTATTGCTGTTTGATGTTGGGGGTAATCGGTCCACATATATCGGCATGAATGAGCTCTAATTGTTGTGTTGCTCTCCAGGTACTCTGCTGTGGGATTGCATCTCGATGTTGCTTCCCCTTGAAGCATTCAATACGAGTTGAGTGCGAGGCTGCAATATCGGGGAGACCATGGACCATGTTTTTGTTGACCAAGATCCTCGAGACCTTTGTAGGCTGAGATGCCGTGGCGTCGATGCCAAAGAGAGCCCGAGTGGTTGTGTTCTGTGTGAAGGCACTGAGCAGATTGTTCTTGACAGGTAAGTTCATGATCTGGAAATAAAATGAACATTCTGTTGATGCTCATTGTAGTTTGTATGATTAGGCCTCTTGTAGGATGAAATATTGTGCATTTTCCATCTTTGAACAAGACCTCCAAACCCCTTTCCTGTAGTTGACCCACACTTAGTAGGTTGTTTTTCAATTCCGGAACATAATACACCTCTGCAATGGTGTGTGTTTTCCCATTTAATACCAGCTTCACATTTCCTTTCCCCATCACTCTTATCCTTGTGTTGTTTCCCAGTTTCACAAACTGTCGAAACTGCATATCAAACTCACAAAACATTTCCTGATGACCACACATATGATTTGAACATCCCGAATCAAGAAACCATGCGTCTTCTCTTCTGGACTTATGTTTCTCCATATAAGTCATTAAGAGCATCTCCTCAGCATCATCAAGCTCAGTGTAAAAAGATGCCCTGTTTCCAGTGGGACATTCCCACTGGAAATGCCCAAGCTGTTGGCAACGATAACATTGGACTGTTGCTTTGTTAATGTCCGATCGTCCCCTTCCTCTAGCTCTTCCTCTATAGAAGCTTCTGCCACGGCTTCTACCTCCCTCATACACACCTCTGCCTCCTCCTTCATATGCTACCTTCAAAGCTTGTTCCTCACCCTTTCTCCTTTGAAACTTTTGTTCATGAACAACCAATGAACTCTGAAGTTCATCAACACTTAGAGCATCAATGTCCTTTGATTCTTCAATGGAACATACAACATAGTTGTATTTTTCCGTTAAAGAACGTAAGATCTTCTCTACAACTTTTACATCCTGCATATCTTCTCCATATGTTCTCATCTTGTTGGCCACTGTCATGACCCTAGAGAAATATTTTGTCACTCCTTCACCAATCCTCATTTCCGGTGTCTCAAACTCTCGCGGAGAGTGCGCGAGGTAAGATCTCTTCACCCTTGCATTTCCTTTCGAATTTTTTTTTCATTGCATCCCATATGTTCTTGGCAGTATTCTTGTTCGAGAATAGTCTCAAGAAGCTGTTCGATCGATTGCTTGGAATAGGTAGTTCTTTACCTTCAAATCCTTTAACTTCATATCATCATTTTTCTTCTGTTGAACCTCAGTTAGTATCGATCCACTTGCAGGCTCAATGTATCCATTCTCCACTAGTTCCCACATCTCTTTGGATCGGAGAAAGTTCTCCATTAACATCCCCCAGTGATCGTAGTGGCCATTGAATCTCGGAATGGCTGGCTGAACAAAGCTGCTCCCCTCTGTTGTCATGTTGCTTGCAAGGATTGGTTGATAAAAGCTGATGAAGGTTAATGAAGGTTGATGAAGGCTCTGATACCACTTGTTAGGAATAATGAAGGTTTTGTAGATGTAATGTACTGGAATGAGAATGATGTATTTCATTGATAAGAACTTGGCATTAATATAGCCAGTGTTACATGAACGGAATAACAAAGAAAAAGGACAAAGGACAAAAGGAAAATAATCGACAGCTAACAGAAAGGAAAACACAAGAAAATAACAACAATAATAAAGGATAGTGACAATTAATTATTCTAACTGTTTCTCAACTAAATAATCCCTTCAGTCTCCAGCCCAAGAAGACAGGAGAGACTGGCTCTGGCTGTCGAGACTGACTTTCCATTCTAGAAGAGCTTCCGCTTCCTTCCTTCCATTTGCTACTTCAGCTCCAGTACTAGCCGAGTAAGCAAAAGAAGCAAGGAAGGAAGCATGAGCAAGTAAGGAAAAAATCAAGAAAGGTGAGGATAAGAGCAGGATCTGGGAAGCCATGGCCTTAATTGGTGGTTTGATTTCTTAAAGGGATGCATAAAATGATTCACCCTGCACACCTATATATATATATGGGAAGGAAATGATAGATTTGGCGTGATGGGTGAAAGAAAGGTGCAGGACAGGGTAAGATTAGTGATCAGAACATTCAATCTTGACCGGAAATGAAGTTTTCATTGTGTAGAAAATAAAATTAATAATCCTAATTACCCCAAAAATTAAAATCTTTACGGAAATCACTTCATGAGAAATCTTATGCACTACATTTTGTGGGATCCTTTCTGTGTTCATCCATTCATTTAGGGGATTAGATTTATTTATTTATATGTTTTAAGCATTACTCTAAATTCAGCCACATGTTAATGCTCGGAAACGGGGGATAAAACTATTTAATTTTGTCTTCACTTGAGTTGACATAGAAAATTAGCAACTTAGGGGTGTTTGGGAAATCAATTAAAAAATGTTTTTGAAAAAATTTGTGTTTTATATTAAATTATATATTTTTTGTTGTTGTAAGATTATTTTGATGTATTAATATTAAAAATATTTTTTAAAAAATAAAAAATATTATTTTAATATTTTTTTAATAAAAAAACACTTTAAAAGACAATATCAATCCCAAATATACACTTTTTACTATAAAAACCGAGTCTTCTTTTTAATTACGTCATGCTTGTTTTGAAACTGAGTCCAGTGGACAGAAAAATCAAGGAAAATCTAATGAGAACCACTTGACACTCTAAAGGCACTTCCAAAATTATTAATTGAATCACACGCTCATAATTTAATGTCGATTTGCACAATAAATTTACTGCTCTACCCCTGCCACACAATAACGTTTAGCTTTGATAGAGGATTAGTAACATTTGCTCTCAATATTTTTATTTCTAGGTTTGATTCTTAGCTCTTTTATTAGATTCTAATTCTTAGCTCTTTGCACAATAATTTTTATTTTTTTTAAATTCATTTCTTATTCTTTTGATTTTTATTTTGGATTTTTATTATGAGTATAAAAGATATTACTATTTCTGTCGAGTTTTAAAAGTTACTTTTGAATAGATACAGAGAAGGAATAACCAATTGCTTGTAGTTAGCCATTCTTGGAATGGAGCGAAGTTTCTTTTGAAAAAAAAACGTTGGCTATTAATGGTGACATTAGCTATTAATGAAATTTCAAATTTGCAGTTTTTGTCAGTAATTTAAGAAAATAGAAAGCATTGGCCACATCTTTAAGGACAAGTTTGGTTTGGTTGTGGAAATTAATGGAAGTGGTTTTATTAAATCATCAAGATTTTTAGTTGTATTACTAATTTGGCAATATTGAAAGAAGCTTATTATCACTACCAATTACAAAATACCAAGAGCTTAATATAATTCTTTTTTTTTTTTGGAAAACGAAAAAAGAGAGCAGAAAATATGCTGAATTGAATTCTTGAAAGTGTTCACCTGGCAAAAATATGTTGCTCATGAAAACTAAAAATATGTGAAATATTTCACCTGGCGAATTTAAGTTTGAAACGAGAAAACTTTGTTTCTTGTTTTGGGATTCAATATACACAAGCAGTAAGCGAAGATATAGACGGAATGTAAGGATTTGGACTAAATATCTAAGACAGACAATAACACCTCTTGCCATCTGAGTTACTGGCTCCTTGACGATGACTTATCACTTAATATTACATTTTTTCAAACAAGTTGTTTTTGTTGGAAAATTCTCTGATGAACAAACAAACACTGTTCAGATCACTGTCAGGAATTTGTCCCTGACGCAAAGAAACAAGCACTGTTCAAATCAGTGCTGAGAAACCAAGAGTCTGCCCAGAATTTTCCCAGAATTTAGAAAGTATAAAGAACTAATAATTGGTGCAAGAAAACACAGAACAAGGGGCAGAATTGTTGGAAAAATTGGAAAAGCTCTAAAATCTGAAATTGATAGAAATTGAAGAACAAAAATAAAATCATAAATATTGGAATGAATCACATTCATTCATTCCATAAAATCATAAATATTGGAATGAAGTACATCCATCCATTCATTCAATTTATTCAATTGAAACTTTGCCTATTTATAGGCTTACAAAAACTAGAAATTGAAATAAACTAGAAATCTCAATAGACTAGGAGAGGTTATTGGATAAGGATAGGATTTATGATAAATCCTATTAGAAATGGTAATCAAAACTAATTAGAACTCTATAGCTAAAAAAAGAGCTAATCTCTTTAGAATCCTACAACGAAAACTTCTTATCTTCTTATCTTCAAAGCTAATCTCATTGAAATTTAACACTCCTCCTTGAGATTTGCTTTGGATATCCCCAACTTCATCTTTAGGAACTCCAATCTTGCTAGAGGAAGTGTCATGGTCATCACATCAAGCTGAGTTAGATTTTCATCAACTCTGTTTTGTCCCAAATCAAAATCAGCATAAACTTCAAATTTTGCTCCTCCTGTTTTCGTGTACCATTTCACACGGTCAACAGTACAAATATGAGTTTGAGCTTCAAATTTTTGTGGCAAAGAAACCATCATTTTCTCTACCACCTTTTGATCTTCAATCACCTTTTGATCTTCAATCACCTTTCCAAGCAGCCTCATTTGATTCATAACATCCATCAATCTGCGAGAATAATCCTTGAATCCCACAGTCCCGTAAGAAAACTGCTCTGATACCCATTGTTGGAAAAATTGGAAAAGCTCTAAAATCTGAAATTGATAGAAATTGAAGAACAAAAATAAAATCATAAATATTGGAATGAATCACATTCATTCATTCCATAAAATCATAAATATTGGAATGAAGTACATCCATCCATTCATTCAATTTATTCAATTGAAACTTTGCCTATTTATAGGCTTACAAAAACTAGAAATTGAAATAAACTAGAAATCTCAATAGACTAGGAGAGGTTATTGGATAAGGATAGGATTTATGATAAATCCTATTAGAAATGGTAATCAAAACTAATTAGAACTCTATAGCTAAAAATAAGAGCTAATCTCTTTAGAATCCTAAAACTAAAACTTCTTATCTTCTTATCTTCAAAGCTAATCTCATTAAAATTTAACACTTGTTAGGATACTGCCATCCCTAAGCTTTTATTTATTGAAGAAAATTGAAAAACTAGAAATTCCAGTCCATTACAATCTCTTCAACTAAACTGGAAATATTCAAAACTTCTTAAATAAGAAAAGCTAACTAACTAACTAGGAAAATTAACTTGTTGTGATCAATACAATTTGATCCTTATTGAAAACATAAAACTGATAATTAAAACAGTAAAGGAAATCTTGATGATCTTCGTAGCTTCAGTCTTTAATGTGCAGACTTGGAATCAGTTGACTTGGACCCTGCATTTTCAACAGTTTTTCACAAGACAGGAAAGCTGCAGACAGTAAAACTTCAACCAGTAACATTTTTGTGAACCAGTTCATCTCCCAATTCTATCGTGGAGAATAGCTTTGGCAATGGTGGCCAACGAGCTGTAAGCTGTGTAGAAACTTGTAGCATTGTTGGCCGATAATGGGGATCGGTCTGCAAGCAAGCAAACACTACTTTTGCAACATGTGCCACGCCGTCGGCAAGCTTGTTTTTGGGAGGTGGGAGGCGCTGGTCTAGAACATCCTGCAAGAGTGTATTGTGACCGATTGGTGATGATGAGGAGGTGGAAGCCGATAACATCAGGGATGAGATGAAATCGCCAGGATGCTTTCCCATCATGACTTCCAACGCTACTACTCCGAAGCTATACACATCACATTTTGCATCCACTTTCATTGTGTATGCCAACTCTGCAAAAGAGACTGGTCATGCTATATTTTTCCAAAATAAGCTGCATTTATTAATTGCTTTTGTGCTAAGCTAAGAACCAGCTATCAGTAATAAGGTTAATCAATCATAAATTCATATTCTTCGTGAGAGGTTAATAATTTTCATAAAGTAAAGTAACCTATTGTAGAAGGTGATATTGAAACAACGCAACATACCTGGAGCTGTGTACCCAAAGGTGCCAGCAAATGATGTCCAATTGGACGAGTCAGGCATTAAGAGCCTAGCTGTGCCAAAATCAGAGACATGAGCCTCATATTCTGCATCCAAAAGAACATTGTTGCTGGAAATGTCTCTATGAATAATTGGAGGTGAGCAGTCATGGTGCATGTATCATAAAGCGTTGGCTACCCCTTTGATAAGATTTAGCCTTTTATCCCAATCCATCTTCACCGCTTGTTTCTCGTCGTTCAATACCCTTCTCAAGCTTCCCCTTTCCACAAATTCATATACCAAAAATGAGTGTTTAGCATGAGAGCAGAAACCATACAGCTTGACAATGTTCCGATGTCGTATACCCATTAAGACATCAATCTCGCTTCTAAAAGCTTTCAAGCTGGTCATCTCAACCTCTGGTGTTTGGTGAAATTTCTTCACAGCAAGGACTTGTTCTGATGGAAGCACAGCTTTGTAAACAACTCCATACCCTCCTGTACCAATGCAATATCTGGAGTTGAATTCTTCAGTAGCCTCAATGATGTCTGCATAGCACAGTTCCCAATCAGGGCACCATCTCACGCTTTGTGGTGTTTCCATTAACCTTTTTGTTCTTCGATTTTGGAAAAAGATAACAAAACCTACAATCAAGCCCAACAAACTACCCAGCAGAGGAATTACAGTGAAAATGACAACTTTGGAGCCCTTCTTGTGCACAGATTTATTTTTCATGAGCGCTGCACAAGCCTTCAAACCAGTAGCATTGCCACACAGGTTGCTGTTGTTGCGAATTGCTTCAAATGGTGCCTCGCGAAAGGCTTTGATGTCAGGAATAGGACCCTCTAACTTGTTATAGGATACATCCACTTTAGTGAGGCCTTCCAGTCTTCTAAAACTAGTTGGAATGTGACCGGGCAACATATTGTGGGAGAGGTCTAAAACCTCTAGCCGCTGCAGCTGTCCAATCTCTGGCGCAATATCTCCTGTCAGGGAATTCCAACTGAGATCAAGACTTTCAAGAGACTGTAAAGACCCCATCTCAGCAGGAATACTCCCTGCGAATCTATTCTTGCTCATATTCAAGAATATCAGTTTTGAGCACATGCCAAGCTGTTTAAGAATTTTTGCACTAAAATTGTTCGCCGCCAGGCCAAGCCTTTCGAGATCAGATAGCGATTCGACATCGAAAGGAATATCACCTGAAAGTTTGTTGTCATTTAGTTCAAGTTCAATCAACTTTAAATTTCCAATTCCTTGGGAATTCCACCAACTAGTTGATTTGACGAGAGGTCAAGAACTTGTAGATGAGTTGCCTTTCCGAGAGCAGCTGGTATTTCTCCAGAGATTTTGTTTCCAGAAATTTTGAAGGCCGACAGATTGTTAAACTGCTCCCATGTCCATGAAAGCTCACCACGCAATTCATTATCACTCAAATCCATGTAATTCAAATGGGGATGTGTTCCAAAAGCATCAGATATGTTTCCACTAAGCTGGTTTCTATCAAGTCTGAGTCTCACTAAACTGCTGCAATTTTTCAAGCTTTTCGGGATGGGTCCCGTGAAATAATTGGTATCTGCAGCAAAATATGCAAGTAATCCACCAAGGCACATATCTTGTGGTAGGTTCCCAGACAATCTATTATAACTTATTTGTAAGGAATACAAATGTGTAAGGTTGTTCATTTCTGGAGGGATGGGACCAACAAGACTGTTATTCCGAAGGTAAAGTTCAGATAAGCTTCGTAAGTTTCCTAAGGATGCCGGTATTGTACCGGTTAGCTTATTAGATGACAAATCTAATATAGTGAGAGATGCTGTTAGGTTTCCGATGGAAGCAGGGATTATACCATTTAGATTATTATTCGACAATAACAAACTAGTGAGAGATCTCATGTTTCCGATGGAAGCAGGGATTGTACCTTCAAGATTATTGTATGACAATTGAAGGGTATATAGATGTTCAAGCATTCCAATTTCACTAGGTATGAAACCAGAGAGTTTGTTGCTGTAAAGGTAAAGATAATTAAGGTTGCTTAGGTTTCCAATGGACGCAGGAAGAACACCACTAAGGTTGTTATCTGACAAATCAAGCAATCCAAGAGATCCCAGTGTTCCAACTTCTGGTGGTATTTCACCAGAAAGTTCATTTTGATTGAGAAAAAGATGAAATAAGTGGCTCAAGTTGCCTATGGAAGCCGGGATCAATCCTCCGAGATAATTTTCATGCAAATATATTTTAGAAAGTGAACTCAGCATTCCCATTTCCTTTGGGATGGAGCCACTGATATGGTTAGCAGCCAGGGAAAGCAATCTGAGGCTTTTCAATGATCTTATATGCGAAGGAATGGACCCGTAGAGGGAGTTGTTGCTAAGGATAAGCTCAATCAAGTTAGGAAAGGAAGAGAATTTGAGACTATTAAGCGTACCTCTCAAACTAGAATGGGGCAGACTTATGTTGATGACACTACCAGACTTGTCGCAACTGATTCCGAACCAGTTGCAAGGGTTGTCTCCAGCCCAAGAAGACAGGAGAGACTGGCTGTGGTTGTCAAGACTGACTTTCCATTCTAGAAGAGCTTCCGCTTCCTTCCTTCCATTAGCTACTTCAGCTCCAGTACTAGCCGAGTAAGCAAAAGAAGCAAGGAAGGAAGCATGAACAAGTAAGGAAAAAATCAAGAAAGGTGAGGATAAGAGCAGGATCTGGGAAGGCATGACCAAAATTGGTGGTTTGATTTCTTAATGGGATGCATAAAATGATTTGCCCTGCACACGTATATATATGGGAAAGCAATGATAGATTTGGTGTGATGGATGAAAGCAAGGTGCAGGACAAGACAGGGTAAGATTAGTGATTAGAAACTTTCGGAGTACGGAGATTTGGTATGATTATGGTTATTTTTAAAGTGATTTTTATTCAGAAATATATTAAAATAATATTTTTTATTTTTTTATTTTTTAAAAATTATTTTTGATATTAACACATGAAAATGATTTAAAAACACTCAAAACAAATTTAATTTAAAATAAAAATAAAAAATTAAAGTTAAGAATGAAATCTTCATTTCCGGTCAAGATTGAGAGAGGGTGTTTCACGTTTCAAAAACATTTTAAAAAAAAATGATTGAGAGAGGGTGTTTCACGTTTCAAAAACATTTTAAAAAAAATTGAATAGAGAGGGTGTTTCACGTTTCAAAAACATTTAAAAAAAAATTTGACATCTTGACCGGAAATGAAGATTTCATTCTTAACTTTAACTTGTCTAACAACCGGGTCTTCTTGGAAGATTGAAGCGTTAAATTTGTCAAGCTCTATGGGAAATGGTTGTCTTTCCACTTGACATAGAAAATTTGCAACTACGTAGGGGTGTTTGGGAAATGACTTGAAAAATGTTTTAAAAAAAAAATGTTTTTTTTGTGCTTTATACTGTAAGAACCGAGTCTTCTTGGAAGATTCGTGCGTTAAATTTATCTAGCTCTATGATGACTTGGTTGTCTTTTCAGCCAACAAGAGTGCATGTTACATTTTGTCAAACAACATGTTTTTCACAAGACATGAAAGAAGACAGTAAGACAGTAACACTCGTCTAAAGTTTGAGTTTTGCCTCGGATATTCATGTTCCCTCGATCGAGACAAATATTCGTGTATGCCTGCAAAACAAATGCTAAATTATTTTATGCCAACAGAATCGGACCAAGACTATCCCAGCAGCAGGAAAGTCTACGGAAAGAGCTCTTAGCCAATTCGTGAATAAAAGACTAAAAGTTTCAGCAAAAATCTAGTATCCAATTACCGGCGCAAGCGATGGAATAATAGCTTGGGCCCGAAACTATTGGAAACGCGGTTTCAACATTGCTTGGTAACGTGGGGCAGCGATTACCTGTTCGCGACTTTCAGAGTATTTGTTGTTATGGAGGATCACGTAGCAGTTCTAAAAACAAGCAGAGTTTCAAGAAAATTATTATAGCAATTCGCTGTTATTTAAAAGTTGCTATTGTAGAAATCATGCCAAAAAGAATTATAATCTCAGTGTTGAGATTATTGTATAATTTTTCATTTTTGTTTCCTCGACATTTTGTGTGACAATCAACATTAATGAAGATGGAATATTCAATTGCGTGTAGAATAATTTAAATTGCCATTGTCGAAGGGAAATGAAGTTTTTGTCACGATTATTTGAAACTTGTGTTTGGGTTTCAGCTACGGACCCATCCTGACGATTTATTTTTATGAAACACGGGAGATATTTTATTTTTCACTATTATGTGTTTAATAAAATGATTATATTCCATGATAAAGAAAAACAATATACGAGACTCTGCATTGGGTGATCATCCTTCAAGAATTTTATATTACTTTCTTGTTTTTTCCCCTAGTCATTCATTGCTTGTGTCATCTGCATACTGAAGGTGGCTGAGAAAATCATTGTGGCTATAGCCTATTCATCTAATGCAACCCGATGTGCAAGCTCTTAGAAACAATACTGACAATCCTCCCACTACTATATCAAATAAAAAGAGGAGATAGTTTATCAACTTCGCCATAAATCTCTTTCCGTCCAGAACTCTTGGCTTGGAGAACCATTAACCAGGATAGCAGGTTTTGAGCCTGAGATGCATTCGTGGATTAGCGATCTCCATTTGCTCTCTCAGTTCATATAATTCATCGCCTCATCTAAATAATCCCAAAACATTGAGTCGAAAGCCTTAGGGAAGTCAACTTTCAACATGATTAACAGGTCAAGATATTAAGATTATTGTTTTTTAAAGTATTTTTTATTAAAAAATGTATAAAAATGATATATTTTTTTATTTTTTAAAAATTATTTTTAGCATTACCACATGAAAATGATTTTAAAACATAAAAAAAAAAAATTTAAAATAAAAAATAAAAAAAAATCAAATTAAAAACGTTTTTAAAAAGTAATGAAAAACAAAATTATAAATCTAAATGTTGACAGAGGCCGAGTTTTGACTTTTGAGTTACAAGCTGAGAATATTAACTTAGTTTCACTTAATAAAAATAAAAATAAAAATATTTTATTTTTCTTTAAAAATAAAATTAAAAGGTCTTCGTCCGAGTCGCGCTAATTTAATTTTCTCTTCTATTGTTTTTAAGGTTTGATAATAATGGCTTGAATGGAGAATTTTGCTGAGAGGCCTGGCTTGCTAAGTAATGGGCTGAAGAGCATGGAATTGCAAAGAAGCAAAGGGTCCTGTTTTGAAGGCCTGGTTTTGAGAATGGGCTGAAAAGCTTTTGTTGTGAGCTCTAAAGTTATATTTGTTAGTGGATAATTGTATTTAGAATCATGTTTTGTTTTTAACTCCATCTTAAATATACAAGAAATTAAAGGTTACAGGTATTTAAGTGAGAATTTGACTCTACTTGGAATTGATTTGACCCAAATATTTTATATAAATGAAATAATATAAATTGATTTAGTCATACCATATTAGATTAACACTTTAAAAATAAAATAACAAAAAAAATTCAATTATTAGATCAAACTCAAGTTTTTTCAGGTAATTGTACAGATAAGTTTTTTTAAAAAAATGTTGCTATATCACTTATTTGGTTCTTACAGAATTACCCTTTCCTTAATATTTTCTTGATGTGGTATTTGATATTGATCGATGATAAATATGTAATATTGAAGTGATTTATTGCAGGTTGCTAGTAAAATGAATGATATGGCTGGAGATGGCTGGATGTTGGCAGTCACTTTTGGGGCTAACCCTGTTTTAGTAAGGAAAGGAATGGATATGACTGTCAAAGAGTTGATCAAAGTCTTGAAGAAGAACAGTTTTCCAGTAAAAGGGAAGGATGATATAAAAGGTCTCTATGTCATCTTTATTTAAATCTTGTTCAAAACCATCATTTTGACTTGGAAACTAAAATCTAGAATTTCTTCTCCTTGCAGCGGTTGCTTCAATTTCTGCTGGAAATGATGAATTTGTTGGGGACTTAATTGCTGAAACTATAGAGAAAATCGGCTCTGATGGAGTAATCTCGCTTGAATCATCTTCAACTTCTGATACATCTGTGATAATAGAAGAAGGAATGAAGGTGATTGAGCTGATACTAGCTCTCAATTTGGTTTGAAAAATTTTGTTTGGAAAATTGGCATAACGTAGAAGTTTATGATTGTATGACATCGTCAGTCATAGTCTGAATGGCTATACCAGTCATCTATCTATAAATATTTAGGATGGTTGAGCTTCTGCTTTTCGCACTTTCCAGGTTAACTATTTTGTTTTCTCAGCAACAGGGTAGCAATATTTATGCAAACGCTCTACCTCCTATGAGTGGATAACTTTTAAACTTTCTGTGTTTACAAAGTGTATTTTTTCATTGCGAGCTAAGTTTTGTGTTCTTTCTCTTCAGTTTGACAAGGGCTATATGTCTCCCCAATTCATCACAAACCAGGAAAGGTCTTTGGTGGAGTTCGACAAGGCCAAAGTCCTAGTAACGGATCAGAAGATTGCAAATGTCCAAGAAATAGTTCCCTTGTTGGAGAAGACTACCCAACTCAGTGTCCCACTGTTAATCATTGCTGAGGACATCTCAAAGCCGGTTTTGGAAACACTAGTGGTGAACAAAATGAAAGGTTTGCTCAATGTTGCTGTTGTCAAATGCCCTGGATTTGGAGACCGAAAGAAAGCTTTGTTGCAAGACATTGCTCTTATGACAGGTGAACTTGCATCTTTCTTTCCTGCTTAAATTGGTTATTCTAAGCTGTAATATATTGACATCAGTTATTGAATTATTTATCTTCATTGCGAGTTGGGTTTGTGTTACATATGTGAGCCGTCCTAAGTGTGCACATTTGTGTTCCACTGGATTTTCTTATATGTGTGTGTATGACCCATGCATGTGCATAAACTTGTGAGTATGTCATGTTAATAAAGAAATCCTTTGATAATTACCTGTTAATAAAGAAATCCTTTGATAATTGCCGAGGTCTCAATTATAAGAATCACCACTCTTCTCAATTCAAAGAACTATTACTCTTTTTCATGTACTAGAAATAATAAATTTTATACTTGGATGCTTTGTTAAGATTGTAAAATCCTTTGATGATTATTACCTAGGTCCCAATTAAAAATAATTGTAACTACTTTCTATGCACTTGAAATAAAAAAATTGTTTACTTGGATTCTCAATTCAAAGAACTATTACTCTTTTTCATGTACTAGAAATAATTTTTTTTTACCTGGATGCTTTGTTAAGATTGTAAAATCCTTTGATGATTACCAAGGTCTCAATTAAAAATAATTGTCTATGCACTGGAAATAAAAAAAATGTTTACTTGGATGCTTTTGAAGATTGTTTTCTGTTCTCATATGATTATCATAGGAAGGTCATTGCATCTGATATGCTGAGTAATTCATGCCATACCAAACTCATCAGGTGCTGATTTTCTGTCTGGTGATTTTGGGCTGACACTCGGAAGTGTAACCTCTGATCAACTTGGCATTGCACGAAAAGTTACCATCACAAGTAATTCAACAACCAAAGTTGCTGACCCAGCTACTAAAGCTGAAATTCAGGCAAGAATTCTGCAGATAAAAAAGGATCTTACTGAAACAGATAATGCTGCCCTTTCAAGAAAGCTCTCAGAAAGAATTGCTAAATTATCTGGTGGCGTGGCTGTAATCAAGGTTTGTGATCAAGCTCTCAGAAAGAATTGCTAAACTTGTATACAATATTATTTCAGAAAACATAGATGGGCATCTTGACAAATCTGGCTTCAAGTGTGAAGAATTAATGCTAAGGACATAGGATCCTTGAGTGACATTAGTTCAGTAGCAGGGATGAATTTTTCTGCCCTGTTTTCCTTAAGAAACATAAAGACAAACGAGAGGACTCTTATCTTTTGTTTGGTCTTGTTTTTATTTTTAAAGTTGCCTTTATATTTAACTTGTTTAGCATGCGACGTGCCTAAATTTAGGTAGGAGCACACACTGAGACAGAACCTGAAGATAGGAAACTCAGAATTGAAGATGCAAAAAATGCTACATTTGCTGCCATGGATGAAGGGATAGTACCTGGTGGTGGTGCAACATATATACATCTCTTGGAGCAGATTTCCTCAATAAAAAATTCCATGGAAGATGAAAATGAGAAGATTGGTGCTGATATTGTTGCAAAGCTCCGTTCTCGGTTCTTTTCTTTTGCCAAAAGTTATTTTCTTCACACTTTTGTCTCACTGGGATTTGATCTAAGGTGATTTTAATTCCTTTTTGTGGGATGTTCGTTTTATGCTCATTTCTTTATTTGGATTGGTGAATTTTGTGTCTCAAATAGAAATAAGCAGCTTTTGTGAAAGAGTAACCATGCACAAGTGCTATAGGGGCTGGTACTAAAGCAGATTCTTGCACAAGGCTTGTAAAACAGACCAAGGTTCCTTTCATAATTAGTGATAAAGTGGGACATTGTTCTGAAATGGTTATAAATGCAGTGCATAGCATGGAGAAACCCTACAAGTAGTAGTTTTTAAATGACTGGAGAGAAATTTCTTCTCCCATGCTGTAACACATACCCGTGATGCAACAGGCACTTCTTGCACCTGCAAAAACAATTACAACTAATGCAGGGGTTGATGGAGAAGTTGTGGTGGAGAATATTCGATCTCGTGACTGGAGAACTGGTTACAACGCAATGACTGGTAGATATGAAGATCTTCTCAATGCTGGGGTGATAGATCCTTGTAGAGTTTCTAGGTGTGCACTTCAAAGTGCTGTCTCCATTGCTGGGATAGTTCTAACAACTCAAGCAGTGCTGGTTGAAAAAATAAAGAAGCCCAGGCCCGCTGTCCCTTATGTTCCTGGAATTACACCTTGAGAAAAATGGAAAAGAGTTGTTAATATTGTAGAAAGAAGCTGAAGAAAAATGGAAAAGGTTTTGAGCTGGCTGGTCTGAATGAAACTTGAAGTTGAAAGTAAAGCCTCCTCAATAAGCCTTTACAACTTCTGGGATCGCCTGATGGATCATACCTGAGACCACAAAAGCATCAAATGCCGTAATGAAAGACTGCATTTGTCTATTAATGCTTGGCTCTCCCTGCTGATACATCGACGACTATTCGCCTAAATTTTTTGTTTGGTCTCTGTTATGTTTGGTTTTCGGGTTGGTTTCCTGTCAAGAAACTCACTAATATTCCAGTAACTCAGCAACTATAGGAAGAGTAATCCCCATATCCAGATGTCCTCTTTAAAATCTTCAACTGAAGTTAGTCACTGGCAACTTGAGCAGAAAATCACCTTTATTCTATCAAATACATTTTCCATATGATGCATCTGTCAATTTTATTTGAACGAGGTTTTGGTCTATTACCATCAAATTTATATGAATTTTGTTTGATATTGGCTGATTGCCTTGTAGAGTGATTAAATGTGTTATTCTGTTTGACAAACAGCCTGCTCCATTCTTTTATGAGTTTTCAATTGTTTGATTTTTTCAACATATTTTCATTTTGTTTCGATTTTGAAGCACAACTTTTCCTTTTCTGTCGACCCATTTTCTTCTCCTTTCTTGCATCCTCTTCTTTCTCGGCATCCATGTCATGACCATCTCCCTTTTTTCCTCGTTTTATGTTTAATTTTCTCACTGCTGTCTGCTTCATTGTCGTCTCTCCTCAGCTGTACCCAATGCACCTTCTAATTCCAGCTCTTGACTATTACTAGTACTTCACGAACTCTTTTCCTTTGGACACACTAACTATTCTTTCTTACTTTCAGTTCTTTTCTCTTTCTTTGCCTCCTTCTAAGTTCTAAGTTAACTGGTTCTAACTCATTTAATTCTAGTTACTCATGTAACTCTGATTGCATTAGTATTTTTATGTAGTTCTATCACTCGTCGAGCCATCACCTACTGGTTTGAGATTTAAAATATCAGATATGAAGGTCATAAGAAATTGATAAAATTGCAATGATTTATGTTTCAAATTCACTGCACAGTGTCCCAATCCGTCCTGAAAAATCCCTTTACTAAGGGAACAACCTTGAAAAATGATGTGTTTTTTTAACATCTGCTTTGCTTCAAGTTGTCCATCATTAGACTTCCGTTCTTAAAATCCAAGCAGTTCACTAACTTATTAAAGTTTTCAGCTTTAAAAAATAATTTATTAAAGTTTTGAGTTAATTATTTTTAATGAGTATAAAAGATAATTACTATTTCTGTCGAGTTTTAAAATTTACTATTTTTAAAGTTTGGTTTGATTGTGGAAATTAATGGAAGTGGTTATTTTTTAAAATCATCAAGATTTTTAGTTGTATTACTAATTTGGCAATATTGAAAGAAGCTTATTATCCCTACCAATTAAAAAAAATCAAGAGCTTAATAGAAAACGAAAAAAAGAGAGGAGAAAATATGATGAATTCTTCCGTTGTTGCTCATGAAAACTAAAAATATGTGAAATATTTAAGTTCGAAACAGACGGAGTGTAAGGATTTGGACTGAATATCTAAGACAAACAATAACAACTCTTGACGGGAGGGGGAACTTATTGCCAGAATAACAATTTAATATTACATTTTGTCAAACAAGTTGTTTTTCACAAGACAGTAAAACTTCAACCAGTAACATTTCTGTGAACCAGTTCATCTCCCAATTCTATCGTGGAGAATAGCTTTGGCAATGGTGGCCAACGAGCTGTAAGCTGTGTAGAAACTTGTAGCATTGTTGGCCGAGAATGGGGATCGGTCTGCAAGCAAGCAAACACTACTTTTGCAACATGTGCCACGCCGTCAGCAAGCTTGTTTTTTGGGAGGTGGGAGGCGCTGGTCTAAAACATCCTTCAAGAGTGTATTGTGACCGATCGGTGATGATGAGGAGGTGGAAGCCGATAACATCAGGGATGAGATGAAATCGCCAGGATGCTTTCCCATCATCACTTCCAAAGCTACTACTCCGAAGCTATACACATCACTTTTTGCATCCACTTTCATTGTGTATGCCAACTCTGCAAAAGAGACTGGTCATGCTATATTTTGCTAAAATAATTTACTGCACCTGTATACAGTGCTGCATTTCTTAATTGCTTTTGTGCTAAGCTAAGTACCAGCTATCAGTATTAAAGCATTTTAGTCGGAAATCTAGTTAATATGAACCAAAAAATTTCTTCAAATTAAACTGCTATATAACTTGCGAAACTGAGGGTGCACTAAAATTTATTTAAAACCTATGAATAGCGGCATGCTTCTGGTTTCCTTTCCAATCTACAAAATGAATTTCAAAAAGATTACCAAAGCATTTCCATTATGCTAACAATATCAGCGGGCATGAACATAATCTTCTGTTAAGGAAAACATATTTTACTTGTGGAGAATATTGCGATTGATCATATGTTTTCAAGTCATTTCGTTTCAGCATAATGTCACAGAATTAGCATATTAATGACCTCGGGAACAGTTTAAGGTTAATCAATCATAAATGCACATTGTTCGTGATAGATTAATAATATTCAGAAAGTAAAATAACCTATTGCAGAAGGTGATGTTGAAACAACGCAACATACCTGGAGCTGTGTACCCAAAGGTGCCAGCAAATGATGTCCAATTGGACGAGTCAGGCATTAAGAGCCTAGCTGTGCCAAAATCAGAGACATGCGCCTCATATTCTGAATCCAAAAGAACATTGTTGCTGGAAATGTCTCTATGAATAATTGGAGGTGAGCAGTCATGGTGCATGTATGATA
Organism: Salix koriyanagi; assembly: GCA_029228605.1. Taxonomy (NCBI): domain Eukaryota; kingdom Viridiplantae; phylum Streptophyta; class Magnoliopsida; order Malpighiales; family Salicaceae; genus Salix; species Salix koriyanagi. The sequence goes on along the minus strand of CM055341.1, from coordinate 12,370,973 downwards.
AAGCATTGGCAACCCCTTTGATAAGATTTAGCCTTTTATCCCAATCCATCTTTACTGCTTGTTCCTCGTCGTTCAATACCTTTCTTAAGCTTCCCCTTTCCACAAATTCATATACCAAAAATGAGTGTTTAGCATGAGAGCAGAAACCATACAGCTTGACAATGTTTCGATGCCGTATACCCATCAAGACATCAATCTCGTTTGTAAAAGCTTTCAAGCTGGTCACCTCAATCTCTGGTGTTTGGTGAAATTTCTTCACAGCAAGGACTTGTTCTGATGGAAGCACAGCTTTGTAAACAACGCCATACCCTCCTGTACCAATGCAATATCTGGAGTTGAATTCTTCAGTAGCCTCAATGATGTCCGCGTAGCGCAGTTCCCCATCAGGGCACCATCTCACGGAAACATCTATTCGTGGTGTTTCCATTAACCTTTTCTTTCTTCGGCTTTGGAAAAAGATAAGAAAAGCTACAATCAAGCCCAACAAACTACCCAACAGAGGAATTACAATGAAAATGACAATTTTGGGGCCCTTTTTGTGCACATTTTTATTTTTCATGAGCGCTGCACAAGCCTCCAAACCAGTAGCATTGCCACACAAGTTTTTGTTGTTGCGAATGGCTTCAAATGGTGCCTCGCGAAAGGCTTTGATGTCAGGAATTGGCCCCTCTAACTTGTTATAGGATACATCCACTTTAGTGAGGCCTTGCAGTCTACTAAAACTGATTGGGATGAGACTGGACAACATATTATGGGAGAGGTCTAAAACCTCTAGCTGCTGCAGCTGTCCAAGCTCTGGCGCTATACCTCCCGTCAGGGAATTCCAACTGAGATCAAGACTTTGAAGAGACTGTAAAGACCCAATCTCAGCAGGAATACTCCCTGCAAATCTATTCTTGCTCATATTCAAGAATATCAATTTTGAGCACTTGCCAAGCTGTTTAAGAATTGTTGCACTAAAATGGTTCGCGGCCAGGCCAAATTTTTGGAGATCAGATAGCGATGCGACATCGAAAGGAATATCACCTGAAAGTTTGTTGTCATTTAGTGCAAGTTCAATCAGCTTTAAATTCCCCAATTCCTTGGGAATTCCCCCAACTAGTTGATTTGACGAGAGGTCAAGACCTTGTAGATGAGTTGCCTTTCCGAGAGCAGCTGGTATTTCTCCAGAGATTTTGTTTCCAGAAATTTTTAAGGCCGACAGATTGTTAAACTGCTCCCATGTCCATGAAAGCTCACCATGCAATTCATTATCACTCAAATCCATGTAGTTCAAATGGGGATGTGTGCCAAAAGCATCAGATATGTTTCCACTAAGTTGGTTTCTCTCAAGTCTGAGTCTCAACAAGCTGCTGCAATTTTTTATGCTTTTCGGGATGGGTCCCGTGAAATGATTGTCGGGCGCTGCAAAATATGCAAGTAGTCCACCAAGGCACACGTCTTGTGGTAGGTTCCCAGACAATCTATTAGAAGATATTAAAAACAAATACAAATGTGTAAGGTTGTTCATTTCTGGAGGAATGGGACCAAAAAGATTGTTATACCTAAGAGAAAGTTCAGATAAGCTTCGTAAGTTTCCTAAAGATGCCGGTATTGTACCGGTTAGCTTATTATATGACAAATCTAATGTAGTGAGAGATGCCTTTAGGTTTCCGATGGAAGCAGGGATTGTACCAGTTAGATTATTATTCGACAATGACAAACTAATGAGAGATCTCATGTTTCCGATGGAAGCAGGGATTGTACCAGTTAGATTATTTTTCAACAAATACAAACTATTGAGAGATCTCATGTTTCCGATGGAAGTGGGGATTGTACCTTCAAAATTATTTTTCTGCAATTGAAGGGTATATAGATGTTCAAGCATTCCAATTTCACTAGGTATGAAACCAGAGAGTTTGTTGCTGTAAAGGTAAAGATAAGACAGGTTGCTTAGGTTTCCAATGGACGCAGGAAGAACACCACTAAGGTTGTTATTTGACAAATCAAGCAATCTAAGAGACCCCAATTTTCCAACTTCTGGTGGTATTCCACCAGAAAGTTCATTTTGATTGAGATAAAGATCAGTTAAGTGGCTCAAGTTGCCTATGGAAGCCGGGATCAATCCTCCGAGATAATTTGCATGCAAATATATTTGAGAAAGTGAACTCAGCATTCCCATTTCCTTTGGGATGGAGCCACTGATATGGTTAGCAGCCAGGGAAAGCAATCTGAGGCTTTTCAATGATCCTATTTGTGATGGAATGAAACCAGAAATGTAATTCAAAGACAAGTCAAGGATGGTGAGGTTACAAAGGATACCTATATGCGAAGGAATGGACCCGTAGAGGGAGTTGTTGCTAAGGTTAAGCCCGATCAAGGTAGGAAAGGAAGAGAATCTGAGACTGTTAAGCGTACCTCTCAAACTAGAACCGGGCAGACTTATGTTGATGACACTACCAGACCTGTCGCAACTGATTCCGAACCAGTTGCAAGGGCTGTCTCCAGCCCAAGAAGACAGGATAGGCTGGCTGTGGTTGTCGAGAGTGACTTTCCATTCTAGAAGAGCTTCCGCTTCCTTCCTTCCATTTGTTACTTCAGATCCAGTACTAGCCGAGTAAGCAAAAGAAGCAAGGAAGGAAGCATGAGCAAGTAAGGAAAAAATCAAGAAAGGAGAGGATAAGAGCAGGATCTGGGAAGCCATGGCCTTAATTGGTGGTTTGATTTCTTAATGCGATGCATAAAATGATTCGCCCTGCAAACGTATATATATGGGAAAGAAATGATAGATTTGGTGTGATGGATGAAAGAAAGGTGCAGGACAGGTAAGACTACTGATCAGAACATTCAATATGAAGTTTTCATTGTGTAGAAAATAAAAATAATAATCCTAATTTCCCCAAAATTAAAATCTTTACGGAAATCACTTCATGAGAAATCTTAACCATTATATTTTGTGGGATCCTCGGGTTTTCATCCATTCATTTAGGGGATCGTATATATATATATTTTTTATTATTACTCAAAATTAAGTCACATGTTAATGCTCGGAAACGGAGAACAAAATTATTTAATTTTGTCTTCACATGACAGAAAATTAGTAACTCAGTGGAAAACGTTTTAGAAAAAACTGATTTTTTTTAAAATCATCTTAATGTATTAATATCAAAAATATTTATTTTAATATATTTTCAAATAAAAAATATTTATAAAACAACCTGAAATAACGCTAACAAATACATAGTATAAGAACAGAAGCAGTATTCCTTATCTCAAATCTTAGCCTTGGTTGTCCTTTAAAGATATAAATTTGTTTAATATAAATTCATATTTCTATCACACATCAGAAATGTGAGAAAAGTCATTATATCGACAAACAAGTCATATTCAACTTCAATTTTGAATTATTAGTTATAGTGGCGGTCTAAAACATCCTTCAAGAGTGTATTGTGACCGATCGGTGATGATGAGGAGGTGGAAGCCGATAACATCAGGGATGAGATGAAATCGCCAGGATGCTTTCCCATCATCACTTCCAAAGCTACTACTCCGAAGCTATACACATCACATTTTGCATCCACTTTCATTGTGTATGCCAACTCTGCAAAAGAGACTGGTCATGCTATATTTTGCTAAAATAATTTACTACACTGGTATACAGTGCTGCATTTCTTAATTGCTTTTGTGCTAAGCTAAGAACTAGATATCAGTATTATGGTATTTTAGTCGGAAATCTAAGTTAATATGAACCAAAAAATTTCTTCAAATTAAACTGCTATATAACTTGCGAACTAGATATCACTAAAATTTATTTAAAACCTATGAATAACGGCATGCTTTTGGTTTCCTTTCCAATCTAGAAAATGAACTTCAAAAAGATTACCAAAGCATTTCCATTATGCTAACAATGTCGGCGAGCAAGAACAGAATCTTGACCGGAACATTCAATTACTGATAAGTAGGAATATATGAATTATAAATAATTCATTCAATTACCTTTTGCATTGCCAATCTTGACCGGAACTGAAGCCTTTATTATAAATGCATGAATTAAAAACTTAGTTCCAGTTTTAGTCCTTGTTGGTGGGTAAATGTCAAATTCTGGTGGGGTTTCCCTTAGCATCTTCGTTATAAAGTATCATGAAAACTTTGGTGGAGTAGTTTCCTTTTTCTTTGGTATGTCTATTCCATATTTAATGCATTGCATTGGTATCTCAGTTATGGTGAGTGGTGTGGAAGTCAAGAAAACAAATTGATGTATGCGAAAGCTAAAGATAACAACAAAACACACAACAACAAAAATTGATGAGTGAAAGGGGTTAAATATATGAATCTTAAATTTTTAATTTTCTTCTATGTGAAATAATAATAATAATAATAATAATAATAATAATAATAATAATAATAATAATAATAATAATAATAATAATAATAATAATAATAATAATAATATATGTCTTTTAAGAATGTTTGCAGACATTAAATAGGTCATAAATCCTACATCGATTTTGAAATAAAAACAAAAATAATAAAGAAACAACCATAGAAGTTGAAATAAAACATGAAATTTGAAGGTAATCATAAAACTGCTAAAACTAGTGTTCCAAGATGAGATTTTTTATATTTAAAGTTAATCATAAAACATGAGATTTTTTATAATAAAGAAACAATCATGTAAACTCTGAGTGCGACTCAACTATCAGATCAAAGTTATAATCTTTTTGAGTTATTATTATGGTCTAGTATGATCAAATCTTCTATTGAGTCTAAACCTATCCCACTAATTCATAAATATATTTTATAAGTCATCAACGTAATTTATCTATAGCAAATCTTCATCTAGTTATAGCATATTCATATATAACTACTCAGAATTATTTGTTATTGCATACGCAATTACATCACAAACCTCCAGTATCAATGAAAAACTAAGATGAGATTAATGGTAGTGGGGTGTTTCGGTGAAGCCATTTTGACGATCAAGTCAGCATTTGGTATTATGATACCCATGACAGCAAAGATGGATACTAGAGATTGCTAGCTGGATGACTAGCCAATGTGCTTTCTAGGATGGTTGACGAGCCATCTACTGGTTATGGCAGATTCATATATAACTACTCAGAATCTGCATGCACAATTCATAAACTAAATAAAAAAAAGCTCATGCATAAATATTCCCGAGATAAAAAGAGTAATTAATTGTACTTGAACTCAAATTGTTCGTCTGACTTGTGGATGTTCAATCAAGATTTTCCAGCTACTTTTTTTTATGCACCTCGAGTGTATCGCAATCTTAAATATCAATTTCATCTCTTCATATTCAATCTTAAAAATCAGGTTATGGACACCGTACGTGTCTAGTTTGACAAAGCCGAGGCTTGACAAACAAGCTACAGAAGCTTGGGATGGTATAGGTAAAAGTTCCGGTGTGAATGATTATGTAAATTTATTTAATTTATTAGATTATAGAGGTAGAAAAAAGTACCCTCATTTTTTACAAATGGGAAGATATTTATTTTATCTAATAAAATGTTGCCTAAGCAGAGGTATACCTTTTGTTTTCCTTTCTTGCCCCCTTACAGTTGAGGTTATTTTTAAAATATTTTTTATTTGAAAATATATTAAAAAAATATTTTATTTATTTTTAAAAAAATATTTTTTAACATCAAAACAAATATATATATTACAAAACACCTAATAGGCGTGGCCTTTGCACTGTGCTCCCTCTCACAGATCACTGTGGATTCGAGCAATGTGGAAGCGAAAATGGCCCTCGACCGCGCGGCAAAAGGTGGGTGTAAAACGGGGCTAATTTCGGTTTTTCTTTTTTTTAAAAAAAAATAATCAGCTATGAACAGTGTATTCACGCTTTAACCCCGGTAATAAGACAGAAAAACGCATGCGGCTGAGGGGCACCGGCGTAATTGCGCGCGGCCGGACCGGCCCGGTCCGGTCCGGTCCGACGCAACTTTTTTTTTTTAATATTTTCTGAAATGGCTAAATACGGTTATAGCCCCTAATAAGACAAAAACATTGAATTGGGTGCAGGGTTAGAACGGTAATTGGCCCTATTTTTTCAATTTTTTAATCGGTGTCTGTCAGGGCGTGAGGCGCACGCGCCAGACGGTTTTTCGCCTCACGCCCTGTGTAGGTGGCGCGTGCGGCGTCATACGGTGGCCGGAAATTGTCTGCCGGAGGCTATATCGATGAGCCGCCGCGTGGTCTTCCTCCCGCGGTGGTGCGTGTAACCACCAAATGTCCGTGGACGCGGCGGAGGCCGGTTAAAGCCGCCGGCCACGTTTCTCTCTCTCCTGCACGTCAATGTGCAGGGGAGTCCCCCTTATTTCGTTACTTTTCACTTAGGTCCCTCTACTTTTAATTTGGTTTTTGGTCCTCATTTCTTTTATATAAGTTTTGATTTAGTTCGATTGGGTCCTCCGATTTTAATTGATTGAATGTGAAAGTTTCACTTCGGTCCTTCTACTTTCAATTTCCGGGTTGGCTGTATATAACTCAATGAATTCGGTACACAAGTTCCGATTTTTGCAATTTTGTCCTCTGATTGCAATTGACAATAAATGTAATTTGCATTTCAGCCCTTTGACTTTTAATTCTTTAATTTAATCCCTTTATATTTGATTTTCATTTCAGCCCTTACACTTTTATTTTTTTAATCCCTACTTTTGTCCATGTATATATAAGTGTATTTAACACAACAATAATAATAACAATAATAATAATAATAAAAATAATAATAATCATGATTTAATTATTTTTCATTCTTACTCTTTTGTTATTTTTTTTCCCTCCTGATAATTTGATGATTTTTTTTTTCCAGTAATAAAAATGATAAAAAAAATTTTATTTATTTTTATCTTTTGTTAAAGTTTTTAGGATATTTTTAGTCTTTCATTTATTTTTGTTTCTTTCATTATTAACATAATAATAATAATTATAATAATAATAATAGTGATTATTATTAATACTATAATAATAGTGATTATGTATTCTATTATTATAATAATAGTGATTATTTATTCTTTCATAATAATAATAATAATAATAATAATTTTTTAATTTGTTTTTCTTGCTTGCTGTTTTGTTCATGCTTTTTATTTTTTTCCCTCGGTATAATTTAATAATTTTTGTTGTTTTTATTCTAGCGGCAATAATAATTTTAGATGTTAAGACTCCGATGTTGCTATTGTTATAATATTTTAAATTAATATTGCTTCCTTTTCCCTTTTTTTTTATTTGCTCTTTCTATTAATTGATTTTTATAATTTTATTATCTGCACAATAATGATTTCAGTAATTTTTTTTTCTTATTCAAATATTTTGCTCTTTTTTCTAATGTTAGTGCGCGCTCTTTTGTGATCGTTTATGACGCAATACCTATATTCTAAAAGATGTAATCTATGCTTACGTGACAAACTCAACTCAAAATTTTAAACATTTTATCTCCTAATCTATAACTTTTATTTACTTATATCATATAAATTTATCGTTGTAGATTTAATTATGGTAAATTATATACAAAAAAAATACCCGCGGCAACGCGCGGGCAATACTGACAATCCTTCCACTACTATATCAAATAAAATAGTTTATCAACTTGCCATAAATCTCTTTCTGTTCTGAACTCTTGGCTTGGAGAACCATTAACCAGGATAGCAAGTTTTGAGCCTGAGATGCATTCGTGGATTAGCGATCTCCATCTGGTCTCAAAGTTCATATAATTCATCACCTCATCTAAATAATCCCAAAACACTGAGTCGAAAGCCTTAGGGAAGTCAACTTTCAACATAATTCCATGAATCCCTTTCTTCTATACACCATGGACAACCTCATTGACTGTCACGAAACCATCTAAGATCATTCTTCCTGCTATAAAAGTTGTCTTATTAGAACTAATAATGCAAGGAATAACTTTTTTCAACTTGGATGATAGGACTTTAGAAACAATTTTGTATATAACATGCACCAGACTAACTGGGATGTTTTCAGCTTTTATCCACAAAAAAGGCATCCTAAGTATTTCATAACATGTGCTTTACTTCAAGTTGTCCATCATTAGACTCCAGTTCTTAAAACCCAAACAGCTCACTAACTGGGATGTTTTCAGCTTTTATATTCAATCAGGGTTCTGATGGAGTTTGCTTGAGGGCTAAGGTAAGGAATACGAAAACACCTTTCTTTAATTGCTTCAAAGGGTTTTGGATGTTCTTTATTTTGGACTTTCTTGATCTTAGACGGATACTAATGGATTTCTCAGAGAAGCAGGATTAGTTTTTCTGAAGCCCATTGGGAAAGATACAGAGACGCTCTGTTTTTGTTTGGTAATCGTAGACTTTTTCTTGGCTGTAGGTTTGGTCTTTGCTTTATTCAGGAAACCCAACTTTTTATTCTGCATAATCGCGTAAACCACTGAAAACTGTTGAAAATTACAAATTGTTTTGAGGCCAAGGGCTGTTGGCCTTCCAGGTACAAAATTACGCTGAACCTTAAGAGAAATTATGCCTACAATTCTACAATAGATTAAGCAGTATTCCTTATCACACACTACTAAAAAATTGACTATGATAATGATGTCATTGGTGATGGTGATGATGATGATGATGATGATGATGTCATTAGGAGTGATGATAATGATGAGTAACATTATGGTTGGATTTGTTATTTTGATTGAAATGTTGATGTTGTTGGGTAATGATGATTATCATTATGCTTGTATTTGTTATTTTGAATTAAATTTTTATGATTTTGATGGGTATTAATGATGAGTAACATTATGCTTGGATTTGTATTTTTCTTGAAATGTTGATGTTGTTGGGTAATGATGATTATCATTATGCTTGGACTTGTTCTTTTGATTGAAATGTTGACGTTGATGGGTAATGCTGAGTAGCATTATGCTTGGATTTGTATTTTTCTTGAAATGTTGATGTTGTTGGGTAATGATGATTATCATTATGCTTGGACTTGTTCTTTTGATTGAAATGTTGACGTTGATGGGTAATGCTGAGTAGCATTATGCTTGGATTTGTTATTTTGATTGAAATGTTGATGTTGATGGGTAATTATGAGTAGCATTATGCTTGGATTTAGTATTTTGATTGAAATGTTGATGTTGATGAGTAATGATGAGTAGCATTATGCATGGATTAGTTATTTTTATTGAACTCTTGATGTTGATGTTAATGATGAGTAGCATTATGCTGTCAATTTTTTTATTGCCATATTTATTAGTTATTACAAACATTTATTGATGACAATACAATTGTTTTAGAATGTCACGACGTGGATCTATATTTGATTGCAGTACAAAAAGGTTTGTATCCAGATCAAATCGAAGTCCATACAGGATGAATAAGAATGCAACAACTTCTCGCCCAATTGACCCTACTAATGATACTTACATGTCCGAAGTCCCAAGTTCATTTCCAAATATAGAAGCTAATTACTTGTCCGGGTATCAACATTTGCTGGCGAGAGAAAGTTATCCGGGAGATGTTGGTGATAATGAGGATGACGACGAAACTGAAGATCCAGGTAACCAAGATGAGAATAACGAACAGAATGAGGATTGTCCCCAAGAACACAATGGTCCAAACTCTTCTGGCAACAATGATTGCATTACACGGAAGGGTTTTGATACTGAAATCGATCCAGTTACAAAAAAAAGACAGCTGAGTTTGTATGGAAGAACAGAGTAAGTTATAAATTTGTTGTAGACATTTTTTGTTTGTTTTTTTTGTATTTGTTTCATGAAAGTTTGTTATTATAATATTTCAGGTTTAATAACGCATCATGTGGACGTGAAATCGGAAACATTTTGCGATGTAATTTCAAGGGGCCATGGCACTCTTGGGACAAAGTACATTCGATGTATAAGGATGAATTGTTCAAAGAATTCAAGGTATGAGAACAGATATTCCTTACTTTATTGCCTTTTTTATATGAATTCACGCAACTATTTTCATGTTTATGATCATGAATAAATTATGATATATATTTGTGTGGACACCGTTTTTCCTGTAATTTTTGTTCATGTTGTTTGCAAATTATTCAACTTATCATATGTATTTCATAGAGAAAATATGCCTTCCCTGCGGAAGATGAAGAAATAGTTCGGGATATTTGGGAATATAAAGCTCGGGTATCTTTGAACCAACAATTGGCACGGGCTCGCACTAAAGCTATGTCAAAACAGAACACCGCAAATATACTTGACTGCATTAATCATGGTCCAATTTGGATACAAAAGGAAGATTGGAATACCATGATACATGAAGTTTGGTCAACCGATGCATTCCAAAGACGATCTGACTCGTCAAAACGCAATCGGTTGAAACAAACAGATGGTAAAATAAGTTCGCATTCTGGTGGCTCAGTTTCATTTGCATCATATCGAGCCAGTATGGTAAGCATTGATATTATTGAACACTCGTACTTGTATTTGTTTTATATATTTGTTGCTAATTATTTTTTTAAATGTTGATAGCAACAACAAGCCGGTGGAAAAGAACTTCCATGGGATAATGTCTTTTCCATGTTGCATCAGAATGTAAATGAAACCGGCACATTTGTGGATAACAGGTCAAAAAAAGTGGTGGTGAGTACATTTATTTTTACAAAAATATTTTCAATATAATTTCATATTCAAATAAATTTATTTATACATGTACTTGTCTGTTTTGTAGGAAAATTATCGAAATGAGATGATTGCAAAGTATGGACCTGATCGAGAGGTTCATCCTTCTTTTGATGGCGAAGCTTGGCGTGAGGCTTCGGGGGGTGTAAGCAAGGGTAGGGTTTACGGTGCACCTCGTATGCCGAAATCTAAGGTTGCTGCGAGTTCATCACAACATTCCTACTCAGTCCAGGCCACATATCCAAGCACGGTTATTCAGGAGTTGAAGGATGAATTGCAACTAAAAGATGCTCTTATGAGGAGAATGCAAAGTCAAATTGAATCGATTACAAATTATCTTAGCGCCCAGCATGAAAGTAATGTCAGGCCTGAGTTCATGAGTCAAGGTATGTCAACACCTGTTGGCACGATGCCATCACATACAATGGCACCTATGGGTCCCGTGTCTTCCACAGTATATCGACCTCGACCCCATCTCCCAAATACTGGTCCATCTTCATCTCAACCACAACATCGAACATCATTTCCACCTTAAACAATGGTACGGCATATGTATTTTTTTTCTTTTTTCATGTTGCTGTAAACTTCTTGATGTTTTGGTTTCATCATGTACAAATATGTATTTAATTTAACGTGTAAATGTAACTGAATCTTTGTTGTAAATATAAATGTCCTTTTATATTATTTGAACTATATTAATATTTAGATATTAATAATATTCAAGCAAATATTTGATTTATAATTATTTAAGAAATTAAATAAATAATTTAATAAGCAAATTAAATTAACAAAAATAATTCTGTGCAGTTTGCAACGGATTTTCCGTTGCATTGTTGCAACGGCAAATCCGTTGCCTTGTTGCAACGGATTTTCCGTTGCCTTGTTGCAACGGAAAATCCGTTGCCTAGTTGCAACGGATTTTCCGTTGCCTGTACGCAACGGATTTTCCGTTGCAACTTTGCAACGGATTTTCCGTTGCAACTATGCAACGGAAAATCCCGTTGCAAATTAATTTGCATCCACGGATTTACAACGGAATGTATCCGTTGCAAAGTCCGTTGCAAACCCCCCGATTTTTTAGTAGTGACAGGGCTGGGAAACAAATCACGAATAGGGGGGAAGTGAAAGGATAACAATTCAGAGATCAGTAGAAACAAAATGATTGGCTAACTCTCATTTCCCAAAATGATTGGCTAACTCTCAGGATAATCATGCCTTCCCATGATTATTTCCAATGCCAGCACTCCGAAGCTGCAGACATCTCATTTCCCATCCACTTTCGTTGTGTAGGCAAACTCTGCGAATTAAAGTCTCCGGTCATGTTTTGCGGTTAATACCAAAATAAAGATTTATCATACATAAAGTTGTCGAAACAAATTAGACAACGTAGTTCCTGCAATTTAAAAATAATTTTTGATATCAGCACATGAAAATGATTTAAAATCACCAAAAACATTTAATTTAATGTAAAAAAAATTAATTTTTTTTCAAAAACACTTTTAAAATGCAATTTCAAACTAGGTCTTAATCAATTGATAGTGATGGTTAAATTTCTCAATGAACAATTTAATAAAATATTTCGCCTCATTCTGTAAGGATGTGAAACTTAATTTTTATCCTAGTTATTTTGAGAGATAATCTATTATATATGTGACCTATTGTGAAGATGAAAGCAATTTGTGTTATTAGAAATTGGATACTTTAACTCTTAAATTCTAGATTTTGTTTATGTTAAAGTATTTTTGGATTAATTTCACATACTGATATTAAGTTTAGTACGGTATGAAAATTTGTTGGCTAAAAAGATTTATTGGCTGAATTATATGATTACAGCCGACCTATTAAAGGATCTATATTGAAGTAAAATCAAGCAATTATAGTTACAAATCGTGATGTAATGCTTAATTATTCAAAAAAAATATTTTATTTTTATGTGATATTTTATTTCTTTTTCCATAATTGTGATATTCTTTACTTGTCTCAATCCAAAATATATTTTGTTGATTTATTTGCTTAATCTTAAAATGGAATTCCTTCAATCCCTGAATATTGGGATAATTCGTTCCTTGATTTGAAACACAATGATATCGAGAGGATACTAATTTAACTCGGATTTGATGGATATTCTGTTAGAGAATAATATAAATCATATTATGGGGCCTCACTTAAAAGCTTAAGCTTTTAGGTGAGATGGTTCCTTAACATGGTATCAGAGCCTTGTTGACCCACACTACAAGAAAAGAGGGGTGTTTGCAACGGACGGATCCGTTGCAAACACCAAAGGAATCTGTTGCTAATATTAATTAGCAACGGAATTTGCAACGGACGTGTTCCGTTGCAATTATGCGATAGCAAAATCGCTTGCAAGGGAATTTTCGTTGCAAATTAAGTTGCAACGAAATTCCGTTGCAAATTTGAATTTGCAACAGAACATTCCGTTGCAAATAGCAACGGATGTTCATTATTACTGTATAGCTCTCAGGTAATTGGATCCCAGAATCATGTTTTGCATACCGGAAAATTTGTTGTTTTCAAGTGATAAAGCCGAGAGCTTTGGCATTAAAGCCATGAAAGAAGGCAGAAAACCTCGAAGATCAATCACATAGATATAACAAACACAGAAGCTCCAAAATAATCCTTGTGAAGCTCTTATACACTGACATTAAAGTTCAGTCCTTTGCTCAACTTGCTATACAAGAAGAGATGATATCAGAGAAGGAATACTGCAATCAAAGTCCTGAAAGTCTCAAAGTTTTAGTGTGAGATCTGGCGAAGAATCTCGAAAACTACCTGGCCATAACAACTCTGCCTCTTCATCCTCCATAAATATTGGCAGACCCATATAACCATGATCAAATCTTGCACTGCTTGTCATGTCTTGTGGCCTTACTGGTGGTGCAAAACTTTGGTGAACTGAAGAATGTGCCTTGACATCGAGCACACGCTGTAACCCCATCCTTTTCCTTCTTAGACTCCCTAGCCAACCTCTTCCTCTCTGCTTTGGACATCGTTTTCTGCTCCTTTTTTATCCTTTGTTTCTCTATTATCTCCTCTGTAATGTTACCATATCCAACCCCAGCTGGACTAAAACCATCCAAATTAGAAACATTACCCTCTTCATCTTCTAACAAGGGTTCAAATTCATCAGAATCCAAATCAAACTCGGCCCATGTTTCCAAATTACCTTCCTTCTCATCACTTTTCTCAAGTTTACCCTCGATGCCATCCTCTAACTCCTCTTCATCACCTTCAAAACCATCAAAGTCATCTACAACATACTCCTCCAAAGGATTAAAAAGCCACAAAAAAAGTAAAAGAAAGAACTCACCAGTGAAAATATTAATCGGGATTGAAGATATTTCTTGTTTAATTCCATTGTCGTTAAAAAGCTTCAATCTTGGCTTGGTCACTGCTACTGTTGATAACAAAACTGCCATTTCCTCGATGATGCAGAGCTGAAAATCGAGAGAGAAGAATAATGGCGCTCAACTTAAATAATTTAAAACATACGTATGGGCGCCTGCAGGTATTTAAAGTATTTTGAAAAGCAATTTTCATTTGCAACGACAATCCGTTGCAAATGGTTTGAAATTGCAAACGGAATTTCCGTTGCAAATTTAAATTGCAACGGAAAATCCGTTGCAAAGTAATTTCATTTGCAACGGATAATCCGTTGCAAATTAAATTTGCAACGGCATATCCGTTGCAACCCAAGTGTTTTTTTTTTATTCCGGAATTTGTTTAGCAACGGAAAATCCGTTGCTAAACGAAATTCCGTTGCAATTTTTGCAACGGATTTTTGCCGTTGCAAACACGCCCCTTTTCTAGTAGTGCCAGCGGTCACGAGTTCGAATCTCACCACTCTCATTCTATTTGATAAAAACCAAGCACAAGGTGATGTGGGCCTGTGCAAATTTCAAGCCCAAAGGGCTTTCACTTGAGGGGGTGTGTTAGAGAATAATATAAATCATATTATGGGACTTCACTGGAAAATTGGCATAACGTAGAAGTTTATGATTGTATGACATCATCAGTCATACTCTGAATGGCTATACCATTCATCTATCTATAAATATTTAGGATGGTTGAGCTTCTGCTTTTCGCACTTTCCAGGTTAACTATTTTGTTTTCTCAGCAACAGGGTAGCAATATTTATGCAAACGCTCTACCTCCTATGAGTGGATAACTTTTAAACTTTTTCTGTGTTTACAAAGTATATTTTTTCATTGCGAGCTAAGTTTTGTGTTCTTTCTCTGCAGTTTGACAAGGGCTACATGTCTCCCCAATTCATCACAAACCAGGAAAGGTCTTTGGTGGAGTTCGACAAGGCCAAAGTCCTAGTAACGGATCAGAAGATTGCAAATGTCCAAGAAATAGTTCCCTTGTTGGAGAAGACTACCCAACTCAGTGTCCCGCTGTTAATCATTGCTGAGGACATCTCAAAGCCGGTTTTGGAAACACTAGTGGTGAACAAAATGAAAGGTTTGCTCAACGTTGCTGTTGTCAAATGCCCTGGATTTGGAGACCGAAAGAAAGCTTTGTTGCAAGACATTGCTCTTATGACAGGTGAACTTGCATTTTTCTTTCCTGCTTAAATTGGTTATTCTAAGCTGTAATATATTGACATCAGCTATTGAATTATTTATCTTCATTGCGAGTTGGGTTTGTGTTACATATGTGAGCCGTCCTCAGTGTGCACATTTGTGTTCCACTGGATTTTCTTATATGTGTGTGTATGACCCATGCATGTGCATAAACTTGTGAGTATGTCATGTTAATAAAGAAATCCTTTGATAATTACCCGTTAATAAAGA
Source organism: Salix koriyanagi (assembly GCA_029228605.1). Classification (NCBI taxonomy): domain Eukaryota; kingdom Viridiplantae; phylum Streptophyta; class Magnoliopsida; order Malpighiales; family Salicaceae; genus Salix; species Salix koriyanagi. Next base: position 12,355,526 of record CM055341.1, on the reverse strand, counting down.
ACTCCTTTGATAATTGCCTAGGTCTCAATTATAAGAATCATCACTCTTCTCAATTCAAAGAACTATTACTCTTTTTCATGTACTAGAAATAATAAATTCTTGGATCCTTTGTTAAGATTGTAAAATCCTTTGATGATTACCTAGGTCTCAATTAAAAATAATTGTAACTACTTTCTATGCACTGGAAATAAAAAATTTGCTTACTTGGATGCTTTTGAAGATTGTTTTCTGTTCTCATATGACTATCATAGGAAGGTCATTGCATCTGATATGCTGAGTAATTCATGCCATACCAAACTCATCAGCTGCTGATTTTCTATCTAGTGATTTTTGTTAAAGAACCATCTCACCTAAAAGCTTAAGCTTGTAAGTGAGGCCCCATAATATGACTTATATTATTCTCTAACACACCCCCTCAAGTGAAAGCCCTTTGGGCTGAAACTTGCACAGGCCCACATCACCTTGTGCTTGGTTTTTATCAAATAGAATGGGGGTGGTGAGATTCGAACTCGTGACCGCTGGGTCAACAAGGCTCTGATACCATGTTAAGGAACCATCTCACCTAAAAGCTAAAGCTTGTAAGTGAGACCCCATAATATGATTTATATTATTCTCTAACAATTTTGGGCTGACACTCGGAAGTGTAACCTCTGATCAACTTGGCATTGCACGAAAAGTTACCATTACAAGTAATTCAACTACCATAGTTGCTGACCCAGCTACTAAAGCTGAAATTCAGGCAAGAATTCTGCAGATGAAAAAGGATCTTACTGAAACAGATAATGCTGCCCTTTCAAGAAAGCTCTCAGAAAGAATTGCTAAATTATCTGGTGGTGTGGCTGTAATCAAGGTTTGTGATCAAGCTCTCAGAAAGAATTGTTAAACTTGTATACAATATTATTTCAGAAAACTTAGATGGGCATCTTGACAAATCTGGCTTCAAGTGTGAAGAATTAATGCTAAGGACATAGGATCCTTGAGTGACATTAGTTCAGTAGCAGGGATGAATTTTCTGCCCTGTTTTCCTTAAGAAACATAAAGACAAACGAGAGGACTCTTATCTTTTGTTTGGTCTTGTTTTATTTTAAAGTTGCCTTTATATTTAACTTGTTTAGCATGCAACGTGCATAAATTTAGGTAGGAGCACACACTGAGACAGAACTTGAAGATAGGAAACTCAGAATTGAAGATGCAAAAAATGCTACATTTGCTGCCATGGATGAAGGGATAGTACCTGGTGGTGGTGCAACATATATACATCTCTTGGAGCAGATTTCCTCAATAAAAAATTCCATGGAAGATGAAAATGAGAAGATTGGTGCTGATATTGTTGCAAAGGTCTGTTCTCGGTTCTTTTCTTTTGCCAAAAGTTATTTTCTTCACACTTTTGTCTCACTGGGATTTTATCTATGGTGATTTTAATTCCTTTTTGTGGGATGTTCGTTTATGCTCATTTCTTTATTTGGTTCGGTGAATTCTGTGTCTCAAATAGAAATAAGCAGCTTTTGTGAAAGAGTAACCATGCACAAGTGCTACAGGGGCTGGTACTAAAGCAGATTCTTGCACAAGGCTTGTAAAACAGACCAAGGTTCCTTTCATAATTATTGATAAAGTGGGACATTGTTCTGAAATGGTTTTTAAATGACTGGAGAGAAATTTCTTCTCCCATGCTGTAACACATACCCGTGATGCAACAGGCACTTCTTGCACCTGCAAAAACAATTGCAACTAATGCAGGGGTTGATGGAGCAGTTGTGGTGGAGAATATTCGATCTCGTGACTGGAGAACTGGCTACAACGCAATGACTGGTAGATATGAAGATCTTCTCAATGCTGGGGTGATAGATCCTTGTAGAGTTTCTAGGTGTGCACTTCAAAGTGCTGTCTCCATTGCTGGGATAGTTCTAACAACTCAAGCAGTGCTGGTTGAAAAAATAAAGAAGCCCAGGCCCGCTGTCCCTTATGTTCCTGGAATTACACCTTGAGAAAAATGGAAAAGAGTTGTTAAAATTGTAGAAAGAAGCTGAAGAGAAACGGAAAAGGTTTTGAGTTGGCTGGTCTGAATGAAACTTGAAGTTGAAAGTAAAGCCTCCTCAACAAGCCTTTACAACTTCTGGGATCGCCTGATGGATCATGCCTGAGACCACAAAAGCTGAATTTTGTTTGCTATTGGCTGATTGCCTTGTAGAGTGATAAAATGTGTTATGCTGTTTGACAAACAGCCTGCTCCATTCTTTATTGAGTTTTCAATTGTTTGATTTTTCAACATATTTTCATTTTGTTTCAATTTTGTATCATTTTCATGGAAATGGGCATCTTTGCCTTTTCTGTCGACCCATTTTCTTCTCTTTTCTTACTTCCTCTTCTTTCTCGGCATCCATGTCATGACCATCTCTCTTTTTCCTCGTTTTATGTTTAACTTGCTCACTGCTGTCTGTTTCATTGTCAACTCTCCTCAGTTGAACCTTCTAATTTCAGCTCATGACTATTACTAGTACTTCACAAACTCTTCTCTGCTGTCTGTTTCATTGTCAACTCTCCTCAGTTGAACCTTCTAATTTCAGCTCATGACTATTACTAGTACTTCACAAACTCTTTTCCTTTGGACACACTAACTGTTCTTTTCTTAGAATCAGAGTTTTAAGTTAATTAGTTTGAATTTTGATTTAATTAGTTTGAATTTTGATTTTAAGTTAATTAGTTTGAATTTTGAAGTTCTAAGTTAACTGGTTCAAACTCATTCAATTCTAGTTACTCATGTAATTCTGATTGCATTAGTATTTTTGATTTATTGAATTTATATCTAAAACCGATTACAAATAAAACTGCAAGTCTACTGTTCATGCTGATATCAAAACAAATTAAACAACGTAGTTTTGTGAATGCATAAGGAGCTGTTTTCTTCCCCTGATTCATGCTGCCTGCAATTCGTGTCTTGCTCTCAGGCATCATCATCGTGTCTTCCGTTGTTGCTCGTGAATACTGAAAATATGTGAAATATTTGTTGGAATATAAGCCATTCACAGATACACACACACAATGAAGACAAGAGATACTGGCAGTGAAGGAAAGGAAGAAGCCAAGTCATTAACCAAATGCTAAACATGCACTACGTGTGCTAAACATGCATTAAGTGTTGTATTGAGTTCAGTTGATTAGTTACAATTCAGTTACAATCTGTTAAACATGTAAAAAACGTGTGTGAAGCCTAAGTGTATAAATAGGCATATAATCAAGCAGATGGTAAGCAGATAATTGAGAAGCTTACCTCTTTCGAAATCCTCTTTGTCTTCAATTCCTTTCTTCTCCCAAACACAAACCCAAAACAGCTGCAAAGATAAACAAAACAAATCAGTAACAATAAGTCATAAATTGACTAAAAACCTACATGGTATCAGAGCTGGCTTGATCAACAAGGAAGGGAGTAAAACAATCTGTGATCAATCAAATCAGAATTCAACAGCAAGAACAATGACTGGATCATCAGACCTGCGAACACCACAATTTAATGGTGAGAACTATGACTTTTGGTCAGTTAAAATGAGAACAATCTTCAGAGCTTATGATCTCTGGGATGTGGTTGTATGTGGTGATACATCACCACAAGAATCTAGTGAAAGTAGCAGTGGAGAATCTTCTGGTTCGAAAGACAAGAAAGCTGAGTCAGGAGAGACTGCTGCTGAGATTAAGGAGAAAAGGATCAAGGATGCCAAGGCTCTAAGCATTATCCAAGGAGCCTTGACTGATGATATTTTTCCAAGAATCAGAAATGAAGAGACAGCTAGAGGAGCATGGGAGCTGTTGAGAAGAGAATTCAGAGGAGATGATAAAGTTAGAGAAGTGAAGTTGCGAGTCGTAAGAGCGGAATTTGAGTATATGAGGATGCTTGAAGGAGAAGGCTTAGATCATTACTTGACTAAGTTCTTTGGAGTGATAAATGACATGAAGTCTCTTGGAGAAGAGATAACTGAACAAAGAATAGTGCAAAAGATCTTGATGAGTCTTAGCAGAAAATACAAGTCAATTGTATCGATTATTGAAGAAACAAGAAACTTAAAAACTCTTAGAAGTGAAGAAGTCATTGCCTCGGTAAAAGTATTTGATAAGAGAGAGGACTTACATGATGAAAGAGAGAGAGTTGCTGGTACAGAAAAGGCATTTAGCAGCCTTAAGGTTGGGTATAACCATGGATATGCTGCCGCAAACAAGCCTTCACAGGGGAGAGGTAACTCAAAATGGCAGAAACAAGCTTATAGCCATTCAAGCTGGGTTCAAGGAAGGAATCAGCATAATAATTCCAGCAAGAACTGGAATAACAGAGGCAAAACAAGTCATGAAGATACATACAATTCACAACATAGAAGTGTTAGCAATAATCAAGCTAACATCAAACCTCAGTGCAATACCTGTCAGAAGTTCCACTTTGGATTGTGCAGATACAAGGGGAAGCCAAGGTGTGGAAGATGTAATTTCTTTGGTCACAATACCAAAGATTGCAATAACTTCAAAACAGTAGCAAATTGTGCAAAAGAGGATGAAGAAGTTACCACTGGAACCTTGTTCTATGCATGTCACGCTGCTAGTGTGAAGGATGATGATGTATGGTTTGTGGATAGTGCTTGTAGCAACCACATGACCTCGAATGAATCTATGCTGATCAATGTCGACAGGAGCATTGCTTGCAAGGTAAAAATGGGGTCAGGAGACCTTGTTCCTGCAACTGGAAAAGGAACACTGGTAGTTGAGACCAAGCAAGGAAGAAGATACATAGAAGAAGTGTTGTTAGTCCCTGGTTTGGATGAAAACTTACTGAGTGTAGGGCAGATGATGGAGCATGGCTACTACATTCTGTTTGGGGGCAACAAGGCTATAATTTTCGATGATGCAAGGCTGGAAAATGTGATAGCCAAGGTGATCATGAAAGGAAATCGTTGTTTTCCTCTTTCACTGGAGTCTTTGTTACCTGCAGCAAGAAGAGCATCAGTAATGGATGATTCCTGGACTTGGCATAGAAGGTTGGGCCACCTGAATTTTGACAGTATGAACAAAATGCAGCAGGAAGAGTTGGTTACTGGTTTACCAACACTGACAGAGGTGAATAATGCATGTGAAGGGTGCATTTTTGGAAAGCATCATAGGGAGAAGTTTGACAAAGAAGGGAGCACAAGAGCAAGCAAGCCACTGGAATTGATTCACACTGATTTGTGTGGACCAATGCAAAATCAGTCAATAGGAGGTAATAAATACTTTATTACTTTTATTGATGATTACTCTAGGATGTGTTGGGTTTATTTTTTAAGATATAAATCTGATACCCTAAGAGTGTTTGAGAAGTTTAAGGCAATGGTTGAATTGCAAAGTGGCTATAAAATACTGAAATTGAGGAGTGATAGAGGGGGAGAGTATACCTCTAATGATTTCCAGAAAGTTTTGTGAGAATCAAGGTATGGAGAGGCAGCTTACCATTGCATATTCCCCTCGGCAAAATGGTGTTGCTTGAGAGGAAGAATAGAACAATATGCGAGATGGCAAAAGTCTATGATGGTAGAGAAGGGAATACACGTTATGTTTTGGGGCGGAGGTCATTTGGAAGCTACGAGTCTATCTGCAAAATAGATGTTACACCAAGTCGGTAGCAAACAAGACACCATTTGAGTGTTTCTACTGGAAGAAAACCGAGGCATTAAGCATCTAAGGACATTTGGATGCATTTGCTATACACACATACCTGCATCTCTAAGGCAGAAATTTGATGATAAAGCCGAGAAGGGGATCTTTATGGGGTATGGGAGTTGTGAAAAAGGCTACAGGGTATACATAATACAATCTAACAAAATTGTGTTATCAAGAAGTGTAGTCTTTGATGAAGGGAAAGCCTATGATTGGCAGTCAGAACAGAAAGGGCAGCAGAAGTTCATACCTCCACATCTTTCATGGCAAGATGTTGAACATGACAGATCTTGTGGAGAAGAAGGTGTCCAAACGAGAATGCGTTCGGCTTTGATAATGGTGATGATTCTGGGAATGAAGGATCATCTAGAAGTTCAAGCAAAACCAGCAGCACACAGTCAACACCTAGCTCAACCCCTATTAAAATGAGAAGTATTGAAGACATTTATGCTAGATGTCATATGTCTATTACTGAACCCGAGAGCTATCAAGAGGCTACTGAAGACATAGCTTGGCAAGAGGCTATGGAAGCTGAATTGGAGATGATTGAAAAAAATAAAACTTGGGAGCTTGTGGCTAGACCTACTGATAAATCTGTGATTGGGGTAAAGTGGGTTTACAAAACCAAGTTAAATCTTGATGGGACAGTGCATAAACACAAAGCTAGGCTTGTGGCTAAGGGATATGCACAAAAGCCCGGGAATTGACTACAATGAAACCTTTGCTCCAGTAGCAAGGTTGGATACCATTCGATCCCTAATTGCCCTAGTCTGCTCAAAAGAGCTGGAAATTGTTCCAGTTTGGATGTTAAGTCAGCATTTCTCAATGGAATGTTAGATGAAGAAGTGTATGTTGAGCGGCCCGGAGGGATTTATAGTCAAGGAGGCTAAGTCCGGTGTATACAAGTTGCACAAGGCTTTGTATGGCCTAAAACAGGGCACCTAGGGCCCTGGTATAGTGAGATTGACACTTATCTCACTATGTGCAAATATAAGAGAAGTAGCAGTGAAGCTACTCTATACACTCGGGCGAGATGATGAAGGTAATATAATCATTGTTGCTATATATGTTGATGACATTGTATATACTGGGCAGCAGTGAGAAAATGATGCATGATTTCAAGAGGGAAATGATGCAAAGATATGAGATGACAGATCTTGGTTTACTACACCATTTTCTGGGATTTGGGGTGATTCAAACTGAGCAAGGCATCTTCATTCATCAAGGGAAGTATGCAAAGTCCTTGCTTGAAAAGTTTGGGCTTGCAGATTGCAAACCAGTTGCAATTCCCCTGGTTGTGGGTGAGAAGTTGAAGAAAGAAGATGGAAGTGATAAGGCTGATGAAGGGCTTTACAGGAAGATTGTGGGAAGTCTATTGTACTTGACAGCCACTAGGCCAGACCTAATGTATGCAGCCAGTTTACTTTCCAGGTTCATGAGTAATCCCACGAAGAAACATATGGGAACTGCCAAGAGGGTTCTAAGGTATGTTCAAGGGACACTCAACTATGGTATTGAATACACTAGGGACAAGTCAGCAACCCTAATTGGGTTTTGTGATGCTGACTGGGCCGGAAGTGAAGATGATAGCAGGAGCACATCAGGGTATGCATTCAGTTTTGGCAGTGGGGTGTTCTCCTGGGCTTCAGTCAAGCAAAACACAGTTGCTCTCTCAACTGCAGAAGCTGAGTATGTCTCAGCCTCTGAAGCCACAGCTCAGGCAATATGGCTACGGTTTGTCCTAGATGATTTTGGTGAAATGCAAGCTGATGCAACACCATTGTTCTGTGATAATATGTCTGCTATTTCTATGGCTAAAAACCCTGTCTTTCATCAGAAGACAAGGCATATTAACAGGCGTTATCACTTCATCAGAGAGTCCTTGAAGGAGGGACTAATAGACATGAAGTTTTGTCCAAGTGAAGAGCAGCTAGCTGACATCTTCACAAAGGCTCTACCTAAGGAGAGATTCAATCAGTTAAGATTGAATCTTGGAGTTAAATCTGTAAATGGCTTAGGAGAGGCTGTTGGAATATAAGCCATTCACAGATACACACACACAATGAAGACAAGAGATACTGGCAGTGAAGGAAAGGAAGAAGCCAAGTCATTAACCAAATGCTAAACATGCACTACGTGTGCTAAACATGCATTAAGTGTTGTATTGAGTTCAGTTGATTAGTTACAATTCAGTTACAATCTGTTAAACATGTAAAAAACGTGTGTGAAGCCTAAGTGTATAAATAGGCATATAATCAAGCAGATGGTAAGCAGATAATTGAGAAGCTTACCTCTTTCGAAATCCTCTTTGTCTTCAATTCCTTTCTTCTCCCAAACACAAACCCAAAACAGCTGCAAAGATAAACAAAACAAATCAGTAACAATAAGTCATAAATTGACTAAAAACCTACAATATTTCACCTGGCGAATTTAAGTTCGAAACAGACGGAGTGTAAGGATTTGGACTGAATATCTAAGACAGACAATAACAACACTTGAGGGGAGGGGGAATTCATTGCAAGAATAACAATTTAATATTACATTTTGTCAAACAAGTTGTTTTTCACAAGACAGGAAAGCAGCAGACAGTAAAACTTCAACCAGTAACATTTCTATGAACCAGTTCATCTCCTAATTCTATCGTGGAGAATAGCCTTGGCAATGGTGGCCAACGAGTTGCAAGCTGTGTAGAAACTTGTAGCATTGTTGGCCGATAATGGGGATCGGTCTGCAAGCAAGCAAACACTAGTTTTGCAACATGTGCCACGCCGTCAGCAAGCTTGTTTTCGGGAGGTGGGAGGCGCTGGTCTAAAACATCCTTCAAGAGTGTATTGTGACCGATCGGTGATGAGGAGGAGGTGGCAGCCGAAGCCGATAACATCAGGGATGAGATGAAATCGCCAGGATGCTTTCCCATCATCACTTCCAAAGCTACTACTCCGAAGCTATACACATCACATTTTGCATCCACTTTCATTGTGTATGCCAACTCTGCAAAAGAGACTGGTCATGCTATATTTTGCTAAAATAATTTACTGCACCTATATGCAGTGTTACAGTTCTCAATTGCTTTCGTGCTAAAATAAAAACCAGCTACCAGTATTATGGCATTTTTGTTGAATATCTAGTTAATATGAACCAAAAAGTTCTTCAAAAGAGCCATGCTTCTGGCTTCCTTTCCAATCTAGAAAAAGAACTTCAGAAAGATTACCAAAGCATTTCCATTATGCAAACAATGTTAGGATGCAAGAAAAGAATCTGCTGCCAAAGAAAACATATTTTACCTGCGGAGCATGCAGCGACTGATGATATGTTTTCAAGGCATTTTGTTTCAGCATAATGTCAAAGAATTAGCATATTAACGATCTCAGGACCAGTTTTAAGGTTAATCAATCATAAATGCACATTGTTCGTGATAGGTTAATAATTTTCAGAAGGTAAACTAACCTATTGTAGAAGGTGATATTGAAAAAACGCAACATACCTGGAGCTGTGTACCCAAAGGTGCCAGCAAATGATGTCCAATTGGACGAGTCAGGCATTAAGAGCCTAGCTGTGCCAAAATCAGAGACATGAGCCTCATATTCAGAATCCAAAAGAACATTGTTGCTGGAAATGTCTCTATGAATGATTGGAGGTGAGCAGTCATGGTGCATGTATGATAAAGCATTGGCTACTCCCTTGATAAGATTTAGCCTTTTATCCCAATCCATCTTTACTGCTTGTTCCTCGTCCTTCAATACCTTTCTTAAGCTTCCCCTTTCCACAAATTCATATACCAAAAATGAGTGTTTAGCATGAGAGGAGAAACCATACAGCTTGACAATGTTTCGATGCCGTATACCCATTAAGACATCAATCTCGCTTCTAAAAGCTTTCAAGCTTGTCATCTCAACCTCTGGTGTTTGGTGAAATTTCTTCACAGCAAGGACTTGTTCTGATGGAAGCACAACTTTGTAAACAACGCCATACCCTCCTGTACCAATGCAATATTTGGAGTTGAATTCTTCCGTGGCCTCAATGATGTCCGCGTAGCGCAGTTCCCCATCAGAGCACCATTTCACGGAAACATCTATTTGTGTTGTTTCCATTAACCTTTTCTTTCTTCGGTTTTGGAAAAAGATAAGAAAACCTATAATCAAGCCCAACAAACTACCCAACAAAGAAAATACAGTCAAAACAACAACTTTGTGGCCCTTATTGTGCACAGTTTTATTTTTCATGAGCGTTGCACAAGCCTGCAAACCAGTAGCATTACCACACAGGTTGCTGTTGTTGCAAATTGCTTCAAATGGTGCCTCGCGAAAGGCTTTGATGTCAGGAATGGGACCCTCTAACTTGTTATAGGATACATCCACTTTAGTGAGGCCTTTCAGCCTACTAAAACTGGTTGGGATGAGACCGGACAACATATTATGGGAGAGGTTTAAAACCTCTAGCTGCTGCAGCTGTCCAAACTCTGCCGCTATACCTTCCGTCAGGGAATTCCAACTGAGATCAAGACTTTGAAGAGACTGTAAAGACCCCATCTCAGCAGGAATACTCCCTGTGAATCTATTCTTGCTCAGATTCAAGAATATCAGTTTTGAGCACTTGCCAAGCTGTTTAAGAGTTGTTGCACTAAAATTGTTCTCGGCCAGGCCAAGTTTTTCGAGATCAGATAACGATGCGACATCAAAAGGAATATCACCTGAAAGTCTGTTGCCATTTAGTGCAAGTTCAATCAACTTTAAATTTCCCAATTCCTTGGGAATTCCCCCAACTAGTTGATTTGACGAGAGGTCAAGAACTTTTAGATGAGTTGCCTTTCCGAGAGCAGCTGGTATTTCTCCAGAGATTTTGTTTCTAGAAATTTTGAAGGCCGACAGATTGTTAAACTCCTCCCATGTCCATGAAAGCTCACCATGCAATTCATTATCACTCAAATCCATGTAGTTCAAATGGGGATGTGTGCCAAAAGCATCGGATATGTTTCCACTAAGCTGGTTTCTCTCAAGTCTGAGTCTCACCAAACTGCTGCAATTTTTCAAGCTTTTTGGGATAGGTCCCGTGAAATAATTGTCGAACGCTGTAAATTTTGCAAGTAATCCACCAAGGCACACATCTTGCGGTAAATTCCCAGACAATGTATTATTATCTATTTGTAAGAAATTCAATTGTGTAAGGTTGTTCATTTCTGGAGGAATGGGACCAAAAAGATTGTTATCGGAAAGGTCGAGTTTAGATAAGCTTCTTAAGTTTCCTAAAGATGCCGGTATTGTACCGGTTAGCTTATTAAATGACAATTGTAATTCAATGAGTGATGTCGACAGGTTCCCGATAGAAGTAATGGGACCAACAAGACTGTTATTCCGAAGGTAAAGTTCAGATAAGCTTCTTAAGTTTCCTAAAGATGTCGGTATTGTACCGGTTAGCTTATTAGATGACAAATATAATTCAGTGAGAGATGCCGACAGGTTCCCGATAGAAGTAATGGGACCAACAAGATTGTTATTGTTTAGGTAAAGTTCAGATAAGTTTCTTAAGTTTCCTAAAGATGCCGGTATTGTACCGCTTAGCTTATTATATGACAAAGATAATATAGTGAGAGGTGCCGACAGGTTTCCAATAAATGTAATGGGACCAACAAGATTGTTATTCCAAAGGGAAAGTTCAGATAAGCTTCGTAAGTTTCCTAAAGATGTCGGTATTGTACCGGTTAGCTTATTAGATGACAAATATAATTCAGTGAGAGATGCCGACAGGTTCTCGATAGAAGTAATGGGACCAACAAGATTGTTATTGTTTAGGTAAAGTTCAGATAAGCTTCTTAAGTTTCCTAAAGATGCCGGTATTGTACCGGTTAGCTTATTAAATGACAAGGCTAATTCAGTGAGTGATATCGACAGGTTCCCGATAGAAGTAATGGGACCAAAAAGACTGTTATTCCAAAGGGAAAGTACAGATAAGCTTCGTAAGTTTCCTAAAGATGCCGGTATTGTACCGGTTAGCTTATTAGATGACAAATGTAATTTAGTGAGAGATGCCGTCAGGTTCCCGATAGAAGTAATGGGACCAAAAAGATTGTTATGGGAAAGGTCAAGTTCAGATAAGCTTTGTAAGTTTTCTAAAGATGCCGGTATTGTACCAGAAATGTTATTGGCAGACAAGTCAAGGATGGTGAGTCTAGAAAGGTTACCTATATGTGAAGGAAGGGACCCGTAGAGCGAGTTGTTGTGAAGGATAAGCTCAATCAAGGTAGGAAAGGAAGAGAATCTGAGACTGTCAAGCGTACCTCTCAAACTAGAATCGGGCAGACTTATGTTGATGACACTACCAGACCTGTCGCAACTGATTCCGAACCAGTTGCAAGGGCTGTCTCCAGCCCAAGAAGACAGGAGAGACTGGCTGTGGCTGTCGAGACTGACTTTCCATTCTAGAAGAGCTTCCGCTTCCTTCCTTCCATTTGCTACTTCAGCTCCAGTACTAGCCGAGTAAGCAAAAGAAGAAAGGAAGGAAGCATGAGCAAGTAAGGAAAAAATGAAGAAAGGTGAGGATAGGAGCAGGATCTGGGAAGCCATGGCCTTAATTCGTGGTTTGATTTCTTAAAGGGATGCTAAAATGATTCGCCCTGCACACCTATATATATGGGAAAGAAATGATAGATTTTGTGTGATGGATGAAAGAAAGGTGCAGGACAGGGTAAGATTAGTGATCAGAACATTCAATCTTGACCGGAAATGAAGTTTTCATTGTGTAGAAAATAAAATTAATAATCCTAATTACCCCAAAAATTAAAATCTTTACGGAAATCACTTCATGAGAAATCTTATGCATTACATTTTGTGGGACCCTTTTTGTGTTCATCCATTCATTCAGGGGATCAGATTTATTTATTTATATATTTTTAGCATTACTCTAAATTCAGTCACATGTTAATGCTCGGAAACGGGCCGGGGATAAAACTATTTAATTTTGTCTTCACTTGACATAGAAAATTAGCAACTTAGGGGTGTTTGGGAAATCAATTAAAAAATGTTTTTGAAAAAAATTGTGTTTTATATTTTTTTTGTTGTTGTAAAATTATTTTGATGTATTAATATTAAAAATAATTTTTTAAAAATAAAAAATATTATTTTAATATATTTTTTTAATAAAAAAAACACTTTAAAAGACAATATCAATCCCAAATATACACTTTTTACTATAAAAACCGAGTCTTCTTTTTAATTACGTCATGCTTGTTTTGAAACTGAGTCCAGTGGACAGAAAAATCAAGGAAAATCTAATGAGAACCAATTGACACTCTAAAGGCACTTCCAAAATTATTAATTGAATCACACGCTCATTATTTAATGTCGATTTGCACAATAAATTTACTGCTCTACCCCTGTCACATAATAACGTTTAGCTTTGATAGAGGATTAGTAACATTTGCTCTCAATATTTTTATTTCTAGGTTCGATTCTTAGCTCTTTTATTAGATTCTATTTTTTTTTTTTTAATTTTATAGTTAGATTCATAATCTTGATTTTTATTTTAAAAAAATTCAGTTTTTATTCTTTTGATTTTTATTTCATTTTGGATTTTAAAAAGTCTAAATTTGAAAAAGAATTCAAATAAGTTTTAAACATCCATGTAAATGAGATATTAAAATAAGAAAGTAAAATAAACACACTCATCCAAATATTACAAAAAGTGAAATAAAAATTCCCTACACATTATTTACATCACAAGTTAGTATTTAAGTTCAACCCTACTCTTACATTACTCCTAAAAGTTAATAGAAACAATGATATCTATGTACTAATTATCTTGAGTTGACCGTTAACTTTTAATATGAAAATTAACTAACCCTAATAGACCATTTTTTGGTTGCAAACTAATGAACTTAAATTAGCAATCATCTAATACAAGATCAATAATGAAAATGAACCCCTAAAGAATGTTTAATGAGCCAGAACAATCCCAAATTAAAATAATTATTCAAAAATAAATAACTAATCAAATAGGTTAATATTTTTTTTCTTCATAATAGAATTTCTTTATATAACTCGAATCTTTAATTTTTATAAATTTTTGGCAATTTTCAATTCTCACTTCAACATGTTGTTTTTTATTGTTTAGATGAATTACTAATACTACTATATATGGTTGAAAATATTGATATGTCTAGTTTCTAGCTCAACTTAAATCTATTTGTAGCTTTAGATATGTTCCAAACAGTATATGAACTGGAAATTTGACAAGATTCATCTAGTAAATTCGATCCTATTAAATAATATAAGATGATATGAGTTAATATATAAATAAAAATAATAACTATTATAATTTTAAAGCTCAATTGAAAAATCAATATAAAAAAATAATAATGTAAAGAACATAAAGATTAGCCCGATCACCCCAAAATGACTTCGAAAAGGCAGGTATGAATCTCTTGTTGAAGCAAGCGGCAGAAATATTGATGCATCTAACCAGCTTCTCCTGCTGCTTAACGAGCTCGTCTTCTCACTTATGCTACTTGCTGCTCTCTGAGTTTTGAATCTAGAACAGAAGAAACAGATTCAGCCGAGATTTGTTTTTTTTTTTTTTTTTGAATAATGCATTAGGATTAGATTGCGGAAGCAGAGAATTGGATCATTTAATTTTTCTGCGTAAGCATAAATGCTCTGATACCATGTTAGGATTGTGTAATTGAAGAAGAATGATAAGAGAGAGAACAGAGGAGAGAGAACAGAGGAGAGGGAGAGAAGAGAATTTGAATTTTATTGTAATTGTCACACTCATTGTGTGTTACAACAACCACTCATATTTATACTCTAACAGGATCAGGTAGCAGTTATAAAAACTAACAGAGTTTCAAGAAAATTATTATAGCAATTCGCTGTTATTTAAGAATCGCTATTGTAGAAATCATGCCAAAAAGAATTATAATCTCAGTGTTGAATATTCAATTGCGTGTAGAAGGGAAATGAAGTTTTTGTCACGATTATTTGAAACTTGTGTTTGGGTTTCAGCCATGGACCCATCCTGACGATTTTTTTCTTATGAAACACGGGAGATATTTTATTTTTCACCATTATGTGTTTAATAAAATGATTATATTCCATGATAAAAAAAAACAATATACGAGACCTGAAGAAAGCTCAAACCATCTTAAGATTCTCTTGATGTGAAGTGAGGATTAAAATCATTTGGAGCAAATACTAGGTCATCTGCATTCTGGGAGCATAAATTCAACTTGTAGATCCAGCAGATGAGGTTATGAGGTCTGATGGTATATAACATGCACCAAACTAACTGGGATGTTTTCAGCTTTTATCCACAAAAAAGACATCCTAAGTGTTTCATAACATCTGCTTTACTTCAAGTTGTCCATCAGTAGACTTCAGTTCTTAAAACAGAAGCAGTTCACTAACTGGGATGTTTTCAGCTTTTAATAAACTGATATGTCATTATTTCAGTTCAAAGTTGCTAGAAAAACAACACAAAAAAAGAGAGAAAAGAATGCTACAGAGAGGAAGGAGAGATTAGTTATTTATATTGTGATTTGCCTCCTCTATTCCCTCCCCTAGCTGTTGTCTTTCATTAGGATTCTACTCTTGATTATGAGTTCTTAATGTTACTCAATGTTTTCTTTTTTTATCTGGTCATTAAGGTTGATAAAATCCTTTAGAATTTGTGTTCAATACTAACTATGTTGTTGTCACAAATTTGTTGTAATTTAGATAACTTAAACTTTGTTTCTGACTTAGTTTCTTGAAATATTCAGCCACTCCAACTATATTCTTTAATTCATGAGATGTTATAAGATTGATTTACACCTTTTTTGGATTCTAAAGATTGTTATCGAAAAGGTAAAGTTCAGATAAGCTTCGTAAGTTTCCTAAAGACGCCGATATTATAAATTAGGAGGTGTATACTATTTGCATTGCCAATCTTGACCGGAACTGAAGCCTTCATTATAAATGCATGAATTAAAAACTTAGTTCCAGTTTTAGTCTTTGTTGGTGGGTAAATGTCAAATTCTTATGGAAACATAAGAAATTGCAACTTTGGTTAATTTCCTTCTTCTTTGGTATGTCTATTCCATATTTAATGAATCTCAGTTATGATGAGTGGTGTGGAAGTGGTTGTCTTTTCACTTGACATAGAAAATTTGCAACAACTCATGGGTATTTGGAAATCACTTAAAATGTTTTGAAAAAAATTGTGTTTTTTATTAAATTATTATTTTTATTTTTAAATTATTTTGATTTGTTAGTGTAAAATATAATTTTTAAAAAATAAAATATTATTATTTTAATATATTTCTTAATTAAAAAACAAATTTGTACTCCCATGTAAACACTTTATACTGTAAGAACCGAGTCTTCTTGGAAGATTCAAGAGTGCATCGTACATTTTGTTAAAGAAGTTGTTTTTCACAAGACAGGAAAGCTTCAACCAGTAACATTTCTATGAACCAGTTCATCTTCCAATTCTATCGTGTAGAATAGCTTTGGCAATGGTGGCCAACGCTATGTAGAAACTTAATTGCGTCTATTCATGTTTTGTGTTATTTTAAAAAGAAAAAAAATCACAGAAGGGGATTTTTTTATGATATATATATATAAATAAATAAAAAATCTCATAGTAAGTTATCAAGTGGCAACGATATTATAGATTTTTCAAGTGAAATACACCCAGACATAAGTTACCCAACAACACTCGTCTAAGTTTGAGTTTTGCCTCGGATATTCATGTTCCCTCGAGACAAATATTCGTGTATTCCTGCAAAACAAATGCTAAATTATTTGATGCCAACAGAATCGGACCAAGACCATCCCAGCAGCAGGAAAGTCTATGGAAAGAGCTCTTAGCCAATTCGTGAAAAACATCTAGTAGTATTTTCTTCCGTCAGTTCATTTTGATCGATCAAATCAACACAGCTTGCTGGTAATGGAGGATCAGGTAGCAGTTCTAAAAACTTACAGAGTTTCAAGAAAATTATTAGAGCAATTCGCTATTGTAGAAATCATGCCAAAAAGAATTATAATCTCAGTGTTGAATATTCAATTGCGTGTAGAATAATTTAAATTGCCACTGTAGAAGGGAAATGAAGTTTTTGTCACGATTATTTGAAACTTGTGTTTGGGTTTCAGCTACGGACCCATCCTGACGATTTATTTTTATGAAACACGGGAGATATTTTATTTTTCACTATTATGTGTTTAATAAAATGATTATATTCCATGATTAAAAAAAAAAAACAATATACGAGACTCTACATTGGGTGATCATCCTTCAAGAATTTTTATATTATTTTCTTGTTTTTTCCCCTAGCTATTCATTGCTCGTGTTTAAACAAAAAACAACCACTATCACACTATCAACCATTAACCAGGATAGCAAGTTTTGAGCCTGAGATGCATTCGTGGATTAGCGAACTCCATTTGCTCTCTCAGTTCATATAATTCATCGCCTCATCTAAATAATCCCAAAAAATTGAGTCGAAAGCCTTAGGGAAGTCAACTTTCAACATGATTCCATGAATCCCTTTCTTCTTTACACCATGGACAACCTCATGCACTATCACGAAACCATCTAAGATCAGTCTTCCTGCTATAAAAGTTGTCTTATTAGAACTAATAATGCAAGGAATAACTTTTTCCAACTTGGATGATAGGACTTTAGAAACAATTTTGTATATAAC
This sequence comes from Salix koriyanagi, assembly GCA_029228605.1. Taxonomy (NCBI): domain Eukaryota; kingdom Viridiplantae; phylum Streptophyta; class Magnoliopsida; order Malpighiales; family Salicaceae; genus Salix; species Salix koriyanagi. Next base: position 12,338,182 of record CM055341.1, on the reverse strand, counting down.
ATGCACCAGACTAACTGGGATGTTTTCAGCTTTTATCCACAAAAACGGCATCCCAAGTGTTTCATAACATATGCTTACTTCAAGTTGTCCATCATTAGACTTCAGTTCTTAAAACCCAAGCAGTTCACTAACTGGGATGTTTTCAGCTTTTATATTCAATTAGGGTTCTGATGGAGTATGCTTGAGGGCTAGGGTAAGGAATACGAAAACACCTTTCTTTAATTGCTTCAAAGGGTTTTGGATGCTCATTATTTTGGAGTTTCTTGATCTTAGACGGATACTAATGGATTTTCAGAGAAGCAGGATTAGTTTTTCCGAAGTCCATTGGGAAAGATACAGAGACGCTCTATTTTTGCTTGGTAATCGTAGACTTTTTTTGGCTGTAGGTTTGGTCTTTGCTTTATTCAGGAAACCCCACTTATAATTCGATCCAAGCGAATGGCTTTTACAATGGGCCCCATCGAATTGTGAGCTCCGAAGCAACTTGTTGGTCGAGGCTGAGCATCAGCGTCCAATAACGCAAATGCTAGTCTTGCAATATAGACCACAGCTAATCCCCTGTAAGTTTAAAATCTACAGTTATCTGACAAGATGGATCATATATTTTGATATTCTGCCTTTACTTAGGGTCAGTAAGCAATAAGTTTAACATCAATGTTGCTAATCACCTAGAGTCGCCAAATGATTTGGTTCAAGTTAGAAAACTCAAGATTAATTAGTAATTGCTATTTTTTTAGTGCATCCAGACGGTCGTTAACTTTAGACTATATATATAATAATAAATAAATGAAGGACTCTCTTCTCCTGAGCCGTGAAATCTCTTTGAAAATCTCAAATCTTAGCCTTGGTTGTCCCTTAAAGACATAGATTCGTTTAATGTAAAATCATATTTGGATTACACATCAGAAATGTGAGAAAAGTCATATATCGACAAACAAGTCATATTCAACTTCAATTTTGAATTATTAGTTATAGAGGCCTCGGAAATTATTTGATACAAGTTACAAACACAGTAACTCGAATTATTTTCAGGAGGCCGGATGCACTGGTCTAAAACATCCTTCAAGAGTGTATGCTGATTCGTTGGCAACAACAAAGCTGAGATGAAATCGCCAGGATGCCTTCCCATGATTATTTCCAATGCCAGGCTGCAGACATCTCATTTCTGTTAATGTATAAGCTGCTATGCCCACGTGGACTTAAAGTGTTGAAGAAGAAGAAGACTTGTGCAGATTGATTGAAGACTTTGTAACTAAGTACAATGCATGTTAATTCAGTTGTAATTAGTTGTAACAAGAAGAGATGTAACTAACTGATTCTTTAGTAGTTATGAATCAGTTAGAAGTAGTTACAATAGTGTGTAAAGCATGGGAATTGCTCAGTATATAATCTGGCAATTCATCGAACAAGATATATGCAATAAGAGGAAATACGAAGTTAGTACAAGCTGTGACTTATCTTTTCCTCTCTACTCCTGACCTTCTTCTTCCTCTCATCTCCCACAAATTACCCAACCAAATAACCTGCAAACAATCAGTTAAACTGAAATTAATTGAAAAGCACAAAAACAAACATGGTCTAAGAGCTATAATCTGATTCAAGAAGGGGCGTAAAACTGTGGAAGAAAATCAATCAAGTCAGAATTCATCAGCAAGAACAATGACTGGATCATCAGACCTGCGAACACCACAATTTAATGGTGAGAACTATGATTTTTGGTCAGTTAAAATGAGAACAATCTTCAGAGCTTATGATCTATGGGATGTGGTTGGAAGTGTTGATACATCAGCACCAGTTTCCAATGAAAGTAGCAGTGGAGAAGCCTCTGGTTCGAAAGACAAGAAAACTGAACCAGGAGAGGTTGCTGCTGAGACTAAAGAAAAAATAATCAAAGATGCCAAGGCTCTAAGTATTATCCAAAGAGCCTTGACTGATGATATTTTCCCTAAATAAGGAAATGAAGAAACAGCAAGAGGAGCATGGGATCTGTTGAGAAGAGAATTCAGAGGAGATGATAAAGTTAGAGAGGTGAAGTTGCAGGCTGTAAGGGCAGAATTCGAGTATATGAGAATGGCTGAAGGAGAAAGCCTAGATCATTACTTGACTAAGTTCTTTGGAGTGATAAATGACATGAAGTCACTAGAAGAAGAGATAACTGAAGCAAGGATAGTGCAAAAGACTTTGATGAGTCTTAGCAGAAAATATAAATCCATAGTCTTGATTATTGAAGAAACAAAAGATTTGAAAACACTTAGAAGTGAAGAGGTTATTGCTTCAATTAAAGTGTTTGATAGAAAGGAAGATATGCATGATGAAAGGGAAAGATTTGTGAATACTGAAAGAGCATTCAGTAGCCTAAGAATTGGGGGAAATAACTACTCTCACAACAACAAGGGCTCACCTGGCAGATCACATCCAAAGTGGCAGAATCAACAAAGGAAGCCTACAAATTGGAGTCAAAGTGGAAGTCTGCCAAATCTGTAAAATGCAAACTGGAATCAGAAGTCTGGAGTGAATTATAACAATTCATCAAATTCACAGTATAGAAGTGGAAGTAATTTCCAGTCAAGCACAAAGCCGAAGTGTAGCACCTGTCAGAAATTTCACTTTGGCACCTGCTGATTCAAAGGGAAACAAAGATGTGAAAAGTGTAGCAGATTTGGTCATGGGCAAAATGATTGCAGCTTCAACAAACAACTGGCTAATTCAGCAAAAAAAGAAGAAACAACCACAGGCACAATGTTTTATACATGTCATGCAGCAAGCATTATAGATGAAGATGTGTGGTTTGTGGATAGTGCATGTAGTAACCACATGACTTCACAAGAGTCAAAACTGATTAACATTGATAGATCAATAACTAAGGTAAAGATGGGTTCTGGTGACCTTGTGCAAGCAGCAGGGAAGGGGACTCTTGTAGTGGACTGACAAGTGTAAAATACACATCTATTTGTATTCCTTTTACATTATGCTTTTTAACATCTTTCAAGCTTATTTCAACATATTGAAAGTTATTTTATGGGTTCGACATGTTAAAGAGACTTTGTGGATTACTTGCTATAAAATAGGAAATTTTGCACTTTATATTTCGGACCTTTGTTGCATGTTTCAGGTTTTAATTCCTAAAGAGGAGGTTCAAAATTAGAAATATAGATATCAAGCTTGCTGGAAAAGTATTGTGGCAGAAATTCAATGCAGATTTGGGCATCTAATTGGAACAACAACGTCAGACTGGACTCTATTTGCGCACCAACACTGAACTGGGCATATCTGGAGCATACGCTGTCCAAATCAAGTGATTCAAAAGCCCAAATTCATCTACACATTTAGGGATACAACTTTCATGAAGAGACCTAAGTCAGGAAAATCATCTACATCACGAAAATACTGGTGCAATCTCGATGACGGGATATGCTTCCTAATTTGTCAAAGATTAGAGAGATTTTCTCTATAACACTTATCTCCTATTCTTTAGCTTGAGTAACACCATTAGGGTTAGGAATCTTCCAGAATAAAAGGGAAGATACATGCAAGCAAGGGACTTTTCTCTCTTTCTCCATTAATTTTTCAGATTCGGCAGCAAACAAAAAGGCATGAGCAGCTGATTCACTTTCTTGGTTCAAAGGGGATAGCATCCATCTTCATTGTTGGTTGTGAGAAGTAGCATTTCCATTGTAATCCTTACACTTTCAAGTATTTATTCATCTTTTTCTAGAATTTAAGCTATTGATTTCGGATTCATGCTTATGGAATTAGTTTGATATGGTTTATGTGCTTTCTATGTTTCTTTCAATCCGTAATTGTTGTGAGGAACAAGAATAAGAAGCAAGTAAATTAATTTGATTGTCTTATCTATCACATTAATTTATTTAGGATGAATAGGACGAGTATATGTTCAAGCTTTTGAATGTTAGCTAGGAATAAATTGCGTAGATCTTGATCTTAAAGCTACCGTTGAGTGAAGAAAGATTGCTTTTCAATACTTAATTCGCTTGACGATAAGGAACTAATTAGAAGCTTATTCGGATTAGTTTAGCATGCCTCTAGGTTTCCCTTAGCTTTAATGGAAGCCTAATTTATTTGCTTGTTGTGAAAGGATATTAATTTAACTTCTATGATCAACCGATTTATAAGAATGGAGGAATCACCCCTTTGAACCGAGTTGTCAAATTCTTGATTAACCTTCGTTAAGACTTAGCACTTTTATTTATTTAATTCTTGTTGATTCAAACCACCCCGTTCTTTTGAATTTGGTATTTGTAGGAAAATAAATCAATTTCCCTTGGGTTCGACCTGGTCTCTACCACCATACTACTAAAATTATTGTTTCGGTGATAGTAAAATCAGAATTAATTTGTGAAGGTTTCGACAACCGTCAAATTGTAGTGGACACAAAACATGGGGTAAGACACATACAAGAGGTACTATTGGTGCCTGGTGTGGATGAAAACCTGCTGAGTGTGGGGCAAATGATGGAGCATGGCTATTATATCTTGTTTGGAGGAAACAAGGCTATGATTTTTGATGATGAAACACTCACTAATGTGGTTGCAAAAGTGATTATGAAAGGCAACAGATGCTTCCCTTTAACACTAGAATCAGTGGTGTCTGCAGCAAGAAAGGCCTCTATCTCAGAAGGTGTGTGGATGTGGCATAGAAGGTATGGGCATTTGAACTTTGAGAGCATGAAGAAGATGCAGCAGATGGACATGGTGACAGGGCTGCCTAAGGTGATGAATGTGGATGCTGTGTGTGAAGGGTGTGTGCTGGGCAAGCACAAGAGACAACCATTTGATAAAGATGCTGCATGGAGGGCAAGTCAGCCACTAGAATTGGTCCACACAGATTTGTGTGGACCTATGCAAAGTGAATCAAATGGAGGTAACAAGTATTTTATCACATTCATTGATGACTTTACAAGGATGTGTTGGGTATATTTCATTAGAAATAAATCAAATGCTCTAAATATGCTTAAGAAATTCAAAGCTCTAGTTGAATTGCAAAGTAGCTATAAGGTGAAGAGGCTGAGAAGTGACAGAGGTGGAGAGTATACCTCCTCAGAATTTCAGGAATTCTGTTCTGATCATGGAATTGAAAGGCAACTGACAGTTGGGTATTCCCCTCAGCAAAATGGTGTTGCTGAGAGGAAAAACATAACCATTTGTGAAATGGCTCGATCTATGATGAATGATAAGAACATACCTGTGGAATTTTGGGCTGAAGCTGTTAACACAGTTGTGTATTTGTTGAATAGAAGTTATACAACTTCAGTGGCAGCCAAGACCCCAATAGAGAAGTTTACGGGGAGAAAACCTGGCATTAAGCACTTAAAGGTGTTTGGGTGTATCTGCTACACCCATATTCCAGATGCTCTTAGGCAGAAATGGGATAACAAGGCTGAAAAAGGAGTTTTCATGGGGTATGGTGGCTGTGAGAAGGGTTATAGGGTTTATATCCCAAAGACAAAAAGAATAGTATTGTCTCACAGTGTGATATTTGATGAAGATAGCATTTATGCATGGGAGACATGCAATGGGAAGTTTAACCCTACACAGTTTGTGTTTGAAGGCATAAATGAAGACATACAAACTGAATTGACTCAGCTAGAAAATGGTGAACAATCTCAGGAATGTGCAGTAGGCAGAAGTGATGATGAAGACAGTAGCACAGATTCAGAAATTGATTCACAAACACCAGTAAAAATCAGAACCTTGGAAGATATATATGCTAGGTGCAGTGCAAGCATGATTGAACCTGAAAATTACTCAGAAGCAGCTGGGGATGCAGCTTGGCAGGATGCCATGAAGGCTGAGTTGAACATGATTGAGAAAAATAATACATGGGAGCTAGTTGAAAGACCCATTAACCAGCCTGTTATAGGGGTCAAGTGGGTGTATAAGGTCAAGCTAAACTTGGATGGTATGGTGAACAAATATAAGGGTAGACTTGTGGCAAAAGGGTATGCACAAAAGCCTGGAATTGATTATAATGAAACCTTTGCACCAGTTGCAAGGTTGGATACCATCCGAACACTTATTGCTCTAGCAAGCAAGAAAAACAGGAAACTATTTCAGTTGGATGTTAAATCAGCATTCCTAAATGGAATGCTTGATGAGAAGGTGTTTGTTGAGCAACCTGAGGGGTTTAGTGTTCAAAGGGCAGAAAACAAAGTGTACAAGTTGAATAAGGCTCTATATGGACTTAAACAAGCACCTAGGGCTTGGTATAGTGAGATTGACACCTATCTCATTATGAGTAAGTTCAAAAGAAGTGCATGTGAACCTACTCTATATACAAGGGCTGACAATGAGGGAAATCAGCTTATTGTGTCCATCTATGTAGATGATATTGTGTACACTGGCAGTAGTGACAGATTGATGGATGAATTTAAAAAGGAAATGATGTTGAGATATGAGATGACTGACCTTGGTCTTCTCCATCATTTTCTGGGCATGGGTGTGATACAATCTGATCAAGGCATTGTTATCCATCAAAGCAAGTATGCAAGATCCTTGCTTGTGAAGTTCAGGGCTGGCTAATTGTAAACCAGTCTCCATTCCTCTAGCAACTGGTGAAAGGCTGAGAAAGGAAGATGGAAGTGAGTTAGCAGATGCAAATGTCTACAGAAAAATAGTGGGAAGCTTGCTGTATTTGACAGCAACAAGGCCTGACCTAATGTACACTGCAAGTCTGTTATCAAGATTTATGAACCAGCCAACAAAGAAGCACATGGGAGTGGCTAGAAGGGTTCTTAGATATGTCCAAGGCACACTGGATTATGGAATTGAATATGCAAGGCAGAAATCAGCAACACTAATGGGGTTTTGTGATGCAGACTGGGGTGGAAGTGAAGATGACAGTAGAAGCACTTCTGGATATGCATTTGGGTTTGGAAATGGTGTGTTTTCATGGGCTTCAGTGAAGCAAAACACAGTGGCATTATCAACTGCAGAAGCTTAATATGTTTCAGCTTCTGAAGCAACTGCCCAGGTAATATGGTTGAGGGCTATACTTGATGATCTTGGAGAAAAACAAGTAAAAGCTACAAACCTATATTGTGATAACATGTCAGCTATAGCAATGGCAAAGAACCCAGTATTCCATCAGAAAACAAGGCATATTAACAGGAAAGTTCATTTCATAAGGGAGGCAGTACAAGGAGATGTTATTGACATTAAATTCTGCAGCAGTGAAGAACAATTAGCAGATATATTCACCAAGGGGTTGCCTAAAGACAGATTCTTTGAACTCAGATCAAAGCTTGGTGTAAAAATCGTAAGCAGCTTAGGAGGGGGTGTTAATGTATAAACTGTTATGCCCACGTGGACTTAAAGTGTTGAAGAAGAAGAAGACTTGTGCAGATTGATTGAAGACTTTGTAACTAAGTACAATGCATGTTAATTCAGTTGTAATTAGTTGTAACAAGAAGAGATGTAACTAACTGATTCTTTAGTAGTTATGAATCAGTTAGAAGTAGTTACAATAGTGTGTAAAGCATGGGAATTGCTCAGTATATAATCTGGCAATTCATCGAACAAGATATATGCAATAAGAGGAAATACGAAGTTAGTACAAGCTGTGACTTATCTTTTCCTCTCTACTCCTGACCTTCTTCTTCCTCTCATCTCCCACAAATTACCCAACCAAATAACCTGCAAACAATCAATTAAACTGAAATTAATTGAAAAGCACAGAAACAAACAATTTCCCATCCTATTTTATTGTGTAGGCTAACTCTGCGAATTAAAGTCTCCGGTCATGTTTTGCTGTTAATACCAAAATAAAGATTTATCATACATCATGTTGTCAAACCAAATTAAACAACGTAGTTCTGTGAATGCATAAGGAGCTGTCTTCTTCCCCTGATGCATACTGCCTGCAATTCTTGTTTTTTTTTTTTTTTTTTTTTTCAGTTCTTTGGCATTAGTTTGGGTTGCTAACGAAAAATATGTTGATTTCTTCCTTTGTTTCTCACGAAAACTGAAAATATGTGAACTATTTCACCTGGCGAATTTAAGTTCGAAACGAGAAAACTCTGTTTCTTGTTTCGACATTCAATATACACAAGCAGTAGGCGAAGAAACAGATAGAATGTAAGGATTTGGATAACAACTCTTGAGGGGAGGGGGGACTTATTGCCAGAAGAGCTTCTTGGCGATGACTTGATCATTTAATATTACATTTTGTCAAACAAGTTGTTTTTCACAAGAAAGGAAAGCAGCAGACAGTAAAACTTCAACCAATAACATTTCTGTGAACCAGTTCATCTCCCAATTCTATCGTGGAGAATAGCTTTGGCAATGGTGGCCAACGAGCTGTAAGCTTTGTAGAAACTTGTAGCATTGTTGGCCGATAATGGGGATCGGTCTGCAAGCAAACAAACACTAGTTTTGCAACATGTGCCACTCCGTCAGCAAGCTTGTTTTTGGGAGGTGGGAGGCGCTGGTCTAAAACATCCTTCAAGAGTGTATTATGACCGATCGGTGATGATGAGGAGGTGGAAGCCGATGACATCAGGGATGAGATGAAATCGCCAGGATGCTTTCCCATCATCACTTCCAAAGCTACTACTCCGAAGCTATACACATCACATTTTGCATCCACTTTCATTGTGTATGCCAACTCTGCAAAAGAGACTGGTCATGCTATATTTTGCTAAAATAATTTACTGCACCCTGTATACAGTGCTGCATTTCTTAATTGCTTTTGTGCTAAGCTAAGAACCAGCTATCAGTATTAAAGCATTTTAGTCGGAAATCTAGTTAATATGAACCAAAAAATTTCTTCAAATTAAACTGCTATATAACTTGCGAAAATGAGGGTGCACTAAAATTTATTCAAAACCTATGAATAGCGGCATGCTTCTGGTTTCCTTTCCAATCTAGAAAATGAATTTCGAAAAGATTACCAAAGCATTTCCATTATGCAAACAATGTTAGCATGCAAGAAAAGAATCTGCTGCCAAGGAAAACATATTTTACCTGCGGAGCATGCTGCGGCTGATCATATGTTTTAAAGTCATTTTGTTTCAGCATAATGTCAAAGAATTAGCATATTAACGACCTCAGGACCAGTTTAAGGTTAATCAATCATAAATGCACATTGTTCGTGATAGGTTAATAATTTTCAGAAGGTAAACTAATCTATTGCAGAAGGTGATATTGAAACAACGCAACATACCTGGAGCTGTGTACCCAAAGGTGCCAGCAAATGATGTCCAATTGGAGGAGTCAGGCATTAAGAGCCTAGCTGTGCCAAAATCAGAGACATGAGCCTCATACTCAGAATCCAAAAGAACATTGTTGCTGGAAATGTCTCTATGAATAATTGGAGGTGAGCAGTCATGGTGCATGTATGATAAAGCATTGGCTACCCCTTTGATAAGATTTAGCCTTTTATCCCAATCCATATTTACCGCTTGTTCCTCGTCGTTCAATACCTTTCTCAAGCTTCCCCTTTCCACAAATTCATATACCAAAAATGAGTGTTTAGCATGAGAGCAGAAACCATACAGCTTGACAATGTTTCGATGCCGTATACCCATTAAGACATCAATCTCGCTTCTAAAAGCTTTCAAGCTGGTCATCTCAACCTCTGGTGTTTGGTAAAATTTCTTCACAGCAAGGACTTGTTCTGATGGAAGCACAGCTTTGTAAACAACTCCATACCCTCCTGTACCAATGCAATATCTGGAGTTAAATTCTTCAGTAGCCTCAATGATGTCCGCGTAGCGCAGTTCCCCATCAGGGCACCATCTCACGGAAACATCTATTTGTGGTGTTTCCATTAACCTTTTCTTTCTTCGGTTTTGGAAAAAGATAAGAAAACCTACAATCAAGCCCAACAAACTACCCAACAGAGGAATTACAGTGAAAATGACAACTTTAGGGCTCTTCTTGTGATCAGTTTTATTTTTCATGAGCGCTGCACAAGCCTCCAAACCAGTAGCATTGCCACACAGATTGCTATTGTTACGAATTGCTTCAAATGGTGCCTCACGAAAGGCTTTGATGTCAGGAATGGGACCCTCTAAACTTGTTATAGGATACATCCACTTTAGTGAGTCCTTTTAGTCTACTAAAACTGGTTGGGATGAGACCGGACAACATATTATGGGAGAGGTTTAAAACCTCTAGCTGCTGCAGTTGTCCAAGCTCTGGCGCTATACCTCCAGTCAGGGAATTCCAACTGAGATCAAGACTTTGAAGAGACTGTAAAGACCCCATCTCAGCAGGAATACTCCCTGCGAATCTATTCTTGCTCATATTCAAGAATATCAGTTTTGAGCACTTGCCAAGCTGTTTAAGAATTGTTGTACTAAAATTGTTCGCGGCCAGGCCAAGTTTTTGGAGATCAGATAGCGATGCGACATCGAAAGGAATATCACCTGAAAGTTTGTTGTCATTTAGTGCAAGTTCAATCAACTTTAAATTTCCCAATTCTTTGGGAATTCCTCCAACTAGTTGATTTGACGAGAGGTCAAGAACTTGGAGATGAGTTGCCTTTCCGAGAGCAGCTGGTATTTCTCCAGAGATTTTGTTTCCAGAAATTTTGAAGGCCGACAGATTGTTAAACTGCTCCCATGTCCATGAAAGCTCACCATGCAATTCATTATCACTCAAATCCATGTAGCTCAAATGGGGATGTGTGCCAAAAGCATCAGATATGTTTCCACTAAGTTGGTTTCTCTCAAGTCTGAGTCTCAACAAGCTGCTGCAATTTTTGAAGCTTTTCGGGATGGGTCCCGTGAAATGATTGTCGAATGCTGAAAAATGTGCAAGTAATCCACCAAGGCACACGTCTTGTGGTAGGTTCCCAGACAATCTATTATAACTTATTTGTAAGGAATACAAATGTGTAAGGTTGTTCATTTCTGGAGGAATGGGACCAAAAAGATTGTTGTCCTTAAGGTAAAGTTCAGATAAGCTTCTTAAGTTTCCTATAGATGCTGGTATTGTACCGGTTAGGTTATTAGATTTCAAAGCTAGTTTAGTGAGAGATGCCGTCAGGTTCCCGATAGAAGTAATGGGACCAGAAAGACTGTTATATGCAAGGTAAAGTTCAGATAAGCTTCTCAAGTTTCCTAAAGATGTTGGTATTGTACCGGTTAACTTATTAGATGACAAAGCTAATTTAGTGAGAGATGACGTCAAGTTCCCGATAGAAGTAATGGGACCAAAAAGATTGTTATCGGAAAGGTCAAGTTCAGATAAGCTTCTTAAGTTTCCTAAAGACGCCGGTATTGTACCAGTTAGCTTATTAGATAACAAATATAATTTAGTGAGAGATGCCGTCAGGTTCCCGATAGAAGTAATGGGACCAACAAGACTGTTATCCCAAAGGTAAAGTTTAGATAAGCTTCTTAAGTTTCCTAAAGACGCCGGTATTGTACCGGATAGCTTATTTGATGATAAATATAATTCAGTGAGAGATCCTAATTTTCCAATTTCTGGTGGTATGCCACCAGAAAGTTCATTCAAATAGAGAGAGAGATTAGTTAAGTGGCTTAAATTGCCTATGGAAGCCGGGATCAATCCTCCGAGATAATTCTCATGCAAAAATAGTTGAGAAAGTGAACTCAGCATTCCTATTTCCTTAGGGATGAAACCAGAAATGTTATTGAAAGACAAGTCAAGGATGGTGAGGTTAGAAAGGATACCTATATGCGAAGGAATGGACCCGAAGAGGGAGTTGTTGCGAAGGATAAGCTCAATCAAGTTAGGAAAGGAAGAGAATCTGAGACTATTAAGCGTACCTCTCAAACTAGAATTGGGCAGGCTTATGTTGATGACACTACCAGACCTGTCGCAACTGATTCCGAACCAGTTGCAAGGGCTGTCTCCAGCCCAAGAAGACAGGAGAGACTGGCTCTGGCTGTCGAGACTGACTTTCCATTGTAGAAGAGCTTCCGCTTCCTTCCTTCCATTTGCTACTTCAGCTCCAGTACTAGCCGAGTAAGCAAAAGAAGCAAAGAAGGAAGCATAAACGAGCAAGGTAAATATCACCAAAGGTATAGATAAGAGCAGGATTTGGGAAGCCATGGCCTTGATTGGTGGTTTTATTTCTTAAGGAGGATATATAAAATAACTTGCCCTGCATACGTATATATATGGGAAAGAAATGATAAATTTTTTGAGAAGAAGGTGAAAGACAGGGTCAAGATTAGTGATTAGAACATTCAATTACTGATAATTAGGAGGTGTATACTATATTAAGGAACCATCTCACCTAAAAGTTTAAGCTTGTAAGTGAGGCCCCATAATATGATTTATATTATTCTCTAACACACACCTCAAGTGAAAGCCCTTTGGGCTTGAAACTTGCACAGGCCCACATCACCTTGTGCTTGGTTTTTATCAAATAGAATAGGGGTGGTGAGATTCGAACTCGTGACCGCTGGGTCAACAAGGCTCTGATATCATGTTAAGGAACCATCTCACCTAAAAGCTTAAGCTTGTAAGTGAGGCCCCATAATATGATTTATATTATTCTCTAACATACTATTTGCATTGCCAATCTTGACCGGAACTGAAGCCTTTATTATAAATGCATGAATTAAAAACTTAGTTCCAGTTTTAGTCCTTGTTGGTGGGTAAATGTCAAATTCTGGTGGGGTTTCCCTTAGCATCTTCGTTATAAAGTATCATGGAAACTTAAGAAATTGCAACTTTGGTGGAGTAGTTTAAGAAAATCAAAATATCGTTCAATCCTTTATTCAAATACTAGAATCATCTTTTCCTTGTCTCCTTAAGTATTTCAACTATTTCTCCTGTTACAAACCACGACCCAAGTTCTTGTGTCTATCCTCTCTGCCACCACAACCTGTGGAACTGCTATTAATTTGAGATTATAATTAATAAATAAAAATGATGTTAAAATAACTCTTGTTTCAATTATGGATTTGAAGTTTGGTGATTTATGGCTTCGTTTAGTCTTTGGCTGTGATGATTTAAATATGACTTTCATATTTATGGATGGGGTGTCTTTTAGCATCTTGACTAGAAATTTTCCATGGAAAATTGTCTGAATTGAGGTAATGAATTTAATCATCTCTAGTGAGATTTTCCAGCACTCCGAAGCTGCAGACATCTCATTTCCCATCCATTTTCGTTGTGTAGGCTAACTCTGCGAATTAAAGTCTCCGGTCATGTTTTGCTGTTAATACCAAAATAAAGATTTATCATACATAATGTTGTCAAAACAAATTATACAACGTAGTTTTGTGAATGCATAAGGATTGTCTTCTTCCCCTGAGGCATGCTGCCTTCAATTCTTCACTCTCTTTCTCTCAGGCATCCCATAAAAGCTCACGGACACACCCCTCACTACCTAGAGTTCCTCCGAACTACCACTTCTTTAGACCAATCAGTTTGTTTTATCTTCAGAAATTTTATTCTTCCATATTAACCACTCATTCTAAAAATCTAAGATTTGAGACACTGATATTGTGTGTTGTTTTTTAAAGTTTTTAAGTTTTAAAAAATATTTTATTAAAGTATGAAGTTAATTATTTTTAATGAGTATAAAAGATATTACTATTTCTGTCGAGTTTTAAAAGTTACTTTTGAATAGATACAGAGAAGTTATAACCAATTGCTTGTAGTTAGCCATTCTTGGAATGGAGCGAAGTTTCTTTTGAAAAAAAATGTTGGCTATCAATGGTGACATTAGCTATTAATGAAATTTCAAATTTGGAGATTTTGTCAATAATTTAAGAAAATAGAGAGCATTGGCCTCATCTTTAAGGATAAGTTTGGTTATTTTTTAACAAGTTCCATTTGTTACTTCAGCTCCAGTACTAGCCGAGTAAGCAAAAGAAGCAAAGAAGGAAGCATAAGCGAGCAAGGAAAAAATGAAAAAAGGTGTGGATAAAAGCAAGATCTGGGAAGCCATGGCCCTGCATACGTATATATATGGGAAAGAAATGATAGATTTGGTTTGATGATCGAGAAGAAGGTGAAAGACAGGGTCAAGATTAGTGATGATAACATTCAATTACTGATAATTAGGAGGTGTATACTATTTGCATTGCGAATCTTGACCGGAACTGAAGCCTTCATTATAAATGCATGAATTAAAAACTTAGTTCCAGTTTTAGTCCTTGCTGGTGGGTATATGTCAAATTCTGGTGGGGTTTCCCTTAGCATCTGTTGAAAATAAAATTGAGTGAAGAACAGTTACTGTTCAAATCACACACAAAAATTTCATCCCTGACGTGAAAAACAAGCACTGTGCAGATTAGTGTGAGAACTTTGCCCAGAAATTTCCCAGAAAATATTTAAAGATAGAAGCACAATTAATTACTGTAACATATACAGAACAAAGGGCAGAATTGCTTAGGTTACTGTCATCCCTTGGATTTTATTTATAGAAGAAGATCAAAAATACAAGAATGGTAATTCTAGTCTATTACAATCTCTTCTATTAAACAGGAAACAAAATCTTCTTAACTACGAAAATAAAGCAACATGATATGATCAATATACTTTGATCTTAATTAACTTAAACACAAACACTTAAATTAAAACGTGATAAAAATATAATAAAGGAAATCTTGATGGTGCTCTGTCTTCTCTGCTTCAGTCTTCAATTTTGCAGACTTGGAATCAGTTGACCTTTGACCTTTCATTTTTCAACACTCCTCCTTGATTTCAGGCTGCTCATATCAATCATCTCTTTAGTTCTTCAAACCTTTCTTTGGCTAAGGATTTTGTAAATAGGTCGGCCAATTGTTCCTTTGAGGTGCAGTATTTCATCTCCAGTTCACCCTCTTGCTGGAATTGACGAATTGCATGGAACTTAATCTTCGTGTGCTTGGTTCTATCATGAAACACTGAGTTCTTGGATATTGCAAATGCTAACATGTTGTCATAGAATAATTATGTAGGTTCAAATTGATTAAGGTTCAAATCTCCCAACATCTTCCTTAACCAGACAAGCTGATTTGCAGCTACATAAGCAGCAATATATTCAGCTTCTGTCGTAGAGTGTGCAACTACACTTTGTTTTCTTTGAATTCCAACAAAAGATGCTTCTTCCCATAGAAAAACAGTAACCAGAAGTGCTCACCATCTCTTCATCACTTCCAGCCCAGTCACTGTCACAAAAACCTATCAATTTGACAATTTCAAGTTTATCAAACAGCATTCTATAATCCAGTGTTCCCTTCAAATACCTTAACACTCTCTTGGCTGCAACATAATGAGTTTGGCTTGGATTTTGCATAAACCTAGAAAGATAATTGACTGCAAACACAATATCTGGTCTTGTGGCAGTCAAGTATAGCAAGCTTCCAATCAAGCTTCTATAAATTCTTCCATCAGCTTTGTGATCATCATCATCTTTCATCAATTTCTGTCCAGCCACCATGGGAGTGCTGACAGGTTTGCAATTATACATTGCAAATTTATTCAGTAATTTCATTGTGAAGTTTCTTTGACACACAAAACACCCTGACTTTGATTATGTGATTTCCATTCTAAGAAAGTAGGATAGCAGTCCAAGTTCATTCATCTCGAATCTGTTCTTCATCTTCAACTTGAACTCATCAACAAGTTGCTCATGATTTGCAGTGATCAACAAATCATCGACATAAACTAATACAATCAGAATATGCTTATCAACCTTTTTTACATACAAGGTTGCTTCATTTAGGCTTTTCTTAAATCCTAAGCTCAGGAAGAAATCATCTAGTTGGTTGTACCAAGCTCTAGGAGCTTGTTTTATCCCATACAAGGCCTTTTTGAGGAGATAGACTTTGTTGGCAGTGATGTCTACTTCGAATCCCTCAGGTTGTTCAACATAAATTTCTTCATCAAGTGTCCCATTTAAGAAGGCTGACTTGAGATCCATTTGCCAACATACCAGCCAATTTGTGCAGCAATCATAAGCAACAATTTAATGGTATCAAGCCGAGACACAGAAGCAAATGTGTCATGAAAATCTATACCTGGTTCTTGAGAATAACCCTTAACCACAAGCCTTGCTTTGTGTTTGTTGATGCTGCCATCTGCATTTATTTTGGCTTTGAAGATCCACTTTAACCCAATCACTTTCCTGTCAACTGGTCTGTCCACAAGTGTCCATGTCTCATTCTTCTCAATCATCAACAGCTCCTCCTTCATTGCTGCCATCCAAGTGTGTGAGTTCATGGCTTCTTGGACATCATATGGTTCAGCTTCTGCTACATTACATCTTCTATAAATATCACTTAGCAATCTTGTTCCCCTTACAGATTCATCTTCATCATCAGCAGCAGGTTCCACAATTTCAGGTTGGATTTCATCACTTGTTCTCTCGACAAGTTCAACTTCTCAATTCCAGATTTTGTCTTCATCAACTTTCACATTCCTTGCAATCACAACTTTGTTAGATTTTAAATCAAATACTTTATATCCACTTGATTTAATATTGTAACCTAACAAGATCCCTAACTCATCCTTTTGATCAAGTTTGCCCTTTTTTATCTCTGGTTGCAGAAAATAGCAGGGACTCCCAAACACTCTCAAGTGTTCTATGTTGGGTTTGTAACCATGCCACACCTCATAAGGTGTTTTCTCTCCTAACATCTTAGTAACCATTCTATTTAGGAGATAAGAGGTTGTACTTACTGCCTCTGCCCAGAATTTCAGAGGCATTTTCTTCTCATACAAAAAGCATCTAGCCATCTCCATCAAAGTTCTATTTCTTCTTTCACACACACCATTTTGTTGAGGTGTGTATGGTACAGTAAGTTGGTGCTTAATCCCCTCTTTTTCTAAATGCTCCTCAAGTTTATGAGAAGTGAACTCACCCCCATTATTAGACCTTAAAGCCTTCATTTTGGTCCCAACTTCCCTCTCGGCTGTAGCTTTAAACTTGACAAAAATATCAAACACTCCCCCTTTTGTTTTAAGGAAGTAAACCCAGCAATATCTACTATAGTCATCAATGAATAGCAAGAAATATTTAGCACCATTTAAGGATTCATTTCTCATAGGTCCACACACATCAGTATAAATCAATTGCAATTTACAAGTGGCTCTAAAGGAATTGTCATTGAAAACAATCCTTGTTTGTTTACCTAGTTGACAAGCTTCAATTAAAAATATTTATTTAATCCTCTGACTCTGTTGGATAGCATTTCGAATTGTGTCTTGTAAATTTCCACTGTAGAGGTCTGTTTTATATTTATGAGGGCTTCCATAGGGTCATCATAAGATGATGCTCCGAAGCGAATTTGGAGGGCCCTAACAAAGGCCTCCCAACTGGTGAGAACTCCGGTTTCCTCTAGTTCTTGATACCATGTTATAGCTTTTCCTTCCATGTGAAAACTGGCTATAAATAGCCTGTGTTGGGCAGGGGTGTTGTGGAAATTAAAAAATTGGTTTGCCTTGTACACCCAACCGATCGGATCATCCCCATTAAATCTGGGAAATTCCAGTCGTATGGACTTGAGTTGAACCTGCTGGTGTTGTTGTAGAGCCCCTTCTTGCGGTATTGCTTCTTGCCTTTGATCTCCGCTAATTGCTCTGGTGGGAGAGCTAGGAGGAGAGCCCATGGGCCTCTTTCCTTGGGCTTTAGTCAACTGGTCCAGCCTTGTGGACATATTCCTCAGCTGCTGGACTATGTCTTCGAGTATCTGTTGTTGACTCTGTTGATTTTGTTGTTGGGCCTCTTGCTGCTGTTTCATCCCTGTCACGGTCTCGATCAATTGTGCAACTCTTGTTCCGTCAGCCATCCGAGGAGTCGTGGCTCTGATACCACTTGGAACAAACTTAACTTTAAATAAATATTTTTGTGAGAGAAGGTTCTCTCGGGGTTTTCTATTAATATTTAAAAAAGGGAAATAACAATGTTTTTGGTATTTTTGGGTTTTTCTGAACAAGGAAATTAATACTGAAAGAAAAACTAGAACAATAAAACTAAGAACGAAAGCTGAATTCTCTGGGCAGATTCGAGGTAGCCCGGGCCTCCTGGTCAAAAGATTTGCTTCAAAGCAATTTCACTCGATGCCTTGGATCTGTTCCTCTCCTCCTTTTAATCTCTTTTCCTCCGACTTTGTAGTAATTAGAGTTGGTTTTGATTTAGTCTTTGTTTTAAGTCTGACTTTGACTTCTGCCAGCTAAGCTTGCTTGAAACGGCATCGTTCATAACTTCCCTCTTTTCAGCTAAGCTTGCCTGGGAACGGCGTCGTTCCTCACGTTCCCCCTTCCCTTGTCCAGCTGTCGGCTCCGGGTTCCTTTAAATCAGGGCCGTCCACGTAAGTGTACCTTTCCTTTATCTCCACCGTACACGCTGATTCCTCTTTTCTTTTGGCAGGTTTGGCTTGTTGGGGACGCGTCATTTCTCCCGAGGCCTGTGCTTTGAGAGCTTCTGGAGAGTGATCCTTCTTCTCCTCTTCTTCCTTCTTCTTGGTCTGCGGTTCGAGAGCCATGAGAGAGCCTTGAGTTATCTTCATATTTCTTTCTTCTTCAAGCTGCCTTTTTATTGTCTGGAGGGAGCTCATGGTCTGGAGAGAGCTCGTGGCGAGTGGTTCAGCGTTGGGATCGTTACAAATTGTCATTGAAAACAATCCTTGTTTGTTTACCTAGTTGACAAGCTTCACAAACTTCTTTTTGATCTTGAATTTCAGGTAAACCAATCACCATCTCTCGATTTGCCATTTTCTTCAAAGTGGCATAGTTAAAATGCCCCAATCTCTTATGCCAAAGCACTGATTTTGGGCTGTCAGAAATACTCAAATTCATATGCTCATTCTTCACACCAAGATTGAAGCTTCTATTACTCAATTTAGCAGAAAACAAGGTCACACCTTTATCATCTCTAATTGTGCATAAGTTATCAATAAATGAGTAACCTTCTTCAAGTAATTGACCAACACTCACTAGGTTTTGTTTAATTTCAGGCACATAAAGTACTTTATCAAAAGTTCTTTTACCTGTCATAGTTTCAATGTCCACATATCCTCTGCCTTCAACATTGACATACTGTCCATTAGCAACTTTCACTCTAGACTCATAATTTGAATCCAAAGTGTTAAACGTTCTTATGTCTGCAGTCATGTGATTTGTACAACCACTATCAACAAGCCAATTTGAATTGTGTACCTCAACTTGGTTGCAACTTTGTTCTGTCGTGGCCATGAATAATTGCTCATTTTCAACTTCTTCTTCTTTTGCAATGTATGCTTGTTTTGCAACTCCAGTTTCTGTGTTTGACTTGCAGAATTTTGAAGATGTCCATACTGTTTACACCTCCTGCATTGAGTATTCTTGAGCCAACACCATGACTCAAGATGATTAGTTTTGTGGCAGTATTTACAAGCAGGGAATTGATCCTTTTTCTCCTTTCCTCTTGCATTGAAACTATTGGGATAATTCTGGTTTTGTTGCCAGTGTTTGTTTTGTGGATTTCTGCCAATTTCTCTTATGGTTCCATGGCTATCCTTAGGAAAATTTTGATTACGAGATTTCCCTTTGAATCCTGCAACAAAAGCTTCTTCACTTGAGCTTTCTTGTCTGAAAGCTTGCCTCTGCTCCACTGCCTGAAGGGCATTAATTAGGTCCTGAAGACTCATTTGTGTAAAGTCCTTTGAATCCTCCAAAGAACAGATTTTGTTCTCAAATTTTTCAGGTAAACTTACAAGAAATTTTTTTACAACTCTCAAATCCTGAACATCTTCACCCAAAAGTCTCATTTGATTGACTAGTTTGGAGATGTTAGATGAGAATTCCTTAATTGTTTCTGTCTCCCTCATTTTCAGCCCTTCAAATTGCCTTTTTAAGTTCAATATCTGTATTCTTCTTGATTTTTCGTCACCTTGAAACTCAGCTTTCAATTTGTCCCTTGCTTCTTTAGTAGTTTCACAAGCCATGATTCTTGTGAATATTTCTTCACTTATTGCATTATGGATGCATGTAAGTGCTTTAAATCTCTTTGCCTTCTCTTCATTGAAAAACTTGATTTGAGCAATTGTGGGATTATTGTTCAAAGGAGTTGGCTTCCTATTACTCTCCATAATTTCCCACAAGTCAAAAGCCCTGAGATAAGTTCCCATCTTTACTTCCCACACACCATAATTGGTTCCTGTGAAAACAGGTGGTTTTGACGAAAAAGTTCCAGAATCCATGAAGAATAAAATTCCTGTTGATCCTTCTTGTTACCGCTCAGTTATGTAGAAACAGTGAAGATAAAAGACCTGTTCGTAATAAAGAACAGAAGTAATTGACAATTCGAAGTCAATTATGTATTAATCAAAGACAAAATCAGAGGATTTCTTTGATTAATTTATTCACTCTTATGTTTCACACACCTTCCCTTCAAAGTTAATAACTTTGAAAAAATCTCACAATTCACTCATGTTTCTCACAACCCTTCTAAGATCAATTCTGCTCTGATACCAACTGTTGAAAATAAAATTGAGTGAAGAACAGTTACTGTTCAAATCACACAGAGAAATTTCATCCCTGGCGTGAAAAACAAGCACTGTACAGATTAGTGCGAGAACTTTGCCCAGAAGTTTCCCAGAAAATATTTAAAGATTGAAGCACAATTAATTACTGTAACATATACAGAACAAAGGGCAGAATTGCTTAGGTTACTGCCATCCCTTGGATTTTATTTATAGAAGAAGATCAAAAATACAAGAATGGTAATTCTAGTCTATTACAATCTCTTCTATTAAACAGGAAATAAAATCTTCTTAACTACGAAAATAAAGCAACATGATATGATCAATATACTTTGATCTTAATTAACTTAAACACAAACACTTAAATTAAAATGTGATAAAAACATAATAAAGGAAATCTTGATGGTGCTCTGTCTTCTCTGCTTCAGTCTTCAATTTTGCAGACTTGGAATCAGTCGACCTTTGACCCTTCATTTTTATAAAGTATCATGGAAAATTAAGAAATTGCAACTTTGGTGGAGTAGTTTCCTTCTTTGGTATGTCTATTCCATATTTAATGCATGCATTGGTTGCATTCTGCTATCATATTACCCGAACAAAAAAGATAAATATAAACTCAGCATGCCTCGCCTCCCTCGGAACGAAGACATGATTTAGAACACATATAGGCTCCATATCATTCAGAACTGAAACAAGTTGGTCAACCTTTGCATTGCAGCTTCCAACCTGCCATCAGCACAAACTCAAGAATCAAGACATGTTGCATCATTGCAGATTATCCAAGAAAAGAAGCCCGAGTTAAAGTCCATACATTTTTATAGCACTATTATTTTCAGGGTAGCTCTCATGGCCAGGCAAAGGAAAGCCAACTACTCGCTTGGGAGATTTTGATGTAGGAATTGAAACTCTGGATGCTTCATTCAAATAAAAAGCAGCCTGCTCTGGAAGAAGCTGAAATTTCCATAACATTATCTTGCTAATATAGCTACTCAAGCATTTCCTTACCTGCTACAGTATATCACAGTCAAAGTAAAAACCTGAGTCTCTAAGGCACCAAATCCTCCTTCAGAATCAAGAATATTGATTCATCCCTCCAATCCTCCAATGATAGATTCAATAAGAGACTCAACATATAGGATTGCATCTCGCCCAATTTTTCGTTACCTATTTAAGTACCAAGTAAATTTCATGACATTTCCATTACATGATATGCACGATGCAAAGCACAGTTGGAGGTAAGCAGTTGTTGGAGTCATCCTCTTTGCAAACTGTTCAACCATGCCCTTAACGAGTATGGATCAATGCTATGTGCACAAATAAAATAAAATCCAAGTCTTCCCAATGCAATTTCTCTTGGGAAAAAATACAGCAATTATAGCCCCTCTTGCCAACTGAAATAGCAAGTTGATGGATCACCTCTTCTGGAACAATTGCAGAAGCACACTCTGGAAAGCTACTAGCAACACCAAGCCATGCACAGCAATGCTGAGGACGTCCTTCTGGTCCAAACATGGTGTTCCTAAAGACCTACCATGGAAAAATATGCATGGTTAGTTATAACAAGGAGACCGTAAGGAAAAGAGTAACCCCAAGCAAAATAATAGTGGAAATGAAAGCAACAGAGCACGCTGCCTAGAAATTCCAATGATACCCAATTGAGTATATTGAGGAGCCTAGCCTTCAAGACTTGAAATCATAAACTAAATGAGGCAGGAACTCACTACTGTAAGATGCTAATGGTAGAAATACAGCTTTTTTAGACTTCCATGCTTTGATAATTGTGCCTCTAATTCATCAACGCATCTGCAATTGAAAGAGATTCTATGATGTTCTGTAGATTTAAACAACATTCAATTTGAACAAAATATTTTGGATTTTCCATGTGAACAAGGTAACCTCCTGAATACAGTGAAACAGATCATGAAACTGAGATGCTGTTTGGAGAAATGAGGGAACCTATGCCCATAGGCATCATAAGAACCTCGGAATCATGATTGTAACATAGTATTTTCACTTTTTTCCTGAGAAACAGTCCTCCAACATTAACTATTGGTCAACCATATGGTTCAAGGTCTCAAAGGTAAACCAGACAACATTAAGTGGTTTAATGTGCCAAACTCACATACCATGGTAGAGCATTTGCCATTTAGCCCAAAGTTTATAAAGCTACTTGGTGCAAAGGCCACTTCATAAAGCCACACCAAACACAAACACAATCAAAGTGGATTTTCTATGCTACCACAACAAACTTCACTCTCGCAAACAAGTGCATCTATGAGTCATGGAGGACTCTGCCAGAAAAATGTTGTGGTATGAATTTCTAATGAGACTAATTGTTGTTTATAAGCTTTTTGAAACATTGCTCGAGGGCACATCAATAATTGTCCAAATTACGTCAATTTTTTTCCAAGTAATTTCAATAAAATAAATAAGCTTTTCATCTTGACTTTCTGGGCAGTGGTTTGATTCTGAGTGAGATCAATTCACCACCAAATAATTAATTTTGTTTTTAACTTTTATACAGATAAAAAAGTATCTTAATGAAACAGATAATGCTGCCCTTTCAAGAAAGTGTAGACACAATTTTGTGCACCTGAAATTAAACAAGCACACGTGTACAAATATATGATTTTATTAAATATATGAATGGGTACAATCTCTACGTAATATATTCTATCAAAAGAATATGTCAATCCTCTGATTCTTCCCTTGAATTTGATGTATGGTGACTTGATTTATTTGAGTAGTCAAGCTAAGATTTGTGCTTTGCAAGAAGCGAATTTGGGCGTATATTGCGAAGCGAGATGTTGTGATTTGATGCTTTGAAGAGTACCTTGATTTGTCTTCAAAGTGTTGTTGAAGAACTCTTATGGGGCGTTTTGGCTTGATCCAATTAGAGCTTCGTTCTTTGTAGACTTCAAGCGTAGATGAAGGAGACTTGAGAACTCTTTGAGAGAGAGCTTCCTTGCTTGAAGAGCTTATCTTGAAGAAAATTTGTATCTCCAAGAATCCAATCCCCCTGCCTTTAGGTTGAGGCCCTCTATTTATAGAGATCTGTAGGGGCTCTCAGGTCTTTTTCTAATGCCATGTGGCATAATTTTATTGGTTGGTTTTTATTGACAGAATCTTGTCTTTATGTCCATCTTTATTAACAAAATCTTGCATTTATGACGAGATATCTTGAATATCTCATCTCAAGTGTCAACTTTTCATTGGCCAAGAAATATTTGAAGGCTCAAATATTTATTGACGGAATCTTGCCTTTATGTCCGTCTTTATTGACGAAATCTTGCCTTTATGACAAGATAACTTGAATATATCATCTCAAGTGTCAACTTTTCATTAGCCAAGAAATATTTAAAGGCTCATTTGTTTTCCATGTCATTTATTTCAATTTTATTTTATCTTTTATTTTAAAGAATAAAATAACACATGGTGAAATTTGATTGGCGGAAATTTTGTGTTTCTACAGAAAGCTCTCAGAAAGAATTGCTAAATTATCTGGTGGTATGGCTGTAATCAAGGTTTGTGATCAAGCTCTCAGAAAGAATTGCTAAACTTGTATACAATATTATTTCAGAAAACATAGATGGGATAGTTCTAACAACTCAAGCAGTGCTGGTTGAAAAAATAAAGAAGCCCAGGCCCGCTGTCCCTTATGTTCCTGGAATTACACCTTGAGAAAAATGGAAAAGAGTTGTTAAAATTGTAGAAAGAAGCTGAAGAGAAATGGTTGGCTGGTCTGAATGAAACTTGAAGTTGAAAGTAAAGCCTCCTCAACAAGGCTTTACAACTTCTGGGATCGCCTGATGGATCATGCCTGAGACCACAAAAGCTGAATTTTGTTTGCTATTGGCTGATTGCCTTGTAGAGTGATAAAATGTGTTATGCTGTTTGACAAACAGCCTGCTCCATTCTTTATTGAGCTTTCAATTGTTTGATTTTTCAACTTATTTTCATTTTGTTTCAATTTTGAAGCACGCGTATCATTTTCATGGAAATGGGCATCTTTTCCTTTTCTGTCGACCCATTTTCTTCTCCTTTCTTACATCCTCTTCTTTCTCGGCATCCATGTCATGACCATCTCTCTTTTTCCTCGTTTTATGTTTAACTTGCTCACTGCTGTTTGTTTCATTGTCGACTCTCCTCAGTTGAACCTTCTAATTTCAGCTCATGACTGTTACTAGTACTTCACGAACTCTTTTCCTTTGGACATACTAACTATTCTTTTCTTAGAATCAGAGTTTTAAGTTAATTAGTTTGAATTTTGATTTTAAGTTAATTAGTTTGAATTTTGATTTTAAGTTAATTAGTTTGAATTTTGAAGTTCTAAGTTAACTGGTTCAAACTCATTCAATTCTAGTTGCTCATGTAATTCTGATTGCATTAGTATTTTTGATTTATTGAATTTATATCTAAAACCGATTACAAATAAAACTGCAAGTCTACTGTTCCATCACTCGTAGAGCCATCACCTACTGGTTTGAGATTTAAAATTTCAGATTTTAAGGTCATGAGAAATTGATAAAATTGCAATGATCTGAGTTTGGATTGTTGCTATTGTTTCCATATCTATTTCTTAAATTTTTTTTTTAATTATTTAGTCATCACATAATTAACTTGTGGTATAACAAGTTGTTTTTCACAAGACAGGAAAGCAGTAGACAGTAAAACTTCAACCAGTAACATTTCTATGAACCAGTTCATCCTCCAATTCTATCGTGGAGAATAGCTTTGGCAATGGTGGCCAACGAGCTGTAAGCTGTGTAGAAACTTGTAGCATTGTTGGCCGATAATGGGGATCGGTCTGCAAGCAAGCAAACACTAGTTTTGCAACATGTGCCACGCCGTCAGCAAGCTTGTTTTCGGGAGGTGGGAGGCGCTGGTCTAAAACATCCTTCAAGAGTGTATTGTGACCGATCGGTGATGATGAGGAGGTGGAAGCCGATAACATCAGGGATGAGATGAAATCGCCAGGATGCTTTCCCATCATCACTTCCAAAGCTACTACTCCGAAGCTATACACATCACATTTTGCATCCACTTTCATTGTGTATGCCAACTCTGCAAAAGAGACTGGTCATGCTATATTTTGCAAAAATAATTTACTGCACCTGTATACAGTGCTGCATTTCTCAATTGCTTTTTGTGCTAAGCTAAGAACCAGTTATCAGTATTATGGCATTTTAGCCGGAAATCTAGCTAGTATGAACCAAAAAATCTCTTCAAACTAAACTGCTATATAACTTGCGAAACTGAGGGTGCACTAAAATTTATTTAAAACCTATGAATAAATATTACCAAAGCATTTCCATTATGCTAACAATGTCTGCGGGCAAGAACAGAATCTTCTGTTAAGGAAAACATATTTTACTTGTGGAGAATGCTTCGATTGATCATATGTTTTCAAGTCATTTCGTTTCAGCATAATGTCACAGAATTAGCATATTAACGACCTCGCGAATAGTTTAAGGTTAATCAATCATAAATGCACATTGTTCGTGATAGGTTAATAATTTTCAGAAAGTAAAATAACCTATTGCAGAAGGTGATATTGAAACAGCGCAACATACCTGGAGCTGTGTACCCAAAGGTGCCAGCAAATGATGTCCAATTGGACACGTCAGACATTAAGAGCCTAGCTGTGCCAAAATCAGAGACATGAGCCTCATATTCGGAATCCAAAAGAACATTGTTGCTGGAAATGTCTCTATGAATAATTGGAGGTGAGCAGTCATGGTGCATGTATGATAAAGCATTGGCCACCCCTTTGATAAGATTTAGCCTTTTATCCCAATCCATCTTTACTGCTTGTTCCTCCTCGTTCAATACCTCTCTCAAGCTTCCCCTTTCCACAAATTCATATACCAAAAATGAGTCTTTAGGATGAGAGCAGAAACCATACAGCTTAACAATGTTTCGATGTCGTATACCCATTAAGACATCAACCTCACTTCTAAAAGCTTTCAAGCAGGTCACCTCAACCTCTGGAGTTTGGTGAAATTTCTTCACAGCAAGGACTTGTTCTGATGGAAGCACAACTTTGTAAACAACGCCATACCCTCCTGTACCAATGCAATATCTGGAGTTGAATTCTTCAGTAGCCTCAATGATGTCTGCATAGCGCAGTTCTCCGTCAGGGCACCATCTCACGAAAACATCTATTTGTGGTGGTTCCATTAACCTTTTCTTTCTTCGGCTTTGGAAATAGATAAAAAAACCTACAATCAAGCCCAACAAACTACCCAACAAAGGAATTACAGTGAAAATGACAACTTTGGGCCCCTTCTTGTGCACAATTTTATTTTTCATGAGCGCTGCACAAGCCTCCAAACAAGTAGCATTGCCACACAGGTTGTTGTTGTTACGAAAGGCTTCAAATGGTGCCTCACGAAAGGCTTTGATGTCAGGAATTGGCCCCTCTAACTTGTTATAGGATACATCCACTTTAGTGAGGCCTTTTAGTCTACTAAAACTGCTTGGGATGAGACCGGACAACATATTGTGGGAGAGGTCTAAAACCTCTAGCTGCTGCAGCTGTCCAAGCTCTGGCGCTATACCTCCCGTTAGGGAATTCCAACTGAGATCAAGACTTTGAAGAGACTGTAACGACCCAATCTCAGCAGGAATACTCCCTGCCAATCTATTCTTGCTCATATTCAAGAATATCAGTTTTGAGCACTTGCCAAGTTGTTTAAGAATTGTTGCACTAAAATTGTTCCCCGCCAGGCCAAGCCTTTTGAGATCAGATAGCGATGCGACATCGAAAGGAATATCACCTGAAAGTTTGTTGTCATTGAGTGCAAGTTTAATCAACTTCAAATTTCCCAATTCTTTGGGAATTGTCCCAACTAGTTGATTTGACGAGAGGTCAAGAGCTTTTAGATGAGTTGCCTTTCCAAGAGCAGCAGGTATTTCTCCAGAGATTTTGTTTCCAGAAATTTTGAAGGCCGACAGATTGCTAAACTGCTCCCATGTCCATGAAAGCTCACCATGCAATTCATTATCACTCAAATCCATGTAGTTCAAATGGGGATGTGTGCCAAAAGCATAAGATATGTTTCCACTAAGGTGGTTTCTCTCAAGTCTGAGTCTCAACAAGCTGCTGCAATTTTTCAAGCTTTTCGGGATGGGTCCCGTGAAATAATTGTTGAACGCTGCAAAATGTGCAAGTAATCCACCAAGGCACACGTCTTGTGGTAGATTCCCAGACAATCTATTAGAATATATGTGTAAGCAATACA
This sequence comes from Salix koriyanagi, assembly GCA_029228605.1. Lineage (NCBI taxonomy): Eukaryota > Viridiplantae > Streptophyta > Magnoliopsida > Malpighiales > Salicaceae > Salix > Salix koriyanagi. Next base: position 12,310,546 of record CM055341.1, on the reverse strand, counting down.
AATGTGTAAGGTTGTTCATTTCTGGAGGAATGGGACCAACAAGACTGTTATCAGAAAGGTTAAGTTCATATAAATTTCGTAAGTTTCCTAAAGACGCTAGTATTGTACCGGTTAGCTTATTAGATGACAAATCTAATATAGTGAGTGATGCCGTCAAGTTCCCGATAAAAGTAATGGGACCAACAAGATTGTTATCAGAAAGGTCAAGATCAGATAAGCTTTGTAAATTTGCAAAAGACGCCGGTATTGTACCGGTTAGCTTATTAGATGACAAATCTAATATAGTGAGAGATGCCGTCAGGTTCCCGATAGAAGTAATGGGACCAACAAGACTGTTATCAAAAAGATAAAGTTCAGATAAGTTTCTTAAGTTTTCTAAAGATGCCGGTATTGTACCAGAAATGTTATTGAAAGACAAGTCAAGGATGGTGAGGTTAGAAAGGATACCTATATGCGAAGGAATGGATCCGTAGAGGGAGTTGTTGAAAAGGTTAAGCCCGATCAAGCTAGGAAAGGAAGAGAATATGAGACTATTGAGCGTACCTCTCAAACTAGAACCGGGCAGACTTATGTTGATGACACTACCAGACCTGTCGCAACTGATTCCGAACCAGTTGCAAGGGCTGTCTCCAGCCCAAGAAGACAGGAGAGACTGGCTCTTGCTGTCGAGACTGACTTTCCATTCTAGAAGAGCTTCCGCTTCCTTCCTTCCAGTACTAGCCGAGTAAGCAAAAGAAGAAAGGAAGGAAGCATGAGCAAGTAAGGAAAAAATGAAGAAAGATGAGGATAGGAGCAGGATCTGGGAAGCCATGGCTTTAATTGGTGGTTTGATTTCTTAAAAGGTGCATAAAATGATTCGCCCTGCACACCTATATATATGGGAAAGAAATGATAGATTTTGTGTGATGGATGAAAGAAAGGTGCAGGACAGGGTAAGACTTTCAATTCTATCGTGGAGAATAGCTTTGGCGATGGCGGCCAACAATCTCCATAGAAACTTAATTGCGTCTTGAGAGGTGTAGACTAGGGGTATGGGTGTTGCTCAGTGGCAAGTTCCTTTCGGACAGGAAGATTGAATATTCAATTGCCCTTCTGGGTTTCGGGCTGAGAATATTCCTATTGTTGTATCCTTTGACTTTCCACTTCTTTTGTCAGTTCATTTTGATCGATCAAATCAACACGGCTTGCCGGTACTGGAGGATTAGGCAGTCTTTGACTGTGATGATTTAGATTTTGTTTTATACAAGATTTTAGGGTGAGTTGTTCCTTTCAAATAGCGATCGAGTTAAAAGTATACTATTTTTAAAATATTTTTCTCTCCTGTACTATTTTAAAAAGACTTTTATGAAATTATTGTAGTTTGATAAAAACCACCAATCAACTTGTTTTATATCCGGGAATTTTACTCTTCAACATAAACCACTCATTCTGAAAATCTAAGATGTGAGACCCTGATATTTATATAGAATATTTATAATCTTATTATGTAAAGCCCATTAATATTTTTTAAACCTCAAAATATTTTTTGTCAGTTTATTTTATTTCAAGAAATTTTATTCTTCTTCCTTTTTTTCCGTCTCTTATCAATGGACATAATTGGAATTGAAACTAGGAGCATTCTTGGCACCTCTTTGAACTGATTTTATTTTGTTTGTAGAATTTTATTTCTCTAGCTCTATTTAAAATGATCCGTGGAAAATAGTCGTAATTATAAATGAGTTGAATGCAAAGTCATGTATAAAATTCAAATATGATGGGGTTTCTTTTAGCATCTTGACTAGAAAATTTCCATGGAAAGTTGTTGTGGTTCTTATTTATGGATGTAGTCTCCTTCTTCCTTGTAGCAGTTGAATATTCCTTCTTCTTTGTATGTATTTGAAAGATAGTGAGAAAAATAAAGGAGATCATTTTCAGAACTAGTATGACACTTACTGTTAATCACATCCTACCATCCTTAATTGGGTTGGTCACTCATCCTCCATAACCATTTGAAAAAGAAGATTTTTGTTGTTTCCCTCAATAGAACCCTAGTGGGTTGTCAAAACCTCCAAAATATAATTCCGACTTTATTACCATAGATAAAAACAAATTTATAGTGTGATTGTGAAGACCAGATAGAACCAAAGAGAAATTTTATTTAATCTTCCTACAAGAAACTAAGATAAATAAAATTAAATGGGGAATTTCAGTAAAAAAATAAAAGAATTGAAATTCTAAAAATAAAAATAATAAACTGATATGTCATTACTTCAGTTCAAAATTGCTAGAAAAACAAAACAAAAGGAGAGAAAAGAATGTTACAGAGAGGAAGGAGAGATTAGTTATTTATATTGTGATTTGCTTCCTCTATTCCCTCCCCTAGTTGTTGTTTTTCATTAGGATTCTACTCTTGATTATGAGTTCTTAATGTTACTCAATGTTTTCTTTTTTCTCTGGTCATTAAAGTTGATAAAATCTCTTAGAATTTATGTTCAATACTAACTATGTTGTTGTCACAAATTTGTTGTAATTTAGACTTTGCTGTAACTTAAACTTTGTTTTTGACTTAGTTTCTTGAAATATTCGGCGACTCCAACTATATTCTTTAATTCATGAGATATTATAAGATTGATTTACACCTTTTTTGGATTCTAAAGATTGTTATCGAAAAGATAAAGTTCAGATAAGCTTCTTAAGTTTTCTAAAAATACCGGTATTATAAATTAGGAGGTGTATACTATTTGCATTGCCAATCTTGACCGGAACTGAAACCTTCATTATAAATGCATGAATTAAAAACTTAGTCCAGTTTTAGTCCTTGTTGGTGGGGTTTCCCTTAGCATCTTCGTTATAAACTATCATGGAAAATTAAGAAATTGCAACTTTGATGGAGTAGTTTCCTTATTCTTTGGCATGTCTATGCCACATTTAATGCATGCATTGGTTGCGTCAGTATCTCAATTATGATGAGTGGTGTAGATGAAGTCAAGAAAACAATTGATGTATGCGAAAGCTAAAGATAACAACAAAGCACACAACAACAAAAAATTGATGAGTGAAAGGGGCTAAATATATTTATAGTTTTATTCTCTGAGAAATAATAATAATAATAATAATAATAATAATAATAATAATAAAGTATGTCTTTTAAGAAGGTTTGCAAACATTAAGTAGGTCATAAACCCTATATCGATTATGAAATAAAAACAAAAATTCAAAAATAATAAAGAAAGGGTTGAATAGCTGTAAAATAGAGAATAATAACTAATAAGGGATGATATTAAAATGAATAGAAGTTAGAGGACCAAATTGATAATACATTGATAATAGAAGGAGTAAAAGCTCCTTTAAACTTTGGTGGCTTTATGCATCAAGTTTCCAGCTTTATAACAACCGGTGGTCAAAATATCAATCGGGTTGGCCCACAGACTTTTGACGGTCCAGATTATACTGTCAGGTAAGTACTACTTGCATACATTAGCTACTCCCTCAAGCACTAACTATTAACCATGGCTGCAATTGAATCATTCAGCCTGCTCAGGTACTCTCCCTCTATATACCCCTTTTGTAATTTTCATTGCCATGGAGTTTGTGGGTTGTTTAATGTTTTTATATGAACAGGAATTGTGCAGTAACTACAAGGGTATTCTCAAATGTGAGAGTCTCACCAAGGGCAACCTCTAGTTTCAATTCCATTAAGTTCCTTCATCCTAACCATTCTCAAAGGTATTTTGAATGACCTTTTGCTTTTCTTTTCGTATTATATTGGGTAAACATTACTGCTTGCTTTCTATGATCTATGTATTGATGGTACTTGTCAATTCATGGCCTAAAAAGTATTGATTTTTTTCGTTATTCATGGTAATCTCTGTAGTGGGTCGTAACTATTATGTTCTGCTTAGGATTTTATGTTACTTCATTGTTTGAATTTGAGGGATGATACCCATTATTAAAAATCAGGCAGAGTGGCTCTTCTTTTTTTATTGCATGATTGTGGAAGTTGTTTAAGGGTTTGGTCGATAAGTTTGTTCCTTCACTTACAATTATATCATCATGCTCCCTCAAATGTGGCTGCGATCGAAATTGTGGTTATTGAATGTGAAAATGTACAGCTTGCAATTTATGAAACAAGTGTGAACCCTTGGTCTGAGAAAAGATTCATGCTTTGAAAGTGTCAGCTCAGTGAAAACCTAATTATTGGGATGATTGAATGCTTTATTTCTAAAACCTGAATCTTCTGAAGCTTGCATCATATCTAGATTATGAAAAGAAACTTCTTTAGAGCAAGCAGTTTTGTAAGTTGTAGCTCAGTATCCTTGTGTCGTACTTTCAGTTTGGATGAACAGTAATCTCCCTCACTCATTTGAATGATGCTGCAAAGATCCTTTAGCTATTCCCTCTTCTTTTATAGTCAGTTTATTCTTGATTGGGCTTATGATGTTTTAATTATTGTTTATTCCGTTAGATTTTCAGAGAAAAGTTTAACTGTCACTTTGAATCTTTTGCTGATTTCTTGATTTCTTCTGATTCTATTATTTAGATCTCTGTTTTGCACTAATGCTACACACGATGAAGAGGCTTCTGCAAAAGCAGCTGCAGCCAGTGCCGACAGTGGAGCTCCAACAATGTATCATTACTTGTGACATACCTGGTTTGATCTCTTGTTTTTAAAAATAGTCTGACAACCTCTTACATTGATGTTTTAGATATTCCCTATCAGACGTCCAGCAACCCTATTTTTTATCACAAGGTTTCAAAAACACTTGAGCATTCGATAATCATAGTCGATACTTGCTAGTTCTTTATTGAGACTCCTTGTCAAAATAAAATTCTGAAAAGAGGCATCCAATTACTTCAAAATTGGCGGTTTTAAAATAGCGAAGTTTTATTGGGCGAGAATCTTTGTTTGAGGTGCTGAGAAATGAATGATAATCTTCACCTGTGTAGATTCAGGAAACAAGTGAGGATACCTGAAACTTGAAGTTTGTATCTGTCTGTAGGGGAGGGGAGGGGACCCTGGGAGGTTTATGTTGTGTTTGGGTGAGAAGAAAACAGAGAGTTTAAGTAGAATATGAACAGAGAGTCATCTTTCCTGTGACTGTTGGAGTGATAATTCTAGAAGATTATTCATTGAAATGTGACATGTTGGATTGATAGTTCTAGAAGATTATTGCACTGCTTTCATGCTGATAACAGTGTTTCCTTTCCTGTCCAGTTTTGACAAGATCATAAATAAGGAAATTCCTTCATCTATTGTATACGAGGATGAAAAGGTCCTAGCTTTCAGGGACATCAATCCTCAGGCTCCTGTTCATGTTCTGGTCATTCCAAAGGCCAGGGATGGATTGACACACCTTGGGAAGGTTAGTAATGGTCATGTATCTTTCACTGGATGCACAGATACATGCTCATACACATTACATTGATGCAAAATTTTGAAATTCACTGAGCATACTTAACCAAATTGATGGACATGAGAACAAATATATATTTTCCTGTTTCTGTATGTTTTCTCTCCTTCACATGGAATACCATTGACTTGACTTGTAGATTTCCCTTCTGCATGCTTTATTTTGCACCAAAATGAACCTGTTATTCCTTCTTCTTTTTTTCTACTATAAGGCATCTGTAAGTCTGTAACCTGCAAAAAAATTATAAACCTATAGAATAGAAACAATTTCTCAACGTATAAACTGTATCTTCTATGAGTATGTTGTAAATCAGTATTTATTTGAAATGACTTGATCCAGCTTTGTAATTTAAAATGGTAGCTACCTTGTGTATTTCCTTTTTATCAGGCAGAAGCCAGACATGGAGAGGTGTTGGGCCAACTTTTTTTATGCTGCGAAAATAGTGGCTGAAAGGGAAGGCATCCTCGATGGATTTCGTGTTGTTATCAACAATGGCCCCGATGCCTGTAAGCTCTCACCTCATTTCTGTAACTTCTAGTCTGTGTTAGTGTTATTTCCATCCATTACTGTGCTGATGGCCTGGTCTCTCTGTTCAGGCCAATCTGTCTATCATCTCCACTTGCATGTCCTGGGTGGAAGACAAATGAAATGGCCGCCTGGTTAAAGATTTGAATAAATTCATCTTGAAGCTTGCACCGTTTTGTTCCTCATGCCCTCACTTTCTTGAATTCTTTTTTTTATATTTGATCTGAATCTTTGTTTTAGCTGTATTCTTGGACTTATGAACACCTTACAAATGGAGATTTTTATCCATCCTCTGTAATCTCTAAGACTCTGCAACTGAGGTTATTTGTGAATTGTGTAATAAAACTACATGGTTTGTTCTTAGTTGATCTACAAACCATTACATGTCAAACCATTGCAAATTATTCTGCAGATGAATCATAGAATGTCACGAAAGCACTAATAACTTTGAATAGCTGCTAGAATAACTCCATGGGTATTACTCCTATGTATGTTGCCTGCTAGATTCGAAATATAATTCTAAGCTCATATTTTAAATTTTGTTTATTACCTCGTGATTTTGTTTTCAGCCAATACTAAATGCTTGTTTATTTTTGCATTTCAATTTGAAAATATTTAAGAATTTGTAATTTTGTGTGTTTTCATATCCTTTTAATGTGTTAATATAAAAATAAAAATATATATATTATTAAAAAAATAACTGATAATATACTATCAAATGTTCTATATATATAAAAAAAAATACTTATCCAAGTAAGCGAGAGGGGTTGAATTGAGGAAGGAAGTGACTACGAAAGGAAAAGAAACGGAAAGAGAATTATTTCACTGGGATTTTCTTCCATTTTCTAAAAAGAATTTTTTATTTTATTTTTTCAAAACAAAACCTCAACGAAAAGTAAAGAATATAATATAGGAATCAAGTAAAACTTACTTTCATCCAACACGCCAGTTCCTAAAGCTGTTATGTATTGGAAATAAATACTTTTCTTTTCATTTTTGTCAAATAAAATATTTTGTTTTATCACTCAATTTTTTCTGTTATGAGAAAACTTATTTTCTAAATATAAATTAGTAATTGACATTTACAATATATTTGTAAATTGTTAAATGAGTGTGTTTAACGTGAGGATGAACATGTTGCCATGAGTTGAGGTTCCTCCTGCCTTAGACCTTAGAAAACTAGAAAATTATTTCTACTAACTTTGTTTAGAAATAATAGAAAAATTAAGAAATTAATGATAAAAATATATTTGATCGCAGAAAGATATATAAGAAACTCATTTTTTTTTAAAATAAAATAAAGTGCAGCAAAGACATGACAATATTTATTATTTTTTATTCTTTAATTCCAAAAATACCACACTTTTGCAACAAATAAAAATTAAATATTTATGATCTATTGAGAAAAGAATAATTATCATTAAAATCTTCACGATGTCTAACATAAACAATTAGGGCATGTCTAATCTTCATTTATCTAAATAAATGCAATATTAATCTAAGAAATTACAAAATTTAATGGCACTGTATAAAATATTTACAGCAACAGACAAACAATATTTTTGTCCCTGTTTTTTCTATCAAACACATGTATGTTCTCATTATTTCCTGTCTTTTCTATCCCAAAACAAAACACTATACAAGTGTTATAAGAACGGTGCCGCTAATTTACCAGCAGAAAATTAGTTAACAAAGCAAGCAGCAAGGATAAAGCTGGTATGAAAAAATCAATGAAAATTATGGTACTTTTATTTTCTACATGTACACAACTACTACAATCACAACTGGGAGTCCAATATCGAGGCTGATCAAATTCTACTACATATCATGAGTTGTGAACTTATGAAAAATATATAAAGAATAGGAAAAAGAAATCTTCAACCATGTTTGCGGAGAAAACACTTTCACAACCTTGGTGCATAGTTAAAACCAACCTATCCCAGGAGCAATTCTCTCTAACAAGATGGTTTCCTCACCTTTGTGCACTGTTAAAACAAACTTGTTCAAGGAGCAGGGGGGCTCCTTCCTTCTACTTCAGCCAAAGAATGCTATGCACTAACATTTTTCATCCTTCTGGACCTAGGAAAGAGCCGTTTCTGCGAGGACATCTGGCTGCATCTAACTAAGCTTTTGCATCTGTTCCAGGACGAACTTGGTATCACAAGGACGTGATAAGTGCACTCTGGTTTGTACATAGACAAGAACAGTCTGGTTCAGTAGAATCCTTCTTAACAAGCCGTTTTTCACGATTAATCATCAGTTGAATAAGAGGCAGTTTTTGTGCTACTTCGCGCCATATTTCATTCACAGTTCCATTTGAATCGCCGTATACAAAATATCGCTTCACCTGAATCATACAATTCAAAATAGCAGCCTTTAAAATATATGCTACTGATGGTGCAACAAGTTTTGATCACTAAGGAAATGACTTCAACACTAAAATAAAAGATGATGGAATAAATGGAATGTAAGTATATAGCTGCAGATACATGTGTAAGGCTTTTCTTTTTTTTATTCCATCTTCGTTCAGCATGCAAGTAATGGTACTTATTATGCTCATCCCTAAGAAAATTTTTTAAGATCATGCTTTTTAATTAGTTAAATACTTTTAAAGCTATTTTTTATTGCATCTTTGTTCAGCATACAAGGAATGATACTTATTAAGGTCATCCATATAAAAAAATGTTTAAAATCAAATTAGCTTTCCTGACGCAGACAAAAACAAGACAGGTAAAACAATAAGCACAAAGCAGCACAGACTTTTGCCAAATAGGATCACCACCCAAAAATCCTAATTTGAAATTTTATCACTCAATATTTGCTCTTCTACTAGTCTTTTTTCTCAGGTTTACAGCTTACAAGACCCGAAAACTGATATAAACAAACCAGGAAACCTGAAAATAAAGGAAAAGGAATAAAGGTCCTACACAAAATAGGGAAAAAAAATTATCAATCATAATATTTAATTGTAAAAAATAAAAATAACTTAGGAAAAATTATTTTCCTTGAAACCTCTTGCATCATTTCTTCAGCCAAGAAAAAGAAACTTCATTTTTTACAAGTATAACGCTCCCTCATCCCACTTCTATTTAATTTAGACAGGAATTCCAAATCCCTACTTCTAACAAAAGATTCATCATTTCTTTCCAAGAATACCAAAATCAATAACTGTGACAGCTACAGAACAACGACAATACAATGAAAGATTAAGAAGAGAGCAACAAATAATGGCAGCACCTTCAGCAATATAGATGGTTGGATTATAAGAAAAGGCATGTAGAATTTACCGCTCTCATCTCTTTCTGATATTCCAGAATTTTCTCAGTGGATACTGCTCTCAGCATTCTAACTAAATATCCTGGCTGCAGAGAAGACTCAGTATCCACAAAAATTGCAATCTTTCTGTAGTCTATGACATCTTCAAAAGGTAACTCAATGCTATCACTGACTATCAATGGAACACACAAACTAACAATGGAATCAAAAAGTCGGCAAGCTGAAGGAGTATCACCAGCAGGATTCAAACAGAACTTTGAAGTATGCATGCCACGCGTAGCTGTGCGTCGATTCTCCCTAGATTGTGTGCCATGCCTTATTACAACATCCTCTTCTTTCTCAAGCATTTGAAAAAGCAGATCACGAATTTTTCCACCCTGTAAACACAAAGCATTCAAAGAAATCATGAATAACGGTGACCTAAATATCAGTAAAGGTGATATTTTTCTTTCAATATAACAGCTTCATGTGCCATGCTACTAAGGATAGTCACTTCAAACAAAACTATGTATTGGTATCTCTACCTACCATGACAAGTAATTCTTAAGGGAACAGACCACTAGTGACATATAAGCACCTATTTTTGTCTATGGAACCACGATGCATTAATCTCACTACTGGTTAGCAGATCCTTAAAGCAACAACCCTTAGTGCTACTTCACAATACACCCATAATAATGTTATCTTTCAATTTCTCAAAATCATAATTAACAGTTCTCTAACAAGTTTCTATAATCTTTAAAAACAATCATCTTTCCTATACACCCATGAATAACGAAAAACGTTTTATCAATTCTCCACGCCTATACCCTTATTTTAACCAAACGAGGGCATAAACACATTAATTCTCAAATTTATAGCACGACTAATGCTAAGAACAATATGTCTTAATGAAACTATTATCAATAATTTTATCTTTCAATTTCTCACACACAATAAATATTTCAGCAACTTCACATAGTCATTATGAAAATAAACTTACATCTTTCCGGTACCGATTGCCCATGAAAAACAAGAGCGTTTTCCTCTCCTCCACGCCAATATCACCATTATAAACATTAATCCTATGCGAGTAAGGCACGATGACATCCTTAATCAAGGACCCCTGGTCATTTCTAACCCGCCCGAAATCTGACAATAACAAAACCGCATTCTTGACACGGTCCAAGACCCGATAAAGTGCATTCGGATCCCCAGCAAAAACTACATGATCCCTCCCATTATTCCTCCTCCAATACTCCTGCTCCTCCAACCACTCCACCAGCTCGTCTTGCATCTTCTCATCACTATAAACCGGATCCGACCCGGTTACTGTCCCGACACGAGCTGGATTCACTATTAAGCTGAGAGAAGAAAAGACCGGAACATAAAACAGGTCAGCCTCCTCCGGGTCATTGACTTTCACCACAGGTGACCCAACCCGGTCCAAATCGGGCCGGGAAAGATCCAAATACATGTACCATTCACCCATGTGTTGGTGACCCGGGTAACTCACCTTGGACAAGTCAGAAGAGCCACGCGCCAACGCGTGACTCTCGATAATTCCAGTAGTGAACTTCTTGGGCAGATCATACATGAAAACTCTAACTTTCTTATCATTTCCCGTCACTTTCACGGGAAATTCTTCGAGATTTTCTCGAGAAATTTGCTCGGCGAAGAGAGATGAAGTTTTAGCGGAAATACCGGCAGTGGCGGCGGCAGTGGAGGAGCTGAGGAAGGTGTTGAAGAAGGCGTAGATGATGAGGATCGTGCATGCAGAGAAAATAAGGGTTTGTTTTAATAGAGAGGATTTTCGCGCCATAGTGTGGGGAAGTTTGCTGGAATCTAAGGATTTGGGGGTTCTGGTTTTTAATCTCTCGCTCATAATTTTTGCTAGCGGTGGTGGAGGAGGGCTAGGTGAGTGTCGTAGCACGGTTATAATGTGCAGCTGGAGCGTCAGAAGATGCCACGTCTTTTGATGTTCTGAAGTAGATTAACGTGATTTTGAGAAGGAGAGTCAACGTTTTTTGGGGGTTTTGCTTTTTAGAGTTTTTTTTTTATTTATAAATATATTAAAAAATGAGATAATGCTATTTTAGTTTATTTAAAAAAACAAATTACCCAAGTTAACATGATGACATTAATTGAATTGGTGATTTTTTTCGAGTCAAATCCTAACTAAATTTGACAACAATGATCAATTCTACCTAGAATCATAAGAATGTCCATCTAAAACTTGATATGAATTTTAATTAAATATATTAGTTTATTTTTTATTACAGTGTATTGCAATAGATATTATTAAAAAATCCTATTTTTTTATCATAAATAGGGGGAATGAAATAATTATTATTGATTATTATAAATATATTTAATAAATAATTATTAAATTTAATGAGCATAACAGGTCGATGATTGAAATTGTTGATAGGAATATTTAGAGTGTTTTCTTCCTCGAGATAATGATAGGGGGAGAATTCAGTACGTTGCTTAACGATTTGATAAAGAAAATAACATCAAGAGGAGTTAATGATATTCTTGAAATAATCAAATCAACTTTTTATTTGTTTTTTTTATGCAATAATACATAATTATGTGTTCAACAAGTTTAATAATTATTATTTTTTTTCCATTAAAGAAAAGTATATGAACTGAAGTGCAAGATAAGGTTACAGAGTGACTTGTTCATCACATTTTTCGAGTTCATCCAGCCGAAAAGATGGTTGCCAAATCCGTAGTGACTCTAACTTAGAGATATTAGTAACGTAATTTTATGGATTCAAATCAATGCTCATTTCATTTATGAAGGTTTTTTTTTTCTTACATGAGGTAAGCCGAGACCTTGAAACTAAAGTTTTTAAATATATTATGCACGTGAATTTAATTTATTTTCTGATTAAACTCAGGTCAATTTAATTTTTTAATTTTATAAAAAAATAAAAATTATATCACTTTATTTAAAAAAAATCAAGGAGTTTTTATACAGTTATTAAGTAAAGATTAATCTGAGTTTTTGATTCTATCAAAAAAATAATTATAAAAAACCGGCCCGGTTTAAACTCCGGGTTACCTAGGTAACGTAATGGTCAGTCCGCAAACTTGGAATCTTAAAATTGGAACAATATAGAAAAAGACTTCCCAGTATGCTAATAATTTCCCTGTCCAGAGTTCCTGTATGGTTTAGATGAATTGCTGGTTTGGTAGAATGGTGGTTTGCTTTTTAAGGATTTTTTATTTATAAAGATATAAAAATGAGTTTTTTTTTTTTTATTTTTAAAAATTATTTTTGACATAGTACATGAAAATGATTTAAAAACATCAAAAAAATTTAATAAAAAATAAAATAAAATAATTCATTTTTTTTTCAAAAATGTTTTTAAAACGCAATATCAAACATCCCCAAAGTGATTGATGATTATTTGGAATTGTAATTTCGGTTGTTTTTTAAAATATTTTTCATTTGAAAATGTATCAAAATAATATTTTTTTATTTTTTAAAAATTATTTTTAACATCACCATATAAAAATAATCTAAAAATATTAAAAGATTATAATTTAAATTAAAATATTTTAAAAAAAATATTTTTGAAACATTATCGAATACTTTTATGGGAAGAAGGCATTTATGCAATCCTCCTCGTCAGAATCTCATCCATCAGTTGTTAACTTTACTTGAAAGCACAACCCTCACCCCCCGCCGCTGTCTCTAATCCTTGAAAAGGTCATGAGTCAGAGAGGTTAGCAGCTTCACAATTCCTTCCTCCACCATTAAAATCTTGCAAGAAATGAAAGAGGTTGAGGGTGTTAGGCAACTCAAACATGAAGGTGATGCTAGGATTTCTCACGAACAACCATGAAAATCACGAAGATCATGCTGGGATATCTCATGATCTTGAGGATCATGCTAGGATTAGACAGCATTTATATATTTTAAGTTTTTGTTGCAATTTAAATTCAAATATCATTTGATTGTTTTTTTTTGGATTCTAGAAACCTCACTTCCTGGAAAATACATTTTGTTATGTAAGTCTCAAGCTTTTTATCATCACGTCACGTTCGTTGAAAACACCATTTAATTGATGCTTATATGTATGGATCAACATAACATTGCCGAGTTTCGTCTGAGCCAGCTCATTCATTTCTTTGTTTCAGCCAAGGAAACCAAAAGAAAGTTGAAATGGCTTCTGAAACTCAACTTCTCTTTGCACATAATTTCCAGGGTCGAAATTGAGAGCTCAGATGCTAGTCAAATGCCTAAGCAAGTTTCACAAGAATGTTCTGTTAAACTATTATTAGTATAGCATATCTATACTTTTTCGGGCGAAAATACCAGCCCCATATAAAGAATGGATCATATCAACAAAAAGTGGAAATTGTAAGAACGCAAATAAAGTTACAGGGACAGAGGAACCTAGAGAAACAGGGACAACAATCCATGTCAATCTATGGTCAAGCACAATGCAGAAGGTAGCAGCAAATGCTACGAGCATGGCTGCTATGGAGCAAAAGAGTGTTGCCAGACCTACAACCAATCTTTTCGGCAGGGACTCTACGAAATCTTCTTCTGCATAACGTGAAGTAAGTATGGAAAGGAACATCAAGATAGAAGTAACTGAAGAGAATAGTGCAAACGCATCGGCTACGGCAAAGATTATGAAAGATGTAGACGCCAAAACAATTGGGGTGCCTCTGTTATTGTCATTGCCTCCTGGTACTGTGAAAATTGCAGCAAACATCACTGTAGTGATTAGTGTAGCAAGAAGCATGCACGATGAAGCAGTATTCTTCATCCATTTCTCTCCTTCTTTGACCAGGCCTCTGTGTTCTTCGGTAAATATCATTCGAGGTGTTCTGCCATTGTTGTCTCTCATCTCCCTCAATGAAGGCGGCACATTCTTCTCAACTTCCTGAAGATATTGCATAGAAAACAAGAGAAAGAAAATAAATAATCCTGTAGATTCGAAATCGAAGTATGACAAAGTTGTGGGTTCGGAAAGAACCTTGAACCACAATAATTCTCTCTGCATCTGAAGGGCCGCGCCAGAGATAACATTAAGTTTATCCCGAGGTGCAATCATTCCAGCCAGATGCAAAATGTTGGCATTGTTAATATCTTTATAAGCAGTAATCATTTCCTTGTGCGCTCCGATATCATTAATGAGGCTGAAGACCTTTTCTTGGCGATGTGCGACGGCGATGTGGAAAATGCTCCGGCTTTGCTCATTACCTTTCCATATTAAATCAGGATAAGAGCGTAAAAGTGCAGTTATAAACTCCACAATTCCGAACTCTGCCGCAACGAAGAGTGGCTGTGAGGGGCTTGCGAGTAACTCTGCAATTTGTGAGTCATCCAATAACAGAACTTGTTCCCACAACAGCTTAACCAGCTCAAGAACTTGTGTGTGCATCAACTTTTTGTCATAAACTGCCTTGATTCCTGGGACTGTAAAAGAAAATAACTCAGAAAATGAACTTATTAATGAGAACTCAATGGACTCATTACTATACACTTCAGCATACCATTCATTTGTATTGCACGGAAAAGTTGCCCCGCCAAGCTGAGAGGTTCTGTCATGATTCAAGAACCCAAATTGCTAAGTATTTCCAAGTCAAATTTCACTGCTATGAAAGTATTAATTTAATCATTGAACAAAATATCTACCGATATAAACTGATAAGATTGAGACTCTAAAAGTTTCTCTTTTAAGCAGACAAGGTAAAGATTCATATGCCTGTATGTTGATGAAAGCTTTTGACTAGAATGCATTGGAAAAGTGGTCATAAGTTTAAATATAATCAACAGACCTTCATTACTCCTGTGCCTATGGATTTGGAAGATGCTAGATGGGCAGCCACATTTGGTAGGCACTTCCACAAAGATCCCTAAGAAGTATTTAAACTCCAACAGTTAAAATGCAAGAAAAAAACAACAATTGAAGTCTGAAGATTCAAGATGTAAGAAATATAAAATACTGACATGGATATATAACTCTATGCCAAATTCCAAGCCCACTTTTGCTGGCAAATGCTGATGACTTTCGAGCTAAGACATGAAGTGCTGTCTCCCCATTTAGATCTCGCTGGATTGCCAATTCTGGTTGGTGCTGAATGATGCTCAAAGCTACATCTATGGATACAGAAAAAGGTTTAGTTAGGCCAGGCCCTAATCAATATGTTATTCATTGAGTAACGGGATCTATTTCTTACCAAACAAATCGGTGTTGATGGTGGCAATAAGCAGACCGATGTAGTCATCTCGTGTTAAACATTCATCTGAAGTGACAGAGTAGAGATACCAGACCATGTCTTTGTGTCCGAATAACGCAGCTATATGAAGAGGTGTCACTCCTTTGTAGTTCCTCATCATTGGCAAGTTTCCATTCTTGCCCACCATCATTTCTGCTATTTTGGTGACTCCTGAGGCAGCTGCATAACATAGAGCTGTATTGTTGTACTTGTTCCGTAAGGCTAAATCGGTTGGCGTCATCGACCTGATCACCTCCTCGACAAAATTGTTATGTTTAGCCGCTGCTGCGATATGGAGAATCGTGTCCATCTCCTTGGTGATCCTAACATTTATAGCACCTGGATGGGATTTGATGAACACGTCAGCCTTTTCCCAGTCACCCTTCATTGCAGCTTGGTATAGAGGTGCGTACAAGGTAAGCCCAGTGGTTCTTCTATTTCCTGTCGTGAAATAAAACAATCATTAATTCTCATATGCTTACCTCAACTCATCAGGATGCATAAGACAAAAACTGGCAACAAATTATACAATCTATGCTTTCTTTCTACTGACCTTTCACAACACCATGTGAAATCATCGGAGGAGCTGGGAGAGGTGAAGCTGCAGGTTTGCTATGAAGGTTAATGCTAGCAGGTGCCGAAACAGATTCTTGCTTGGTCAGCTCAATTGTCACAGTCCGCTCGGAGCAAAGAGTTGCAGGGGCTGAATTGGGGAATGTGCTGAAAAGTGATTGGAGCCGCTGAAGAGACCCATTTGCATTTTCTCCATGAAGCTGGGAAGCAGCCGGTGATGGAACAGAACTCCCATGATCATTTATGTCAATTACAAGATGTTTATCAACTGCAGTTTCTGGAAGAGAAGGCATGGACCGAGGGACTTGATGTGAATACGAAGTTGTTGGATAGCTTTTCCCAGATGTTGAAGTACTAATTTCCGGACTCGGACCAGAAAACCTTTCTGGGAAGCATGAAGAGATTGAAGGAGATCTTTCCAACTTGATACGACTCATAATGTCTCACAAATCTTCAAATTGCAAATAATGCAAGAGAAGTACGCCACAATATACATGTATATATCATCACAAAGACTCAAGTAAGTACACATTGGATAGGAAAATGCATGTAATACTTCCAAAAAAGGTAGCTTCATTACACTGCAAGAAGGGTCCGTGTCTGCCTTTCAAAATTGTGAGGTCCACGGATACCGCAAAGTTTCCTGGAATCATACTATTGACCTACAAGGCTGCCCCACTTGGAGAAAATCTTCCGTTCCAGCATTGTCAGGTAGTTTCTTACAACATACTTTGAAATTATCTTATCACTTCTAGAATTCCGATAAGTCTATACTTGACCTTTCTGTCTGACGGTAAATGTCAATGGCGTTCACAAAGAAAAAACTTATTAAACCATGCTCACAGATCATCTCATGTCTGATACCGGCTGTATGAGAGTTTAGTTGAGGTTGTTTTTAAAATATTTTTTTGTTAAAATGATATTTTATTATTATTTAAACATTATTTGTAATATCAATACATCAAAATAATCTAAAAACACATAAAAAATTAATTTAAAGTAAAAAAAATATTTTTTTCTCAAAAGCAACATAATTTTCATTGTCGAGAACTTGAATTACCTAACAGCAACAACAATTCATCGTTGATTTTTTTTATCAAAATTTATTTTCCTGATTTATTAATTTTTTATTAATAATATATGGATATTTTGAAAGTAATGAAACACATTTAAATAACATTAATATTTAAAATTAAATATGGTGAAAATAAAAATAAAATCCATAATATCACTATCTTTCAGTAGTGTGCTCCAAGCACAGCAGTTACTAATACTGAAATGACTTCATAGATCAAAATTCCATGTGGGGTACCTCGTACTCATCGATTCCACCTTAAATTTCCTACAATCTGCCAGACTTTGTAGCTCACATCCAATTGCAAATCCAGTCTCTAAATTAAGTAATTGTTTTTTAATAGCCAGCCTGAGGTTGCTTCACTAGCACGCATGCAACAACTCATATAGCTAGACTAGATAGAGCAAAATTTTCAGCGTTTATTTGGTCAACTTGTTAAATAATCCAATAAAATTAGCTAACCAAAAAATCTTTTTTTTTCGTACTTTGATGGTGAAATTAATTAAATCAAATTAAAAAACAAACTATATCTGATGGGTGAATCACTATTTCAAATCTCAATATCCAAGTTAATAAATATAACTAGTTTCATGTACTTAAAATAATTTCTCGTTTTAAAATATATTGAATTAATATTTTATTCATTTTCAATATTAACATGTTAAAAACATATAAAATTCTAAAAAATAAATCAATTTAATGTTTTTCCAAACCAAAATTATTTTTAAAAAGCATCTAAAAACATAAACAAAAATTATGTCAAATACCTCAAAAAGCATACGAGAGTGTACCAGTGATTGATTTTTAAAGTGTTTTTCACATTAAAATTTATTAAAATAATATTTTTATATATGTTTTAAAATTATTTTTGATATTAAAATATTGAGAATAATTTATTTAAAAAAAAAAAGAAATAAAATTTTAAAAAACACCATATCCAAAGATACTCCCAAACTGCTTATAATCATCTCCCATATCTCTATTATCTGGAAGTGGATGGTACTCCAACGGGGTCCTGCCCTATTTATCTTATCTCATATGATTCAACAACTCACACACCAAATGAAAAAGAAAAAAAAATAATAAAAAAAGAAAATAAAATTGTGTTGTCGTTTGAAAAAAGTCAGGAGCCTTAAAGTCAGCCCTGACGTGTACCGCATCTAATAAGGTTTTATTTCACACTTAGATTTAAAAATATTTTTTTTTTAAAGTTGAAAATATTTATTTTAAATTAAAAAAATTTATGTGTTATCAAATCATTTGCATGCAATGATATTAAAAATAATTTTTAAAATATAAAAAAATATCATTATAATATATTTTTAAATCACAAATATTTTAAAAAACAACATCAATTACACTACCACATATACTGATGCAAAAAGAGAATGAAAATGGTAAGGGAAGCAGAATCTTCTGGGTACAAATGGATTGAAATTGACAGCTGAAAGGTTTCTCCCTGATCCAATCTTGTATGACTTTTTGGGTAGGCAAAAACGCGTCCTCTGCGTGGATGGAAATCAAGTAGAGATAATTGAGAGAAGAAACAGTCGAGCACAGGGAAACGAAGAGCCCACAGCCTGCCTCTGCATGGCGGGCGTCTAACATAAGGAAAATCCTACTTTAGTCCTCGTATATAAAAAACCTTTGCAGTTTGGTTCCTACAAAGTTAAGATAAATTCAATTTCATCCTAAGCCTATCCTTGGCTATACAATATTGGCTATTGTTGTTTGATCCAACCATTTTTAATGATAGTTAAAGCTATTAACTGGACAAGATTATACATAATTCATTACCAAAATCCCAAAAATCCCCAATATCTAAACTTGTTTATACATATAAAGTGTCCGACGATGATTTTTTCAAGGCTGATTCTTCAGTAATTTGGGTAGATTTAGAACTAGAGTTCATTCACATTAACAATGACGTGATGAAAGGATCATATTGTAAAATAGAGGATAGATTTGGAATGAAATTTAAATTTTATTTTATCATACACAAAGTTGAGAAAACGATAGTTTTGGAGCTACTTTAGCTCAACGGGTTGACTTGCTAACTTAATTGACGTTGACTTCCTTTTCTTCTTATACTCAAATCTATAACATTTTTGTTTTTATTTTTAAAAAGTAAAACAGCATTGTCTTACATAAATATTAAAATAAAAAAACAAGTCAATCCATTGATGTACAAGTTAACCTACTTAAGTTCAAAGGGATGTTGAGTGATTTTTTTTATAAAAAAAAATTTTTTGCTAAGAAAATATATTAAAATAATTATTTTTTATATTAACATATTAAATTAATTAATATATATAAATATAATTAATTAATAAATTAAAAAAAAAATGAATATAAATTTTAGCAAACCTCGACGGGAGCTTACCATGGAGAAAACTAGCATGGGATTATAAATGAATGCTTTCTCCTCAATAGAGTTCAGGGGTTCGTGAACAGGGCTGGGCAGGTTTTGGGCCTTAATCCTTAATTAAGGCTTCTATGATTTCTAAATTCTAATGAAGCCCAGGCCTAAGCCTGTTTTTGAAGCCTGGCCTTATTTCTTGAAATCCGTTGGGCTGAGCATACACTTCTTTATAAACCAAGCTCAATATATTGTTGAACATCACAATCTTGTCTGGTCCAAATTCAATCTTATCTTCCCTTATGATGCTTGGATTGAGAATCCATGTCTTGCACATCCAATATATAGAATTTTAAATATTCAAGTGTTAAAATAAATAAATAGATAAAATATTTAAATATCAAAATGCATTCATTCTAAATTATAATTGTCAAATTCAATTCAGCAGAAATAAAATTTTAAAAGTTAGAAAAATATATTATTTTAACATATTTTAAATAAAAAAATATTTTAAAAAATAATCAGCAGCAGCTGTATATATATATATATATATATATATATATATATATATATATATATATAAGTTGAACAATGGGTTATTTGAAAAGGGTAGAAATAATTAATAAGAAAAGGATGAACAGGAGGTTGGTGGAAAAGGGTGGTGGTCAACTCGTATGGTAGTAGGTAAGCTTTAAGAACAAAGTGGGAACATTAGGTAAGCCAAAAACAATTAGCAAAAACGAAAAAATATTGAGGGGAATTCAAGAAATGGGCCTCTACGCAACTGCAATGGAAACCATCGAAGCATACACTGGCCTATCACCGGCAGCTTTTTTCACGATTTCCGCCGCTATGGTGGTGGTTTACAAGATAGTTTGCAGCATGTTTGTGGACCCAGAAGAGCTTGACAAGAAGCCCATCAATGCTAGAAGTAGCATCGCCACCAACCAACCAGCACCACAACCGCAACCACCAACAATTCAGGAGCCGGTTCAGTTAGGAGATGTTACTGAAGAAGAGTTGAGAGCTTATAATGGTTCTGATCCTAATAAGCCTCTTCTCATGGCTATCAAAGGCAAGATCTATGATGTCTCTGGCTCCAGGTAACTCCTATCTTTCTCTCTGCTCCTCCTCCTCCTCCCCCCTCCTCGTGTAAAATAATCATTTCCGGTCGGATTAGCAGAGAAACTTCAAATCAGCACCGAATGTATTACACATTTATCAATCGAGTCCCAAAATAGATTTTTTATCGATTAGGTCCGAAGTGGCTTAAGCATTTCTCAATTGGGTGCTTTTATCAATTCTTATAAAATTATCTGTCATGCCTGAAAAAAAAATCTGAAATTAAACTTGGTGTGCACTGTGCAGGATGTTCTATGGTCCTGGCGGTCCTTATGCATTGTTTGCTGGAAGGGAAGCTAGCAGAGCCTTAGCACTCATGTCTTTCGACCCCCGAGACCTTAATGGAAACCTTGAAGGTTTAAGTGAACATGAGCTCGAAGTTTTACAGGACTGGGAATATAAATTCATGGAAAAATATGTGAAGGTTGGGCAGCTTGTGGGCACTGATCAAGCTGTTAATGGGGCTAAAGTCGAAGAGAGTGAGAAACATGATTGAAATCAGGAGCAATCAGGTTTTTTTTTATGGTCACCAAGTATATAGAAGCGTATGCAATGCATCATGTAGCAGAGATGAAGAACTACTTGCTGAACATAGATCCTAAGTTTAAACTGAAAGTAGCTTCTAATTTGAACCTACTGGGCATGAAAAAATAATTGATTATCTGGCTTTGCCTGATTCACATAGTTTCTTTATCTGTTTCATTTTCTTACAACCAAGAGTGATTCAAACCTGTAGTTGGAGGTTTTGGACCCAGAAGTGGAATGGTTGATATCTTAAGAGCTGTGTTTGGTCCTTATTGGGTTCCCAGTTTCTTTCTGCGTAGGAAAATTCCAGGTAGCTTTTCTGTTAGCAGGTTTGAAACAGGTGTTCCTTCTCCTTGTCGTGATCTTATTGTTCATTAATCAAGGGAAGTTTCAGAACAAACATATGATATCTTGATTGAAAATTGGTGGAAGGGGAACTGACAGGACTGGTTCAATTCAGTGTGCTAGTTTGTTTAGGTTAGAGTAGTAAGTACCATAAATCGTGTTCATCGTTGAGTAGCATAAATTTCATCTGACTTCATCTTGCCAAATATTTGGCTGGCCTTGGGGAGAGGAAGCCCAAAGCCACTCATATCTCCATTATCTTTGGCGTTTACTTTGAACCATCACCTCAGTAATCTTTTTTTTCCTACAATCATTGGGTTAGATGGGGAAGCTAAAAGAAAGTAGCATCAAGCTCATCTGACTTGGTACGTCTGAATAATTAAAAAAAAATAGAAAAATAAATAAGAAAGGATGGATGGCTTGTATAACTCAAGCTTACTTAGTACTTGCAATTTCCCTAGACTATATTTATATATGGTATTACACAGTTTATATTATTATTATTAATAGGTAATATCTAATAACAAACTTTGATGATATTTCAATACTCCAACTAGTTTAACAAAAAGATTTATATCTTGTATAATTGATTAATCTCTTGATTTTAATAATCTATATTTTATTCTCATTGACCATAATAATCGGTAATTTGTACCTACAAAAGGTCTTTTTGATGGATTTAGAGATCCTTTAATATTTAATTAAGCGTTTTCTTAGAAATTTGATGATAAAAATATTAAACCATCACCTTGTTTTTGATCCTTTTAATCATCTATATATATATATATATATATATATATATAACATCTTCAGCACCTCATTGATGAGGTTTTTGATACCTTCCTCTGTAGAAACATTTCAATAGTAAAGAATTTTACACCCATGAAATAATCGATTTCTCTTTTTGAAATACATCAATTTTTGTGTTTCCCTAGCTGCCTTGCTAGCTGGTGTATTTCCAAGCTTCAACCCCGGACATCGTTGATTCCAATAAAACTTCTTCACGGTGTGTGTTGTTAGAACTTAGAAGTGATCGTCACATAGCGTTGATGATGGCTTCCTGGAAACTGCTACTGCTATAAAGTAATAAACAAAGACTACATGATATTATAATACATTTTGTTTTGCGTGTATTTTCTTTGATGGATTAGAGTTAATTGTTTTATTTTTTATTTTTTATTTTTGTTTTAAATTAAATCTATCCAGCAAAAACAATTAACTCACGCAAAACAAAATTTAATATTTTTTTTATATTTTTTAATGTAATACCGAAGACTAAGCTATCTGACAAATTTTACAGGGAGAATCACTTATCAAACACGAAAGGGAGTTGAAAACATATAAATTCACGAAATACAAATAATTATTTCAAAACACTTTTGAAATACACCTAAACTATCTGACAAAATATTAGAGGGAGGATTACATTTCGTTCATCTGATTGGTCCTTGTCTTTGCATATCAAACACAAAAAGGAGTTGAAAACATATAAATTCACGAAAAGGATTTGTTTTTTTTTTTTTGCCAAGCTAGGTATGACTATGGATAGACATTATATATAACTTAGTTGATGAGTGG
>CM055341.1:12209477-12287053 GCA_029228605.1 Salix koriyanagi | reverse complement strand
GATAACGTAGCAACCATGAATGACCTCTTGGATTAAAATTGCTCCAATATTCTCCATTGAATCCGGAAGCTCTATAGCACGAGCTATTGTAACACCATCATTTACTACTTTTAGCGTCTTTGAATCCGAAAGAACAACATTACGCCCTGCAAAGTTTCACATCTTACTGTCTTAACAACATCACTATCAATAAAGACTGGCAATTTACTATACAATAAAACAAAAAATAATATTTTTCTCTCAGAATCAGCCCTCTTAAGGTTGCACCAGGAATTATTTAAGTAATAGTTTTATTATTTGAACAACAACAATTACAAATGTGTCGTCTTGTAAAACTTAAGCTTGAAGAACCGAAAATTTAAAAAAACAAATGAAAAAAACCATACATAACATGGAAAAGAAGCAGAAGCCAGTTTACCTTTAGGTCCTAAAGTGATAGAAACAGCATCAGCAAGCTTATCAATTCCTGCCTGTAAGGCTTCTCTACAATC
This sequence comes from Salix koriyanagi, assembly GCA_029228605.1. Lineage (NCBI taxonomy): Eukaryota > Viridiplantae > Streptophyta > Magnoliopsida > Malpighiales > Salicaceae > Salix > Salix koriyanagi. The sequence continues at coordinate 12,286,562 of CM055341.1, read as the reverse complement.
TTTACCAAAAGATATCTTCTTTGGACCTGCTCTTACCACTAATTTCTTCACTACTTGATGGTTTCTCCATATCCCACTTTCCCTTTTGTTCCCACCAAGACTCTGCAACAGTATTCCATGTTTACGCATCAAAATCAAAACCACATGTCCACGAACTCAGACACACATACAGACATAGAGATAGATGGTGACAGAGAGAGATACTTACAGAGAAAAGGGGTTGTTGAGGAAAGGCGAGGGGTTTGGAGATAGAGAAGGAGAAGGACATTTTTCTGCTCGTTTGTTGATTGAGCACGATGGTGGGTTAAAAGAATTTAGAGGGGTTTTAGAGCACATCGGGCCGGCTCTGTTCGGACATGTGGGTTTAGGAGACATGTCACGGTGACCCTTCAGACTACTAGTCGTTTATATATATATCTCATGTGTTTTTCTTTCATGTTATAAAATTTTCTGATAAATTTTAAAATCCTAGACAAAATGCTTTCTGAAGTTAATTTTCAGAAATCCTTCCATGTTCATAAATAGAATATAAAACATGGAAATTTTAATGAATAAAATAAGAAGAAAAGGTAGATGAAAATTTGCAATTTTATTCTCTAAAATTTAAATTTAAGTATATCCAAAAAAAGATTTAAAAAAAAAGAGTCCAAAAAAATCCAGTAATACCTAGAAAAAAAATAAAAACAAAATATAAAATCAGAAACCTTTGTCTAATTCTGTGATATAGCATCATATATTTTTTAAAAAAAAATTATCTATACAATTATCTGGAAAAAAAAACTTGAGTTTAATCTAATAATTGAATTTTTTTGTTATTTTATTTTTAAAGTGTAAATCTAATATGGTATGACTAAATCATTTTTGCTCATCTATATATTATTTCATTTATATAAAATATTTGGGTCAAATAAATTCCAAGTAAAGTCAAATTCTCACTTAAATACCTATAACCTTTAATTTCTTGTATATTTAAGATTGAGTTTAAAAACAAATCATGATTCTAAATACAATTATCCACTAACAAATATAACCTTTAGAGCTCACAACAAAAGCTTTCCAGCCCATTCTCAAAAGCAGGCCTCCAAAACAGGACCCTTTGCTTCTTTGCAATTGCATGCTCTTCAGCCCATAACTTAGCAAGCCAGGCCTCTCAGCTAAATTCTCCATTTCAAAGCCATTATTATTATCAAACCTAATAAAAACAATAGAAGAAAAAATTAAATTGAGTGACTCGGACCAAGACCTTTTAATTTTATTTTTTAAGAAAAATAAAATATTTTTATTTTTATTTTTTTTAAGTGAAACTAAGTTAATATACTCAGCTAGTAACTCAAAACTCAGCCTCTGTCAACGTTTAGATTTATATCTTATTTGTTATTGTATTTTAAAAATGTTTTTTGAAAAAAAAATGATTTTTTTTATTTTTATTTCAAATTAAAAAAAATATTTTTATATGCTGATTTCAAAAATAATTTTTAAAAAATAAAAAATATATTATTTTGATATATTTCTGAATCAATGGCAACTATATTCTTAAACAGACAGTTAATAACTATATATTTATTTGAAATCAGTTTATCGATCAATAATATAGTAAACAATTAGGTTCATTCTATTAATAATTAAATCTAAAAACATATCAGTATTTTATATATAAACATTATTAACCATGTTTATTTTGTACTGAATGTGTCCAAGAACAGCAAAATCCAACAAAAATAAATAACTGTGCAATAGATTAATGCAAGAAGGGGCAAATTCGAAGCACCAGAGAGAAGAATCAGAAGGCAAATATAGAATCACAGATAATCCTGTGGCTCTGTCGGCTACAACCCTCACACTAGTTTATTACACTGTGTCCGGATGGTGACCCTCGACAGCTGGCCTCCCACCTCCCTGCTGGCCTCGCCTGAAACACTATTCTTGTCTTTCTAGTTTCTTCCGGACTTCCTATCCTCTTTTTTCCACACGTGTTACTCTTTTCTTTATAAATTGACAAGACAGTTTCTTTGTGTTACCGTTTTACATTCCTTGCCGATATTAGGTTTTAAGTGTGTGTGTTTTTTTTAAAAAAAAATAAAGTTTCTTCGTGTTAATTTATTCCTATTTTATATTATTTTGATATATTTTTAAATAAAATATATATATATATATATATATATATAAATTCTTAGATATACTCGTGGTCTAATTTTTTTTCCAAAAAAAAATATAGTGGTCGGAGAAAAACACATGGTATAGATCAACGTGGATAAATTCTAATGTAGATTAAATCTTCGTCTTCACCTGTTAATTTTAATTGATTTGGATTTAAATTTTAGAAATTTGTATGAGAAAACATTTCAATCAAATCAAACATGATCGAATTTGAACAGTTTAGATGTATGTAAGTTTTCTTTTTGTGCTATTAACTTGAATTTAAAAATTTCCATAAAAGAAAAATTCCCTTTTTTTATTAATAAATTGATACTTGATTATCAATTTTGTGGAAAAAAAAAAAGATTTTCTTGAATATATTAAGAGTCTGTTTGCCGAGTATAATTGAGGTTATTTTTCAAAATATTTTTTGTTCATAAATATATCAAAATGATATTTTTTTAATTTTTTTTTAAAAAAATTATTTTTGACATCAGCATATCAAAATAATCTAAAAACACTAAAAAATCTTAATTTAAAATTAAAAAAATATTGTCGAACAAATACAAAATTAGATATCTTTTTAAAAATATTTTTCTTTCATAAATACATCAAAATAATTTTTTTGTTATTTTTTATATCAACATATTAAAATACTCTAAAAACACCAAAAAATAATTTAAAAAAAAAAAAAAAAAAAGGGGGATGTCCTGTGATTACGGCTTCCCAAAGAGAGGGGAAAAAAATTCTATAGTAATTATGTTGGTGGTGGAGACACTCCAAGCTAACAAGTAGAAACTTAGCTTTGAGATTATTCTCCTTTTATCCGAAAGTGACACGTCTACCAAACCAATTTCAGCTATTAAAAACACATCACACAAACCATGTTTAACTAACTTAATGATTAAAACCATTTTGTTGTCGGATGGTGGAAAAAAACTCAAAAGAATGTCAAACCGTAAATCACGATTAATTAATAATCAAACACATCATTAGCATTAATCATCATTAACTATGACCTTGTTGTTTTCTTGATCCCACAGCACTAGCTGTGTCTACCTTTCTAAGTTTCCTTGTACTTGTTTTAATCATACCTCCTCTTGAGCTTAATCCGGGGTCAACTTAGCATAATCCCGGTTGATTTTATCGATAAAAACTTTAAAATAATATTATTTTGAATAAATAAATAAATTAAATTCCAATAAGATGAATAAATCAGAGTTAATAATAATGATTTTAATAAGAATAATCTTACTAATGTTGACCTGGTAATCTTTCGTCTTCACCTGCCACATAATGTGGCGGTGTTCCCTACGTGGCCCAACACTCTCTGGTGACAAATATCTGCTGATGATTCGTCTGACCAATATTTTTTGGGGAGATTGGCGTCGGTGATCTGCGAGGAAATGCCAGAGAGATTGAGAGCTCTGTTTCTGCTACTAAAATCGGCGATCTGTTATAATTTTGTTGACGAGAATAATATTAATTTTGTCTTGAAAAAATATTGTAAATTTAAACAGCTGGTTATCCGGTTATGAACTCTTTCAGAGGAGTGATATTGATATGATAAGATTTACGGATAGGATTGGATTCGATTTTGAGACTCGATGATTCAAAATTTAATCTAGTTTTAGTTTGTTTTTATATCAAATTAAAAAATAAATTGTTTCGAATAAACCTGAATAAAAATTATTTCCTCTAAGGATATATAATTAATTTCATATTTTATTATCACGCTTATTTTTTTCCGCATCTCCTCTCTCATCAAGATAGAATCTAAAAAGACAAGCAAGGTCTTGGCTTAGTAGTTAAGAAGAGACTTGTCCCTTCTTCTCACTCCAGGGTCAAACCCTGCCATGTAAGTCTGTCACTCCGCAATGCCCAACCTGCTCATTGAGCTTGCAGGATCCAGAATTAGTTGTGGTGCATGCAAGCTAGTCCGGATATCGCTAATAGATAGAACCTAAAACATCCATGCTCAAAATGGAAATTAACAACATTTTCTATAAAGATACATAATTAATCTCTTTAACTTCTTCTTCAATCCCAAAAAGATGATAGTCTCCTTAATCATGATCGATCTACATAATTAAATGATTAGTAATTTCTAATCATGCACGGGCTAGAGTGGTGGGAGTTGAGTGAAAGGAAAAAGTATTCTCTCAATCACGTTAGATGAAGGGGGGGCGGGGGGAAACAGCCAATTTACTAAGGAAAATAGCCCGAAGATTGAGAGAATACAGCCAAGAAAAGGCACTCGATGACTACATTCCAAGCTAGTTAATATGTAACTTTACGTCTTCTCTACTCGATTACTACTAGATACAGAGGTGACGTGCGTGCGTTGTAGTGACAAAAATAAATTTTGGACGACGACAAAATGCCATGCATGCTTCTCAGGGGACCTCGGAAAATCCATGCTTCTAAAGGGATATGGAAAAGTTTCAATCACACTTTCCTTCTTTTACTTGCAAAGTTGTCATCAGCTTCCACTGATTTCTGACCAAATTAAAGAGGAAAACAAATAATTGAATTCAAATTCAAAACAAACGGATTCACCGGCTGCCTTTCCTCAGCCCCATCGATCACTTCTGCCACTCTTGAAAAGTCGGCACACGTTTCTATCTGGTCGGAGCCACGGGCAACTGTGAGACACGCATGGCAGGGTCTGCTTCGTTCCTGCGATAGCCCTACTGGCGTGGGGCCTTCCATCTGCGAATGATGTCTCCGTTAGCTGCACGCAAATATCAAATTACAGTGATTTATACAAAACAATTTCCAATGTTAAAACATTCTATGTTATTCAACCACCATTGTTAATGTTTTTTGAAGCTAGTCCTTACATTTGATGTCCTGCATTTTGGCTGTGTTTTTTTGTTTTTTTTGTCTATTTATATCAAAATGCTTATCCCAAGTTAATTCATGCTTTTCCGGCGTCTTAACCTGCATTCCGAACCATATTCGATTAGGGTTTTCGAAGAAAACTTTTAATCGACGATCAACATTTATTAGTGATTCCTTACAGGGCAAGACAGCAGCCCGCTACGGAGCGCGGGCATTAAGCTAGTTAAAAAGTTAACGTGGTGCCCGTGGGCGGGAGGAGTTTTAAGTAATGGTGGCAGACTGGCAGTCATTTTATATATATTTTTTAATGGCTGGAAGCTATTTTTTTAATTTCTCTTGATGGATAAGTTTGACAGCATAAAGATCATTGAAGTCTTTCTTAAATCTCTCCCTGTAACCTTAACCAATGAAATATATATATATATATATATATATATATATCTATGATGGATATAGTATATATATAGCATATATAATCATTGAAGTCTTTCTTAAATTTCTCCCTGTAACCTTAACCAATGAAATATATATATATATATATATATATATATATATATATATATATATATATCTTTATAATTTCTCTTTATGTAACCTTAACCAATGAAAATATATATATATATATATATATATATAGAGAGAGAGAGAGAGAGAGAGAGAGAGAGAGAGAGTGTGTGTTAATCCCCTCTTTGGCGGGTTGAGATGTTGAAACTTGAAACTTAAGATCCTTTTCTATAGTTGTTAATGGCTTAAATAGCTTTGATCTATTAGGGTTATTTTTTAAGATGGTCAAGATAACAATATTATCTTTGAATATACATATTAAACTCATGAAGATTTTAAAATCCTAGCAGGTATGTTGAGCAAATAAATCAAGAAAATATATTTTGGATTGATACAAGTAAAGAATATCACAATTATGGAAAAGAGAAATCAAATATCACATAAAAATAAAAATAAAAAAATGAATAATTAAACATTACATTTACGATTTGTAACTATAATTGCTTGATTTTACTGCAATATACATCCTTTAATAGGTTGGCTGTAATCATGCCAATAAATCTTTTTAGCCAACAAAATTTTCATACCATATGAAACTTAGGTCTGTTAGGCTTTGCGTTTTATTTTTTTAAATAAAATATTTTTATTTTTATTTTCTACTTTAAATTTTAGATAATTTAAAGTATTTTTAGATAATTTTCATATGCTCATGTCAAGAATATTTTTTTTAAAAAATAAAAAACATCATTTTGATTTCATTTTTGAACGAAAAACAATTTCAAAAACAACCACAACCACACTTGCAAACAGACTAATATCAATATGTGAAATTAATCCAGAAATACTTTAACATAAAAAAAATTCTAGAATTTAAGAGTTAAAGTATCCAATTTCGAATAACACAAGTTGCTTTCATCTTCATAATAGGTCACATATATGATTAGATTATCTCTCAAAATAACTAGGATAATAATTAAGTTTCACATCCTTAAAGAATTAGGCGAAATATTTCTATTAAATTGTTCATTGAGAAATTTAACCATCACTATCAATTGATTAAATATAAGACCAATTCCTAAGTTCTAAAAAAAATATTAAATTAATTAGCATCCTCCTTTAGTCTTGCTATTATTTATGCGCACAAAAAGAATGCACAATACCTTTTCTCTTTCTTTTTTTCTATTCCTTTATGAAAAGGAATCTACATTCACTCCTTCAATTTAAAAAAAAAGTACAATTTTCTCCTTTTTTTTTAATTACTTCGCTCCAAAAACCATGTACCCCATTCAAAATAAAAAGAAAAAGAAAAAGGGGGAAAAGACCAAGAATTAAAAATAAACAAATTACAAAACTCGACGTGCCGATTAATCGCCTAGACAGGAATGTTCCTCGATGGCTACATCAGCATTTCAAGTCCTCACTATATAAACACTCCCTATGATCCTCTTCACCTCCATCACCACCTTTCACTTCTTTTCTCTTTCAAAAAGCTTGACAGTCAAAGCTCAACATCACCCGAAACCAGCTAAAAGATTGATCATCAAGAAGCTCAATCCAATGGCAGAAGTACACGCATCCACCATGCTCGATGAGTCTTCTTTTGATGTAGACAAACTCACTTATGAAATCTTTTCCATCCTAGAAAACAAGTTTCTTTTTGGTGGATATGATGATCCTAAGCTCTCCAAAAACACTCACCAGGTCCCAATCCAAGAACAACTTAAGCCCACCAAACAGTTTAATGGCGGCAAGGTCAGGATCCTCTCCATTGATGGAGGAGGTGCCACTAATGGCATTCTCGCTGCTAAGTCTTTGACACATCTCGAGTCCTGCCTTCGTCGAAAATCTGGCAATCCTGATGCCTCTATTTCTGATTACTTCGATGTTGTTGCTGGCTCTGGTTCTGGAGGCATTTTAGCTGCCCTGCTTTTTACTCGTGGCAAAAATGGCCGTCCTATGTTTACAGCTGAAGAAGCTCTGAGTTTTCTCGTGAGAATCAATAAAAAGATGAACAGGGCACAAGGGTTTTTTAGGAAAAGTATTTGGTTCTGCAAAAGCCGAGAAAGTTTTTCTCAGAGAAAACTTTCGGGGAACTAACTTTGAAAGACACCATCAAATCTGCTCTGATAACTTGTTACGATCTTTCAACACACGCACCATTCTTGTTTTCTCGTGCTGATGCATTGGAAATGGATGGCTATGACTTCAAAATGAGCGATGTCTGCCTCGCAACCTCGGCTGATCCAACCATGGCTGGGGCCGTGGGCATGCGGTCGGTCGACAGGAGGACTAAAATTATGGCTATCGATGGTGGGATCGCAATGAACAATCCAACAGCTGCAGCAATCACTCATGTGTTGAACAACAAGCAAGAGTTTCCACTCTGTAATGGGGTGGAGAATCTCCTGGTGGTGTCACTCGGAAATGGCGAGTCAGATTTCGGTGTTCAGAATCAGAACTCTACACCGGCAAGATTTGTCAGGATCGCCGGAGAAGGCGCATCTGATATGGTATTCCATTTTTTTTTTTATTATTTCTTCTGTTTTTGAGATTTTTTATTCTGGGGTAGGTAAGCTAATTGATTTCGTCTCTTTAATTAGGTTGATCAAGCTGTTTCCATGGCGTTCGGTCCCTGTCGGACCAGCAATTATGTCCGCATTCAGGTATTAGATTCTACCAATTTATTACAAGTAAAATCAACACCAAATCTCTAAAATTAAAATTAAAATTATTAAATGTGATATAATTTTTCTCAGGCAAATGGGATTATAGCTAAAAACCATGGAGCTGTGGAAAAGTCAATGAAATCCAACAGGAAGGCAGATTTACTGGCCATGACTGTAGAGATGTTGGCACAGAAAAATGTGGAGTCAGTATTATTTGAAGGGAAGAAGATAGTCGAGAGCACAAACTATGACAAATTGGAGACATTTTCTGGAGAGTTAATCAGGGAGCAAGAGAGGAGAACAACAAGCATCTTACCAACTGTGGTGCTGAAGCAAAATTCACCCTCGCCAAGAACATCATCGGCCACATCTTTCTCAACATTGTCTTCATATTAATTAGCTGGCCAATTAAATTAGTTTAATTTAATTTAATTTAATTTTGAGAAGAAAAACAAAACTAAATGTTTCTCTGCTCCTCGTGATGATTGAAGGCATCCGAGGTTGCAATTATAAATAGATATATTGAGATCCGTTGAATGTAGATGTTATTTTCTTCGTAAAATATTTCAGCATTACAAGAACATTTTAGTCCCAATCAATTAAATAATTTAGTTTTATTTGAATTATAATAGAAAAAAAATACATTATAGATGGTAATATAGATTATAGATTAAGATTTATTTTATATGGTAATATTTCTAATTTGTCTACAATAAAGAAAGTGGAAATTGAATTTATCTATAAATTGAATCTAAACTAAATATTATAGTTAAATTTAATTATAATAGAGAATTAGATCATGTTTGTCATTACGTTTCAAAAATGTTTTTTTTAATTAAATTATTTATTTATTTTTTACATTAAATTAATAGTTTTTGGGATGTTTTTAGATTATATTTCATGTGCTGATATCAAAAAAATAATTTTAAACAAATATAAAAAAATATATTATTTTAATACATTTCTGAATGAAAAAAACTCTCAAAAACATCATCAAACAAACTCTCAACAATTAAACTAGATTCAAAGACCTTGTTTGTGGTTAAATAAAGAAAAATGGTAGTGTTTGAAAGATTGAAAAAGCAAAAATAATTCAAATTAAAGTGTGTTTGATTTCCCCCACATCATAATTACCTGCCCCCTCCAGTTTGCTTTCCTGTGTGGTCCATAAATGGTTAGCTCGTATCAATGAAGGAACCCACCGCACCAACCTGCTTCGGGACCATCGACAGGAGAATTCCCTCTGCTATTCTCGCATCCCATGCCCTTCCCATCCATGTTTTTCTATTTTTTTCGTGTTCCATATTGTTTTTTAAAATATTTATTTATTTAAAACTGTATTAAATGTTTATATATATATTTATATATAAAAACCCTCTAATCCTCGCAGAGTAGTTGCCATGAGTTTTCCAAGAAAAAACAAAATAGTCCTCGTCATGTAGATCGAAAGCCTAACCAGTCTCTGAATGAAAAAGAATAATAAAATAAAATAAATTGCAGGATCATCTTCCTGACGTGCAGATAACAAGGTGATCAAGTTGGTGAACTTTAAAGAGCAAGAAATGAGAATCCAGTGTACAGTCCAAAAGCTCTGTAAATCAGGGTCGGTAATTTCGTTTTATTTTGGCTGAAAAAATTGGAATATTCCATGCCGTTAAAAAAATTGAGATAAACTAGGTGTTATTTTTGTTTTGGTTTTAATTCCGGTCCGTTCCGGAAATACAGGCTGGAATGTCTTGGTATAGTTCCGGTGTGCCGTTTCGGCCTTAAAATTTTTCTTTTTTTTTTATTAACTTGTGGTCGTGTTTCTAATTTTGAGATTATATTTGTTTGACTTTGTGTTTGTATTGTATAATTTAAAATTAATTTATCTTAAATTTTAATTATGCCTGTTAAATTAATATTTTAATTTTTTTCATATATATATATAATTAATTATATAAACATTCCAAAATCAAAATGGTTTGTACCAATAGAAAAACCGGAACGGTAATCGAAACGGTATTGACAAATTTGATATAAACCTCCAAAGCAAACAGTATATTTTGAACAAGGATAGATAAATATTCTTATAAATCTTGGCACAAAGAATCTTGTGAAATAATCCACCATCCCTGACAATCTGCTGATTTCAGTAATGAGCAGATCTAATTCACTATCAAAATGATGTAGATTTCTTTTTATCCGTTATTTAATTTAAAATTTAAAATTTCAAGTTAATTGGTTTGAGCTATGGAGTGAATTTGAGATTTACTCGTGTAATACTAAAAAGATTTTAAATATCTTATATTGTTTTAAATGTCATCTTGTATTGTCATCTACAAGATTTTAAATATCACCTAAACTTGATTGAATTGTTATTGTTTTATTGATTATTGTTTTTCTTGGTTGTTTCGACTCCTTTAAATAGATTAAATTTAAAATAATTTTTAATAATTACACATTTGGTAAATAAAAAGTCTTGTACTATAGACTCTTTATACTTTTAAATCTGATATGCAATTAAGTTTGACATGTTCTTCCTTGTCCAAACCTGGTTAAATTCCATTTCAACATCATAAACCATTACAGAATATGATCAACACGAAGGGAAATCTTACAGGATACGTAGTTTTTCCTTAAATGATTCAAAAACATGCACGACCTCATGTCGATTTTTCCTCCATGCAATAATCACTTGGGAATACAAAACCTTGATCCACGAAAAAAATTGCGAAAATTTTAGCTGCGGAAACTTTTAAGCAAGCAGGATTTATCAAATAATTCAGAACTTGACCAGAAAGGTTTTCAACTACCTAACAGGCCACATCAATTTCAGCTGAGGAAATACCTGGAATGATTTATTTGTGCTATTGAGGGAAAGTTTCTACCAATTTTGTCACTCACGAGAAAAGAAAAATCAGAAAACACAAGATAGAAAGTGTGCAACTTTTAGTTCCTTCAGCAGGCATCATCCGGTTAGGCAAAAGGAGGAAATATCCATTTTAAGAAGTGCCTCCAGCTCTATTTTGGCAACAGTTGACTCAATGCTTTGCATCTTCTTCGTCACAGAACTTAGCGTAGTCATCGGAGTTCTTCAAGGTGTCTAGTTCGCTGGCATCTTTAACTTCAACCTTCATAATCCATCCCTTTTCATAGGGGCTTGAATTGACCTGCAAAATGGTAGAAGAAAATGCGGAAAGAGAAAATCAAAAGCACGTCCTTTAAGCTTTGTTCCAAAACAGCAGCAATATTGCACTTCCTTTTGAACAGTTCTATTTAATTACACATTGTTCCGAGGTGTTGTATTTTAAGGACATGTTTATCAATGATTGTCTGACTAAATTCAGTTCCGAATAGATAAATACAGCAGCAATATTGCACTGTATTTCAGGGAAGAGTGAAGGAATAAAAATGAAACTCGCTGGTAAAGGAAGACGTGGTGCTTAACATTCAGTTTTAAGGAGATTTTAGAAAACTAAATAAATAGCTTCAGAGAGCTGTTTTATTTAGGAAGTCCCATTCCCATTAATAAATTGAAAAACCCTGATCCTATGTTATCCAAGATTTGTAATCAGTTGAAAAGAATTGCAAAGATATGAAGTTTCAGTAATCTAGAGGAACAAACTATAAATGAAAAACATCCGACCAGAAATTTTGATTCATAAAGCAATCTCAAGGAAAAAGAACATGACACCATGCAATTAGACTAACCAGACCAGGAGAGTTGTTCAGTTCCTCATTAACTTCAACCACATTTCCCGAAACAGGAGAATAAACATCACTAGTAGCCTTGACACTTTCAACTGCACCAAATCCAGAACCCTGACTTACAGTAGCACCCACTTCTGGTAATTCAACAAACACTACATCACCTAAATGATCTTGAGCATGATCTGTTATACCAACGGTAGCCGTATTACCATCAACCTTCACCCATTCATGACTTTCAGCATACTTCAAGTCCTTTATAACTGCAGGCGAATTTTGAGAAAATGCATGTCAGGAAGCTTAAGGTGTAGGAGATCCAACAATGAACCTCCAAAACCCTAAAAAGTGAGAAACAGTTTAAACCAGCACTATCTCTAGAAAAACAAGTCTAAATGGAAACTGAATGCAAGATCAATTTAGAACATATTGTGCAGTAATGAAAGTTATAGGATCATATGATTTTACAATAGACATGAAATCAGAGAACCAAACATAGTCAGCAGAAAATCATAGGTCCTATGAGTTTCAACAAAAAACTTGAAATGCATGGTTCCAGAATAGAGGCCTCGCCTAATTCAGGGAATCTTGGCAAACAATTTGGGTTATAATTTCCAAGAGAGTCCCTGTCTTCCCTTATCCATGTGATAAAACAATGTTAATTATTGATGTCCATATATAATCAGGAGGCTCTAACTCAAGGAGATAGATCATAGAGGAGCTGAATAGGTGATTTTGAAGCTGACCAACTGGATGGAATTGCCGTTCCAGTTATTTTGTTTTTTATTGTAACTAAATTTAAAATTGGTAGAATTACTAATGCCTGTTTCCTCAATATTTGATCTTGATTACATGCAAGAGATCCTAAGTTAAGTTTGCAAAGTACTACCTTTTCTGCATCCATAAATTCCAATTAAAAATAAAATAAAATAAAAATATGTCTCAGAAATAGAATGAAAGTAAAGAAAGCTGCCACTAACGAAGAGTCGGACAAGAATTGCCATCACAACAAACATTAGAATACCACAGCCAAACTGGGTAACAATTTTACTTCGCAAACCTCCATGCCATTTTCCATCCTCGTCATCACCAGCATACTTACAAGCTTTAAGAGGAGAGAGATTTTCACTTTTCAAAATTCTAAAAACATAAGGGGAAGAAGATCGTTTTTTCCATTTTTTTACTGCATAGATAACTGTCATTATTATCAGACAACAACTTTGATTTCATGTCTCTGTAACACAATAAACTAAATCAATGAACAAAAATAGTATTCATGCTTTTGCAATACAGTCATCAATCTAACTCAATGGTAAGCATAATACAAACAGAAATATCAGAATCAATGTCTCAATCCCTTCCTTGACTGGTCTATCTAATCTCTTCACTCAAAAAAAAATCCAACCTTTAACAATTTATTCATACCAACACCAAATCCAAGCACATCCCAGATGCCAAAATCAATTCTTTAGCCAAAAAACAATCGAAGATCAAGCATTCCAGCAAACCGCATACATAAGATCCGTATCTAGATCAGCGATCATTACTCTCTCATGATCAAATACATCATTAAAAAAATGAAAGAGTAGATCAAGAAATCATGAAACCAGTGTATTAGTGGTATCATTTACCAGAAGCAAATCCTCTATGAGAAACAGAGATCCTGAGGTAAGAAGCAGCCCTTGACGCCCACAACAACCTTGAAGCCATAATAATAGAAAAGGTGATGAATCTAAGACAAACTGCTTCTCTTTCAAAACACACCACACTCTAGTTTCCCTTTTCTCGTACTAAAGCCATCTTGGTTTTAATGTGCTGGGGGTTGTTGAGGTTTTTTTATTTATTTTTAATTGTTGGAAATAAATAAATAAAACAATGGGACAAAATAGCAACGATCCAAAAATGTTTCACCCAAGAAAGAAAGAGGAAATGCATAAAGATTACAAAGACCATGTCTATTCTCAAACTGTGATCTATTTTCCAGGTAGGTACCAATCAATAAAAACTTTAGTTAGATAACCCATCTATTGGACATTACCCAAATAATCCTATAGTTAATACAGAAAAAAAGTTCTATTTTTATTTGAAAATACCATTTTTTTTATAAAAGTAAATTAAGGTAAATTGGGTAATGTTTTTAGATTAGGGGGTTCTAATTGGAAATAACTCTTTTTGTGACCGAGTTGGGAATTTGATGATGGTTGGATGGCCAAATATACTATTTTCCCTGAGTAAAAATAAAAGGGAGGATATGGCGGGGGGTCAGAAAGTTGGTGAGTCCCATTTCAGAAAGTTGGTGAGTGCCGACTCTCCTTGCTGTTGCCACGTGTGAGTGACTGGCGGCCCTCACATGAGGGTGGTTTGTGCTGTGATGTTCTCTTTTGAGGGTAATTTTTTGTTTTTTTTTTTATGGTAGGGTTTTGGGTGATTATTTTTATTTATTTATTTTCATAAATATTTTTTCATAGTTTAGATTGAGTTTATTACAAATTAAAATCCTTAAAAAATAAAAATAAGTATTTAAAATATTTCTTATTTATATTTCACAAAAACAATATTACGATCCTTTATATAAAAACTATCTAGAATAATATTGATTAAAAAAAAGGGAAGATTATTCTTTAAAAAATATAAAAACACCTGATAAATATATAAAAATAATAATTAGAAAAATAACTAATTTTCAAAAAAAAATACTAAATGTAAACTTTTTCAATTTCTTCAAACTTTATTATGATTTATATTGTATGCATTTCAACTTTTATATGTTAATGTTAAAATTATATATATAAAAATATTATCTTGATTCCATTTTAATTATAAAAAAACATGGACAAACTTTTAAGTTAATGGGATGAAATTGACAAAAATAAAGATATAGTGTATAATGAAAAACTGACTGCAAGCACATAGGGCCAACATTTTTTTTTAGCAAAAAAAAAGAGTTGCTCTTGCATTTTCATCAATTGATCCATGGCTGGCACCGCTCTTTCCCTCTACAGAGTTCTCAATTGGAATTAAACAGCAAGAACGGTCATATAATCAGCTCAAGCATTGAAAAGACCAATTTCCAGCAAAAGGAAATCACAGCGCTACTTTTAGAAGCATCTTAAGATTGGAGATACGCCTCCTAACGTTTCCAAATCACAGTTCTACAAATTTGGAATTAATAAAAACTTTGGCTAAAAGCAACCGAGTCAAGCAAATTCCAAAACAAAGTGACATGAGTATCTCGATTGGTGTGTCATACAGGGAAGAACTCCACTTCAGCCAAATAATACGATGTGTCTCTATTCCACTTCAGCAAGATAATCATCAATTTCAGCTGGAGTTAGTACCCTGCAGTAAAGAAGGCACAAGGGATAAGAACGCCATGGTTCTATCATTCTAAAAGGAGCTTTAACATCCAAAGAAAGATTGCACTTTTCCATTTCAAATGTCTCATATGGAAGTTGTCAGACAGAAACTAAAGAATGCGTGAATGAAAATCAAAACTGAAACGAGAAGTGGAAAGCCATGTACGACATATTGCTGTAGATCCAAAAAGTTATGGAAATCAGTTTTTATCTACTAATGAACAGTGTTAGAAACGTGCTTGCTGCAATTTACTTGTGAAACTCATCCTAAAGTCCAAGTTACATGACACCATCACCAAGCTTAAAAAGGAAATGGGTCAAAAAAGAGCATGCCTGAATTGCTTGTCAGCACCAATTATCCCAATTTCAATATTTTTCCCAGAGATCTGTCCTTCAAATCTGCAAACACAAAAAAAAACTTGTAAGGGTACAAGGTAAGCACTCACAGCACCTGTACAGAACATTAGAATGCTCGTTTATATGAACTCTCTTTGACCCCTCTGCAAATAGTAATATGAAGCTGACTAATCCACCATCACTACAATTATAGATGCGAGACTCAACAAATTAACTTGTTAAAAACAACCTAGAAGAAAGAAAAGAACCTGTGAGCACCTGTAAATATACTTAATTGACACTGGGTCAAGCAGCTCTCATTTCTTTTTCACTTAAACAGCATTCCACATCATTATATCTCCTGAACTACTATAGCTAAAGTGTTGAGAGACAATTTAGGCTCTCATGGCTGAAGGTCCCAAGCTAGAACAGTATTACCCAGAATTCATTTTACCTACATAACTCTAAGCATGTGTGGAAGAAAATAGCAATACCTAAATGGCTAAATTTATATGTACATCACTCAATCATGTAATCAACAAGGTGAAATTGATGACATGCATGTCACATGTATGTTAAACCCACTGAAAAATTTTCTTCTCCTTTTATATATCAAACTTCGTACATCCCTCAACACCCCTGCATAAACTCAAAAATAAAAAAGATGGAGAAAATTTAAAGTAGTATACCCCTCTTTCAGTGTCAAGATAGCAGTGTGTACAGCATCATCAAGCTCCATATCATCAGTGTATCTACAAAGCACATTTTAAGTCAGGGCAAATGAAATTGTTCAAATCAAATGAGGATCAGAAAACGTAAAACCACAATATTACCAAGCACATGTCCAATGGAACAAACACAAGAAGACAGATGTATTAGCAAAATTGTCATTTCAATCTTCTTCATCTTTTTTTTTTCCAAAATAAAAGCCCAATTCTTCTTGGGTGAGAAAGATGAAGCACAATAAATAAGATGAAAGAAGCAGGGGAGTAGGACAAAGTAAACTAGCAGTTGAAAAATTGAAGTAGCTACAACTTTGAATGAAGAATATGCTTGGCAGTTGATAGGGGTGGGGGTGGAAACACATTTGTTGTAGCAAAGAAAACCCGTGAGGATAATTGGAAGTATTTGCAGAATTGAAGCATTCTGTGCTACCAAAAACAAATAAATACCTCTTCTCAAGAAATGTTTTTGCATTTGAAACATTTTTCCCCATTGCTGAGGCTTTCCATGAGAAGTAGGAGCCTGATGGATCAACCTAGCCAAACAAGTACAAAATATCACATATTCAGAATAGTTATGATTTGAGTGCTAGAGTAACATAATATTAACTTGTATATCCTGAGGTGAACATATGTTCAGAAAGGCAACACAAGCAAGTAATAATGCATCCAAATCTCAACCAAGAAAAAACGAGTTAAAAAATTATCAACCAGCTGATGAGAAAAGCATCCAAGTAACTTTTCAAGGAGTGCACTATGAAACATATACTATTTTACAAGCTGCAGATTTTCCTCATAAACATGGTTATTAGCCTGGAACAAGTGGTTTTACAACCAAATCAAAAGAACCATGCAACGCAGAAGGGTGCATAATAGTTGCAGAGGCATACAACCCTAGAATACTGGGACTACCACATACTCTGCAGCGGATAATCCAGTATAAAAAAAATAGTTAATGGCTTCCAATAATATTATGAGGAAGCACAGATACCTGGTACAGCTGTGGACCTTTGTCATCAAAACCAGCAACTAGCAAAGATACTCCAAAAGGCCTTACACCTCTGCAAGGAAAAACAAAGGAAGAGTGATTTCAAACTTCATGAAACAGAGGGTAGAGTTAACATGTTGATGCAGGAACATAGGAAGAGAGTTGTTGGGTTGATAAAATAAGGGGCTAAGGTTTTGAAATTTGGAAATTGAAATTCAGATCTAAATTACATAAGAAATCAAACTAAAACCACTGAAACATTTCAATTGTATAAAAGATGCCAGTACCCAGATTGAGTAAACTCTTGCATGACAGCGGCAGTTTCCCTCACAAGTTGTGTGACAGGAATTGGTTCCTACATTCAGAACAATTCACAAGTTACAAACTTCATGATTAACAATAACATATGAAGAGAAAAAATAGATATTAATAGTAAACCGATACTTAACCCCTTGGATTTGATTGCTTAATTCAGCTGGGCTTGGGGTTAAAATCTCTTTACAGGGAAATAAGACAACTAGTTAAGTCCTCTGATTTAGACAACCCAAATAACTTCTTTCTGGATAAATTCTCTTGACCATATCATCAAGCATTTAAGGAATTATATATGCAAATTTAAAGGCATCAAAAGGATGCCAATATACCATTCATAATAAGATGAGCCATGGAAATTTAGCCATGTTATCAGTAACATTAAAGCAAAATTGAAGAATAAACACGGAGTAAAACAATGAAGAAAGTCTTGAAGATCAGTACCTTGTACAATCTATGATATTGTTCTGTCTGCTTCCTACTTTTCCGAACTAAAACTCGAAAGTCAGGACCCATTCCACTACAACAAAATACAGGTGATTCAGAGACTGTAAAGATTAAAATACAACAAAGCAACCCCCTTTGACATGGGCTAATAAGTTGCACGATATAGTAAGAACTGACTCACTGAGCAACCAAGATGCCTAATCTACATATCCAAGAGCAAAGGCATGCTATATTTTTCTTTTCCTAAAGAACTACAATATGTCCAACTTTTTTTCCTGTTCAAAGTTGAAACAGCTATTGGTGGGTATGTGTGCTATCTGTCAAAGCCAAGTCCATAACAGTACCAATAAAGAAAATTGACCTACAAGGAGTTCTAGTGAAGTTCAGGTAGCAAGTAGGCATGCTTCTATCCCAATCTACCACTCCGGATCAAATTTCATACTGATCACAGAGCTAAAACAACAGCAGAAAGAAAATGAACCTTCCTAGATACCAGCAAGCAGGAAGAAGCAAACCTGTAGACAACTCCAATATTAGGCGTCAGATTCTGTATTTTCTGAACCTGGGATAGCAAACAATTGGGATACCATCAATAACCAACACAAGTTATGAACCTTCTAACAGATTAGAATAATAGACCAATCAGGTGGCTCCAAAATCAAACCATCTACACCACAATCAATTATGTGAAACAGCATGATTTAAAACAACCAAGGTCACCTTTCCATATGATGCAGGGATTAAAGAGGATTCAAATATGCACACTCCTTAATCCAAAGTCTCAATCTTTGAGTCGTTAACTAGTAGACCGAGGGATTAAAGAGGATTCAAATCTACACACTCCAGCATCCAAAGTCTCAATCTTTCTTTTTACCAAAAAATTACAAATTTACACTGAGATCTAACAAATTGCAGCCAACCCATTTCAATAAAGTTATATTACTGCTAAAGGTAAAAAATATATACCCATTTACTACCAGACCAACGCCTCATTCGCAATAACTAAACTTATGTTACTACTTGTTACTCTTCCTAAACCATTATCAAACACTTCATATAAAATGCCACATACTCAAGTCTCTAAATTTATGTTACAGCTAAAACATCAAACAGCAAACCCGAAAAATTTCTTATAGAAAACACAGTTAAAAAGGAAGAAAATATAGGTTTTAACAAAAGAATATAATAGAGATAAAAAATTTCATAATTAATTTACTTACAGATGATTCGTCGACTAAAATAGAAGGCAATTTCTTCTCAGTTGCAATAACAACACCATTTGCAGCTACAACACAGACAAAACCCATCAACATCGTATCAAAGAGCCCAATAACAACATGGTATCTTCGAAACCAACAAGAAAAGGAAAACAATGAATTGCAACAACCTTTGATTCCGAGAGAAGTTTGGCCTGATCCAACGGCAGTCAATGCGTGCTCGATCTGTACTAGCTTTCCTGTAGGACTGAAAGTAGTGAGAGAAAAGGAATACTGGCTATCACCCATGGTTGATTGATTGAGGAAATATACTAAAACGCAGAGAGGAAAAACTGAGAATAAGTGTGTGTTTCTGCGAGAGAGATTTGCTTGGGGTTTTATTTTTGCTTTTCTTGCTGGAGAAGAAGGGTATTTTTCTAACCTGGGCTTTTCTCTGGTTACTTTTATTGGACTAGGGCTTGTTAATTGTTGTGCGATTGGGCCTGTTTACATTGGGCTTTGAATTAATTAGAACATGTTAGGGGATAGGGTAATTCTAGTGCAATATTCTTTTGACTATAAAAAAGAAAGTGGGGACTATGATATTATCATTTATATCTTATTTTCATACGAGTTTCATCCCATTTTCAGACGAGTTTGAGCACCTAATAGTTTCTCAGTATTACTAAGTTTATATATATATATATATATATATATATACCATATATAAATAAAACAAATGGCTATGGATTCTCTATGATAATTAGAAAATAAAAAAGGTTAATATAAAATAAATAAAACAAGATATTTATAGAATATAAAATAGAGTCTTTTTCAACCCATATAGATTAGGATAACTAATTAGCTATCAGAAAATATTAATCTTTTATAAATAAATAAAAATACAATTTAACACACACAAAAGCATTTTTTTAATGGTTTTTTTTGTAGAAATTCTATTCTTATAATATCATGTGGTTTCTGAAAGCTATAGCACCATATGATATTAAATGATTATCTTTTAAATCCTCGAGGAGGCAACCCTGCTCATTACACTACTTATAATATAAGATAAAAACATCTAAAGCAATAAAATGAGGTATTAGAGAAATACTTCAGGGTTTCAAGTAGCAAAACATACTCATAATTTTCTGATTTGTTAAGTCATTTAAAGCTTGAAAAGTATTATTTTTGTTACGAGGTTTATAAGTGAGTATAGGAAATCAATTCCTCCACCCTATCCTAATTCAGATCATTAAAAGATGTTGAAGAAATTCTAACTTTTTTCTATTTGGTGATTCAACATCCATTAATATTTTGCTATTGATGTAATTTTCATGTTGTTATTTAAATTAAGAACTACAATCATGCCCAAAATTACAACTATCATAATATAATACAATTACATAATACGGAAATTAAATGATATACTCAGATCTATCATCATAATTTTTTCGAGATCAAATCTTTAAATTGAACAATCTTTGTTCTCGATGGAAAACAATCTCTCTCTCTTATCCCTCTTTCACTTTACATATATTTCTTCAATTGCTTTGATGAGTAATTTGAATACCTATTTATGAGTAGAGAGAGGACAAGTTTCCCACTTCTATTAGAACTCCACTAGCCCATCATACTAGAAGATATTAGAAAAACCACTTCTAATATTAACCAATCAGAAAATAGGTTTGAAGTGGTTAACATTATATCATAAACTCACTATGTCACATGTGTTAATATCATGGGGTCATTAATAAAAAATTAAATAATTAAATCTTACAATTAAGTCATACATTTGATATTTTTTATATAAGAATATTATCTTAAAAAGAGTGAAATTATGTATTGATACCTCAATTTATCGCTTTATATATTCTAGTCTTCTAGTATTTATATGCAATGAGAGACTACTACACTAATTATAGACAATACCATTACTTTTGCGCACCACCGATCCATCATGTCTTAGACAATCATTCATAATCTTAAACACAACTTAAATCTTATTTTGTTATTTCATAAAATTAAAAACATTATAGTAAACATAACTAAAATCTTATTTTGCTATTTCATAAAATTAAAAAACATTATAGTGCTTTAAAAAAATCCTAGTAAAAGCTTATGAATAGCTAGCTACTAACCTTTACATAAATTGAAAAGGAAAAAAAAATAGAGTTCAAAAAATAGAAATTATTTAATTCATCAAAAAACAAATATTTGGCATATATCATTTATCTAGAAATCCAAATAAAACAATATATTGAGAAAAAGCTCAATTCCAACTAAAACCAAAATTCTAATCTTATCACAACCTTATCAATTCCAAAAGACTCAATTTAATTAATTTGTGTTTTAAAAACAACGGCATTTAATTTAAAAATATTATCGCTTTAAAGTAACCAGATCAATTCATCCTAGTTAGAACCTAACCTCTGGCCAGCGATACGATAACTTTGATTTGAATATGGGGTCCCCAACCAAACGAGAGTAAAGTCACGCGCCGAGAAGGGCAAGTATACTTAAGAAAACACGCATTAAACTCACACGTTCCAAGTTCCATAACAAAAACCGCCACCTTCCTTCATACAAAAACTAGAGGAGAGGCGGTGGTTACGTCTTAAAGCAGATTACTTCAATCTCTCTCTCTGTGAATTGTGATTGATAGTTCACTGACTGAACCAAGCCGAACGGCTTCCTTGTCCTCTCCGCGGCTCCTTTAGGTATAATAATTATTTTTCTTCTCTCCCTCTCGTGCTATTATGATAACGATTACGTCAATCCATTTATTTATCTAGATTATTTTTTATTTACTTTTTCGTTTTTGAAGCCAAAAATTTAACGAAGCAACGAAAAATCCTTCTCTTCTGGTTTTCTCTCTCTCTCTCTCTCTCTGCCTCTCGTGATAATATCATCTATCGTAGTTTTTGATTAAATTTTAATTTTAATTTTGTTTATGTTAAAAATTGCTGTTTTTTTTTAAAAAAAATTATTTTTTACAGAATGCAGTACCTTTCTTTCTCTGTTGTTTGGCCAGCGGCGCAGGGTCTTAATTTTCTGATTTGATACTTGATTGTTTTGCTTGTTATCTGTCGTTTGGTGTTTTTAAAACTGTTTGATTGTTTGCATGATTTTTTGTAATTACATTGATAGCAATTCTGTTTCCTCTATCTGCTTAATTGTGGTCCCTTTGATTCAGGTTTTTTCATCTTTTGCATTCTTATAATTTGCTGTAGCTCTTGTACATTTATCAAGGGATAAACCACCGATCTTGCTGATATATTTGAGTTGCTTGTTCTGTATGTTTCCAATGTTGCATGTGCAGAACTTTTCATTCATTTTTTCTGTCTATCTCAGTTTGTCTGGGTGCTGTCTCCTTGTTCTCGTTATTTTTGAACTGGTATGGTTGGAGTGCTATCCTTATTTATATGAGGATACTAATTTCTTTTTGAAATAGCAGAAATTTGTTATTCCACTTCCATTGCTGCTCTTTATGCCTCCTGATTTAGTATCTATATTGTGGTATTATCGCTGAATTGACAGATAACATCAAGGGCTCCAATGGAGTTTTATGAGCCTAATAATGTTCCTGGAAAATATCCCGAGTTTGGTGCAATCTTTATGTCAAACAGGGCTACAAGGGAAGAATGTTTTAGAAGGAAATTATTAGGCCTTCCATCAGGACAAGCTGACTTTGTGAAACAGGTTAAATCTGGAATGATTTTATTTCTGTTTGAATTTGAGAGGAGAGAACTTCATGGTGTATTTCAAGCTTGCTCTGATGGCACAGTGAACATTGTACCCCAAGCGTACAGATCATCTGGAAAACAATTCCCCGCGCAGGTATTATGCCTCTTTATTGCTCATTTTATGTCTTTTTGTTGGAGGAAA
Source organism: Salix koriyanagi (assembly GCA_029228605.1). Lineage (NCBI taxonomy): Eukaryota > Viridiplantae > Streptophyta > Magnoliopsida > Malpighiales > Salicaceae > Salix > Salix koriyanagi. Next base: position 12,263,480 of record CM055341.1, on the reverse strand, counting down.
AAAATATAAATTTTGATTTTTTTGTGTTGGTTCCAGGTAAAATTCATCCAATTGTGGCAGTGTGACGCTCTCTCTGAAAATGAATTTCGTGATGCAATCAGAGAAAATTATTTTTCACCATACAAGTTCAACTTTGGGTTGTCTGAAAGACAGGTCTTTCTTTGCTAATGATATCTAATCTGAACAGATTGAAAATCTCTAATTGGTGTTCAAACTGGTGACTGTTCTTCACAAATTGTGCAGGTTGAAAAGCTTCTTTTATTGTTCAGTAAAAGAAAGATAAAAGACGGGCTGCTTGAGAGGCAATTTACTCGATCCAATGTTGCAAGATCAGTTGGGTACACTGCAAAAGAAGCTAGAAGTGTCACTGGTGATGGCAGCTTTGTAACGATTGATAACAACAAAGATGAGCGAAATGCAGGTGCTACTTTTAGCTCTGCCATCTCCACAGAGAACTTTGGGGACTCTACCAGCAAGCACGGAAGAGAGTATGATAGGTACACAAGTCCTCCTTTCAGAAATGGACATAAAACTAACAGAACACTTATCTCGAAGGAGCAGTTTGTGGTCTCCTCGAGTGAAGTTGGAGGCTTGGCCGAGGATGCCCGGGTTGTGAGAAGCAATATGGTAGAGAATGATCAAGATGTGGACATTGAGTCTAGGACAAATGTTTTAACTGATCACCATGGGTGTTCTATTACTACAAGCATAAGAAGTTCTGATTATGTCAACTTTGCTACAAGTTATGGGCTAGGACAGGAACTGGTGGAGGACAATGGTTTTCAGCAGCCCTCAACTGAGCATACTGGAATGTTTCAGTCTAATCCAGGCTTGGCCGAGGATGCCCGGGTTGTGACACACAATATGGTGGGGAATGGCCATGATGGGGGTATTGAGTCTAGGACGGATGTTCCAACTAATCATAACGGGCATTCTTTTCCTACAAGAAGAAGGAGTTCTGATAATGTCAATTCTGTGAGCAAGTATGGGCTAGGACAAGAACTGATGGAGGACAATGGTTTTCAGAAGCCCTCAACTAAGTATACTGATATGTTTCAGTCTAATTCACCTCAAAGTTTTAGTAAGCCCATCTTAGAAGAAACTTCCTCAGTTAGTGATCATTTTCAACAATCTTCTGCAATCTTGGTGGAGCTGCAAAACTCTCAATATTATAGACAGTCTATTTTGCAAGCAATTAAGGATCAATTTCGAACATCTCCTGCTGCACATCACTTGATGGAGCCACATAATTCTGAGCTTTCTTTTTCTGCATTGGATGGTGATAGATTGCCTAGGTCTAATGCTTTATATTCAACATCTAATGGAGATGGAGTTGGTGCATCCAATATTCCTTATGACCCAGATGTCCCTAGGCCTGGCAATAGGTGCTCTTCATCCCGTGGCCTTTCCAATTCAGTACCTGAATTCCCAGCATCTCACAGCTTTGCCATTCATTCATTTGATCAATCATTTCATCCCCATATGGAGCCTGAAGGCACAAGCAGTCACCTAAACATCAATGCTTCTTTGTCTGACTACATTCTGTTGTCCAATGCCAACCAACATGACCACCTGAACAGACCTGACATGTTTTTCCCAGGTGCTGATTATCCTAGTCATGCAGCTAGGACCTTGTTTATGAATGGAAATACTGGGCACAGGAGGAGCCCGTCATCTTTTGAGCTCTGTAATTCAGTTCCTCAATGCCCTCCTCACAACATCTTTCCTGCTTTTGTAAATGAATCATTTCCATCATATATAGAGCCTAAAAGTACAAGCGAATGCCAAAACCTTAATTCTTTGTTGTCCAGTGACAGTCCATTTTCGCATCCTGGCCATCATGACCATGCAAACAGAACCAGCATGCTTTACCCTGGTGCTGCTTATCCTGAGAATGTGCAAAGAAACTCCGCTGGGATTGAATGGACAAGGGAGGACAATTCTGCTTGTTCCTGCAGTCTTAACAGGTCTTCCTCCTTTGTGTCTGCTGGTAGGTATTCTGTCTCTTCACAAGAGGAACTTGATCATCAAATTTCACAGCTTGAAAACGATGAAGCATTATCTGTTAGTGTTCCTAGATTGAAACACCATGAAAATGGTTTGATAAATCTAGTTACACGTGAAAACTCTGAGAGAATGTTCTCTGATCATCAGAAGAGAAAAAGTGTCTTTTCCCGCTTAGCTTTTTCTTCAGAAGTATGCAAGCAAGAAGAACATGCTGTTGATTCATCAGTTGATGAAGTCATGGCCATATTGCACCAAAGTCACAACCAACAGGTGAAGGGGAAAAAAATTAAGCCGCAGATGAAAAGGCAAGATGAGGTTACAAATTTCAAGGATAAGAAACAGAACAAGAACTCCCAGTTATTAATGGGTCAATTGCCGAATGTCTCAAAGGGGATTATCATGAATGATATTTCAGCTGGCAAGGGGGATGATCTCCAAATACCTGAAGTGATACCTTTTATAGATTTCAAGCGTCGTAGAAAAGCACAAAAAATTGTAAGTGATGCCAATGCAGGGAGTACAGAAAACACTGTCTTATCAGGTCAGCAATATAAAAGAAGAAGGTTGATCAGGCCAAAATTCAGTGGTAATGGATCGTCTGGCAATGTTAATATCGGAAGTCAGGATAATTAGACCTCCCTTTTGCTTGCCTTCGCGTTTGCTTTCCAGGCTGAATGGGATTCGGTACCATATTTTGTTTTGAACTTGTTTAGGTGGATAAAACTTGTTCATGAATTCAGCTTTTATTTTTCTTTAGGCCATTTTCAGCAGTTGTCAGTTAGATGGAACGAGCTACTTTAGGCTCTTTGTAATGTGGCCTACGCGTTTGATACAGTAGGTTTATGATCTCGGCAGTTTATTGATATTTTGCTATATTTGTTTTTCTTTTGAATTGCAGAGAAGGAATATCATTTATACTCCGTGGTTTTTTTATTTATTTATTATTATTATTATTATTATTATTATTATTATTATTGTGTAAAAACAATGTTTAGAAATGGAGCCGTATTTGAGTCATAACATTAATCAAGTTTTATAAGTTGATTTTATTTTCATAAGATGATAAAAGAATAATTAATGATAGTAAAAAAATATAAATAAAAATAAAAAAAAACAATACCTTGAAAATATATATATATATATATATATATATATATATATATATATATATATATATATAAGTACAATATTGGATAAAAAGAGATTAAAAATCAGATTTAAATCAATTTGAGGTAATGCGATATACATGTACAAGTTATCTAGTTAATAATCTACATTAATTTGCAAAACTCTAGGAGATTACGATAATTTAAAAAAAAACACTTGAAGAAAACTGTAAAGGCATCTTTTTTTTTCTTAAAAAAATAATATCAAATAATAAAATTAAAAATAAAATAAGTTAAAAAAAATTAATTCGTGCTAATTTTTAAAATTCATAATCAAGGTTATGGCATGAGGTATCATGTATCTGTCCAAATTGCATGGACGACTCTCATATCCTTAAGTGTGCATAACACATTTTAATTATTTTTATTTTAAATTATGTTTTTGATTTTGATATGTTGATTTTAAAAATAATTTTTTAAATATAAAAAATATTGTTTTAATATATTTTTCAATAAAAAAAATAATTTTAAAAATAACACGAAAAAGAAAAGCTAACAAACAGTACACAGATTGTAAGTTAGTAAAAGCACTTCACTTCCTAACCCTTTTCAATTTTTTAACCGTTAGTCGGCCCATGAGCTTATTATCCCCGCCCTCCTTCTCCCCTCCTTCACCATCTACATCTACTGACTCCCTCCTCCGTCATCTTTCAACGGCATCTTCCCGAAAAATGCTCCGCAACCGCCGCCGTCCTCGTTACAGCCCGCAAATATGCGCTGTTATCGCCGCTCTCCTCCTCCTCTTCTCAGTCTCTCTCCTTTACACTCGCCTCTCTTCCTCCCCCCAACACAGCACAGTTCCTTCTTCATTCAAAACCCAAGCTAGCGAGTTCTCAATAGCAATTGACAAGATCGATGAACAAGACACCATTAAAGTAGAAGGAGATCACCAGAGCGACATAAATGAAGACCAAAACGACACCGAAGAAGACACGAAAAGGCCCGCGATTTCCTCTTCTGGGTATTACATGGATCATGTAACTGGTTCAATTAGAAGGTATTTGAATAAGAAATCGATAGAAGATTATGATTTTTCTGATTATAATTCCAATGGTTTTAGTCTAGGATTGAATGTAGATGATTATAAAAGTAAGACTGCGTTTGGCAGTGATGATATTGTTGTCGATGAAGAAGTTAAGAGAAAATTGAGTGAAGTTAAGAGTATTGAAGATGCGTTGTTGTTGAAAATAGGTAAAAAAGTGTCACCTTTAAGAGAAGGGTGGGGTGACTGGTTTGATAAAAAGAGTGATTTTTTGAGAAGGGATAAAATGTTTAAGTCGAATTTGGAAGTTTTGAATCCATTGACTAATCCTTTGTTGCAAGACCCTGATGGGGTTGGTGTCACTGGGTTAACTAGGGGTGATAAGGTTATGCAGAAGATGATTTTGAGTGAGTTTAAGAGGAACCCTTTTGGTGAGAAGAGGAGTTTGAGTGGTTTGGAGATGATCCGCAATGCGAAAGTTGGAGAGAAGGGAGGTGAGGTTAAGAGAGTATTGAATGAAGATAATGGAAATTTTTTGAAGGATGGTGATGGTAATATTGGTAAGGATGTGAATTTTGAAGGAAATGGGATTGTATTGCATGAGGGTCATGAGAGAAATTTGATGAAAGATAAGAGCTTGAGTGATGGATCAGATGGGGATGATGGGAGAAATTTGATGAAAGGTAAGAGCTTGAGTGATGTATCGAACTTGGAGGGAGTTAAAGATTATAAGGGGGATAATAATCTGAGTGCAAATGAAAATTTAGTGGATAATAGTAGTGATGTTGGTGGTGAAACAAGGCAGATGACTGGAATGGAGAATAAGAGGTTCAAAGATCATCAGAGGAAGCCTGAGGAGTTGAGTCATATATTTGCGGATGGGAAAAGATGGGGTTACTTTCCTGATATGCATCCTCATTTGTCATTTTCAGATTTCATGGCTTCATTTTTTAGGAATGGAAAGTGTGAAATGAGGGTATTCATGGTGTGGAATTCACCACCATGGATGCATAGTGTTAGACACCAAAGGGGACTTGAGAGTCTGCTCTCCCACCATAGAGATGCATGCGTTGTCATTTTCTCTGAGACAATTGATCTGGATTTTTTCAAGGACAGCTTTGTGAAAGATGGGTAGGCTCATAATTAGGCCTTTTTGAATTCAGACATTGATTTGTAGTCTAATTATCATTTGTGGTAATCAATGCAACTATTTTCTGTATAGTTACAAGGTTGCTGTTGCCATGCCAAATCTCGATGAATTGCTGAAGGATACACCCACCCATATTTTCACTTCAGTTTGGTTTCACTGGCGAAAGACAAAGTATTATCCAACTCATTATAGTGAACTGGTCCGCCTTGCTGCTCTCTACAAGTAAGCACGCTTCTAGAAAAATACCTTGGAATGATGCAATAGCTTGTTGGTTCTTTTGTGAATCTCATTCAGGACACTATTTTGAGACGTTGAAAATAAGTAGCCTATGTCTTCAAGTGCTAAATCTCATAATGTTGAAATTTTGATGGTGGCTCTTGACCTGGAAAGTGGAAACCACGTATTAGTTAATATCCTCTTCACTTGAGTTGAGCAGTATTTTCATTTTAATATTCCAGATGATGGTTCTACTATGTACTGTAGTGACTGAATCACACCATTTCTTACTGCTATTATGTTTAGAACCAACTTTTTTTGTTAAATATTTTTGTTGGGTTGTGCAGGTATGGTGGTATCTATCTTGATTCTGATATCATAGTTTTGAATTCATTGTCTTCACTTGATAATACTGTTGGCCTGGAGAATCCACGAGCTGGAAATTCTTTGAATGGGGCTGTGATGGCATTTAGAAAGCACAGGTATACCAGTGGCACTTGTGTTTTACTGGCATAAATCATATCTATTGTTGTAATTTTTTCGGGTTAGTTTTGGACTTAAAAATTTATTTGGATTTAATCCATTAAATTCAAGGGTATTATCTTTTAAAGACGAATGTTTTAGTTTCCAAGTTCTCTCTTCCTCCCTCTCTCATTTATCTCTCTAAATCCCTCCTTTTCCCATGTCATTTAACTGCTGAGGTCTTTTGTCTGTTCTCTGCTTCCCTTTCCCATGAACTGCTTAACTCATTCTTAATGTGCTGATCAGGAATCTTTAATATATTTGATCAAAACGAGTGCAAATTTGTCCTCTTCTCAGTATTCTTTCGGCAATGCTGCCTTTCCTAGTTTTTCCAATCTGCCCCCCACATCCCCAAAACAATCCACTTCCAATAAGAATGTGTCATTATCAGTTTGCTATGATTTTTCTCTTTGCTTTATCCAATGGGTTTATTAATACTTCCAACTGTTAACATGTCTTGGTTATAGTTTCATTAACCATAATCAAGTGGCCATGCAGGGTGTTTTTTTTCCCTCTTTCTTTTCCCTTTATAGCGATTACCTCCCTTCTGGAACTTATTTACTTCTCTTCATGCAGTCCCATTTATAACCAAGTGTTTGAATGAGTTCTATATGACATATGATGATACCCGTTTAAGATGGAATGGAGCTGATCTTTTGACAAGAGTCGCAAGTAAATTTTTGAGTAAGGAGAATAAGTCCATTAATCAGGAGTTGAAAGTGCAACCCTCTTATATTTTCTTCCCCATCAGTTCACAGAATATTACCAGGTATTCTCCAAATTTTGTGCTCATTTCTTGACATGCTTACTCATTTTTTAGCATTTAGATAAGCTTTTTTTTTGGCTATCACACTTGCACTAGTAAGTTGCTCAAAATGTTTCTTTTTATGAGTTCATTGCAATGCGTTGTTGAAAACATAGGGTTCTGGTTCCAACTCCCTTTTCCCCACAACTTTTGTTTACATGTTGGAAAATTGAAAGAAAAACTTAGAAATTACTCTTGAAGTTGAATCTGCAAAATGTAATGACTGTACAGTGCAGAAACCTCTGTTGCAGTTCTGTGAGCAGACTTTCTGTCACATTTAAATTAAAACACCTTGTCCGAGACTCTCATCTTATATGTGATAAATTGTTCCCCATGTTCTATTATGTATTTTCTTTTAAACAGAGTATAGTTGTAATAACGGTACACCAAAGGGTTTCTTGCTCTTTAACTTCACATGTTTCTCTCCCACCACTGGCTACTACGTGCTCTCTCGCCAAGATAAATTGAGGCTTCAAGCAGAACAAATTTGTCTAGCCATATTATGATTAAAAATTTGGTGTGTTTCAGCATCTTCTTTGAGACAACTGAAACCAAGGTTTTTGGTTTGAAATTTGGATGGGATAAGTCTGAGTTTGTGTTTGGGGTTTGAGAATTTGGTGCTGAATTTATTGCAGAAAATTTAAGATAATCCCTAGTGAATACATCCTCCCAAAATGCACTCTCTCTGATGGATTCTCATTGTTCATTTTACAGTTCAACAAGAAAAGTTTTTCTTCACCAGCACTTTTTTTTTTCACAAATGCAATTTGCATGTACCCATTATTTGTCTGGTTTAAGATGGCTTTATATAAACTTGACATCTTATATTTTTAGCCTTTAAAGTGTCAGTATCTTCAGCAGATCTGTGGCATAAAAAAATTCTTTACCTCATTTGTGGCTTAATTAATTCTAAATGCAAACAGCTACTTCACCACACCGGAAAATGAGAATGAAAAGGCTCACCAAGATGCTCTCTTCGAAAAGATTCTCAGTGAGTCATTGACATTTCATTTTTGGAATAGCTTGACATCTACTCTCACTCCAGAGCCAGGAAGTCTCGTCTCTCGGCTCATTGATCACTCCTGTATCCGTTGCTTTGACGTGTTGTGAATTGTACAAGCCAATTTCCCCCAAACTTTGTTCATTAGGATGAGCTACAGAAGCATTTAGCATATCAAATTGTTATCACCGCTGAGAAAAGATATCCAGCATTTAGCCACCGTAGAGATTTGAGGTTCAAGAAATGATCCTATTCATGTAGTAGTAGTATACACAGTTTTGTAAATGATAGTTTGAAGTATGTCATTGAAATTTATTTTTTATCTTCTGTATTATTTACACAATTTGTCACAATTTTCTGACTAAATAAAACCACCGATTAGCTTGCTTCTTGATGATGCTTGTTCTGTTGGACCCATGCTACATATACTATCATATCACCAAATTGTTTTGTTTCCATTGCTGACCTTCTTGAGATGAAGAACATTTTGGTTGCGCCTTCCATAGATTTGACAAGTGGATAGCTTCTACTAAATTTTGTTGTTGATTAGTAAGCAGATTGAATCCATGATTTCAGCCCTTCATTAAACTGTTAAAATCAACCTGAGATCACTCGATTTTGAAGGAAGAATTACAAATGAGTGGAGAAGGCATTACAATTATAGACTTGTTTGAAAGGTAGGATGATGCCATTAAACGAGGTCAACATTGTAAAGGCAAAAGGAAAAATAAACGGGTTATACCTCGCTCAAGGCTACATTTTTAGGTTTGCTAAACAATGCCTTAAAATATTGAAACCTTTTTTTTATATCCCCTGTTTTGTACACAGTGACATAGCTGTGCTCCCAACAAGCGAAGTATCATTTCTCCGATAAGCCAGCAGCATCTACCATCAAAGCAGGCCATTAAACTCAACACCTCGCCTACCTAGCTTGTCAGATTCCCTTCACTGAAGCCTTATCATGCCTTTCCAGGTGTCAGAGGCAAGAGGAAGAGCTGGAAATTATTTGGATTCATGGACATTAGCACACTTCTAAGCTCTAATCAATGGCGTTGGGCCCAAAGCATCTCCTTTTCACAGGGTTCCATACCCATTGAAGCAGGAACCTCCTCCCTTTCACTCCGTTCACATTATACCCATCTCCCCAATAATCTTTATACACTTTCCCCACAAAACCTCCACCCCCACCAGTCCCGTACACACCCAGACATAAATCTGCTATCTCGGATGGCGAGGTAGGGTCATCTCCGGCGTACCATGCATTGATAAGTGGATTGCTCGACACTTCTGCTAGCTCATGAGCAAGCACGCTGATCATTCCATCTACCCCCGGATCCCCATTCGGGGCTCTCATTATGTTGTTGCCGCCGTTAGTGCTTGGCGGCGGCTTCCCTGAATACTTGGGCCAAGCAAATGGATAAGCGCACATACCAGGACATTGCGTCCCGCTATAACCAACCCAAGCATAAGGCACGGTGACACCAACTATGGTTGGAAATGTGAAGTAGTGAAAACCACAAACTGCTCTGCAGAAATCTTGAACTTGAACATCACCGGAAGTCAGCACCAAGTAGAGACCATTGTGAGGATTGAGAGGCAAAGGTCTTGGATGGGCGTTGACTGCCGATTTGATGATGGATTGCATCGCCAAACGACTTAGATAACCACCATGAGAGTATCTAGAGTCAGAGAACTCCCCTGACAGGACAATGTTTCCAGTGACATTCGATCCTGTTTGGTCTGTGTAAAGACGGACTGTCCTCCACCAATCAGCAACAGAAGGGTAAGGAGATGAATAAGAGAGGGAATAGATGAAATCTCTAATAGTAGCCTGGTGGTTTTGGTTCCATCGACCATACCAGATAATGTACAAGTTGACAGGGGAAGCCAGAACAGGCCCCATGTGGTACTGAAGGTCTACTAAATCAGAGGAGCCCTCATAGTTCTTGGCTTGGTTGAACAGGTTGTCTTGGCTCCATGAAAAGGCCAAAGAAGACAAACAAAACAGAGAAAGCAAGAGAACATGGCCTTCCCTAAGCTTCTTCTGCATTCTGTTCTTTGAGAAGAAAAAAAAAAGCAACAGCGGCAGCTCTCTCTAGTCTCTGGTTTTGTGGTTTTGACAGTCGAAGGAGATAGTTCTTATATAAAAGATCAGAAGGTCTACTGAGGGGGAGGAAGAGAGGCAGGTGACTCGGTGGGATTCTTCATTTCTTATTATTTCCTTGTGGTGGACAGTGATCTGCATGTTTACATAATTCCCCTCCATCATTTCTCTACTTTTTGATGATGACTATCCACATCTCTCCTTTTATTGCTTACCCTTTATTCCATTTTCTATGAATTATGATAGATAAAAGTGGTAGGTTATCAAACTTATAATGTATTTTGTCCATAATTTTTGTTGAGGTTGCTGCCGTTATTGACTCCATAATTCCTAATAATTGAACTTAATTTAGAGGTCTAAGACCGCAATCACACTCCAAACAGACACTAACTAGAATCAAAGTTTAGCTTTATAAAACAACCTCTTTTTCATCATTATTTTTCTATAATAAAAAATTGATAAATCATATTTTATTATGGATAAAATTAAATCACCTCTATCTTATATAATCCACTGATTTGGACCAATATGCACTGAATTCAGAAATACACTTGGATTAAAAAAAATAAAAAACTCACCCCACAAGTCTACTCTGACAGTTTGGAATCAATTGGGTTGTGATCCCAAGTATTGATTTGGATGGTGGCATAAAGGCAGTAAGATAAAGAAATGATAATCAGGAGTGGAATTAAATGATGGTTGTTCCCTGCAGTAAAAGCAAGCATGTGATACCTTTTATCATTTTTCTCCCTTCCAGACTACATTTCTTCTTTCAAGATCTTTGACTCTCTATGTTGATTAATTTATGCAAAAAAAAATTCATCAGAAACATAATTATATAACCAAGCATATTGTAGTTACATAAAATTTTCTTGGAAGATAGGTCAAGTAGCAACCTGTGGAAGAAAGAGAATATGTGACTTTCAAACCATTTAGTAGGTGATTTAGTGGTACAAGCTTGGAATTCAAGGGTTGATTTTTTCTATGATTTCAGGTTCGAGTCTTTCGATTACTAATATAATAATCACTAGAAAACATATATATACATTAATAAAAAAAGAAGAAAATATATGACTTGCAATAATAGCAAGTAAATAGACAAGCCCTCTTCTAGCAAGCCGTTCACAGAGGAATAGATCTATCTTGAGCTTGTCGTTGTCCATGTCCTCAAGCTCATTGAGGGCATGTGAGGCTGTTTTTGGATGACAATTGAGCTTTGTACTTGGTCATGATTAATTAAGATTAAATAACATTTCTAATAAATGCATCAATCTTATATAAGTTATGAATAATTTGGTCTTAATAGACGTGATGATAGAAAATTTACGATTTGTACAATAGATCTCGAGTTTAAGTTAGAGCGTGTATCTTTTATAAGAGCTCGGAACAGCTGAAATCTTACTCATTTACTTGTTCTCACAAAATACATTTTTTCAGGGAGTGAGTTTTCTCGTAAATAATTTGATTAATAATTGAGTAAGTAGAGATTTCGTTCTTGGTCATAGAAGAAGAAAAAGGGAATTAATGCAACAATTAATCGGACGTAGTAGTTGGTTGGCTGTGATATAAATAAGTTTCTTGTAATCATGCAAAGGTGGAAGGTGCATGTGATGGTTGAAGCATTTTCAACCTTTTGCCCTTAATGATAGGAGCAAATTGATTCCCTAATAAAGTTTTTTACCTCACTAAAATGTTGAAAATATTATCCGCTTTGAGATTTTTTTTATATAATATATAGTTTTAAAACTCGATTCAATGATTAATTTGGTCAAACATTTGGACAATAAATCGAATGGATCTACTCCGAGATTAACATGTTAATCTAAGTTATGATTTATTTATTTTTTAAAATAGACTTTATAATTATGATAATTCTCGAAGAAATCATGATAAGAGTTTACTTCTCCAATGTACTGACCTACTTTTTTTAAGTGAAAGATGTTTGAGTTTTAATGATCACCAAGAAATCAGGCGTCTATTTTGCTAATTGATTGTTTCAACTGCAATTTTCATGACTTCTGGCAAAGTACTTTTCTCACGGTGGATTTTGATCTCACTGCTCTACATGCGTTACCAAAAGTCAATAGGTACACATTTCATTTCAGTCCTTCGATTTATCAGTAAATTCATCTAATAATTTTAAGAAAAACATTGTGATACTCCGCAGAAAAAATTATTGAAATTCTATTTCATTATTTCTTGGAATTCAATTTGAAAAGAAAATCGACACAAGGAAGAGTGAAAAAATCCCAGATAATGAAAAATCACAGCAGGGCCTCTCACCTTCCCTCTGATATAGGATAAATCTTCACATAAAAAAATGAGCTTCAAGGAGGAATCAACAATACATTCATGTGCCCGAGGGGTATGATGTAATGATAAAGAGCTTTATGATTTGTATATTCTCGATTTCAAGTCAGGACATGCATCCCCATAAAAATCTAAGACAACCCGAGTTTTATTCACTCACTCAAACTCATAAAATACAATTAGATTCATAAATTAAATGACCAAAAAGTTCAATAAAGTTACTATACATGCCATTGTTTTTGTTCGTGAAGAATTCATTTTTTTTTTGGTAGAAACCATCCTATAATCCGGTCACTGCCGACTAATCCGGATTCGAGCCGAGTAAGACCTTTAATGGCGGCAAAGCTCTCCCAAACGAGTTTTAAAGCAGCTGCATACCCAAGGCTGGAACTCAAGACCTTGGTTAAGCTGGGAGGACCCCCTACCAGTCCACCCTCGCCCCCCCGTTGGTAGAATTCGTTAATATATATGTTATTTGGTAGCAAAACTCTCTGAGTATACATGCTTTAACTTTTCTAATCATGTGCTATTCGTTTGCAAATAAATTGATTTTTTGCCCAGAACCATCTATCATGCTTTATTTAATTTTTATTCGATAATAAAAACAGTGGCAGATTAATTTTTATATTAACTTGGATTAAATTTATAAATAATCTTAAAATTACACTCCATATTAATCCAAGAATTTATAATTTAATACATTCTTCCTCAATCACCAAACCACCATAGAGAAGTTTCACAGTTTTAATTTCTTTTATACAAAATGGAGAGAGAGAGAGAGAGAGAGAGAGGGAGAGATTAATCTTGATAAATAAATATATAAAAATTCAAATAAAGAGTATGATTATAAACTTTTAAATGCTCTTTATCTTTTCAAGAATTACAGAATCTAAACTACGAAACCCTCCATTTCAGGATCCTTTCTCTATCAAACCACAATTTCGGTTCTAGCTAGTAATTAATATTATTCCTTTAAACTAGTTCAACTAACATTAGTGCAATGTATAACTTGTCCTAGAGAGCTAATTGATTTCATCAGTTTTGTTCTTAATGGGACTTGATTTCATATTTATTTATTTGCATCAATGGAGGTTGCTTCAAGACCATAATAATTAAACCCAATATAATATACGGGTCGAGCGGGTTAACTCTGGTCAATTAAATTGATGTTTCATTTTTTTAAAAAAAAAACCAAAACATCATTATGCAAAAAAAATTTGAAAAGAAAAAAAAACAACTTAGATTTTGACCAAGTAGCAAATTGATCTATGGGGTCTATCAAGTAAAATCAAATTAAATCTATATTGGTTTATTTTTCTAACAGTAATATCCGAATTGGATATTAGGTTCGCGTGTCAAGTTAAATCGAGTTAAATAATTGTGCTCAAGATTGCATATGAGCATCAATAGTAAAGATTAAGGGAAAAATAAATAAATGAGACACTCAAAATTAATATCATTTATCAGTAACAACCTTCTCAATCAGGCTTGTTAATTCCGTTCCGTTCTGTTCCGGCCGGAAAGTTCCGTGTCGTTAAAAAAACCGAGACAAAACGGCGTCGGTACCGTTCCGGCTCAAAATCATAATAGTTCTTTTATTTTAGAACATTTTACTATCATAATATTTTGGAATTTTAGAGATGTTTTTAATTTTGATATTATGTTTGTTTGACTTTGTGTTTGTATTGTATAATTTAAAGTTAATTTATCTTGAATTTAAATTATACTTGTTAAATTAATAATTTATTTTTTTTCATATATATAATTATATATGAACAGTACAATCCCGAAACGGCACGCCAAAACGCTCCAAAACCAAAACGTTCCGTTCCAATAAAAAAATCGGAACGACGACCGGAACAGTATTGACAACCTTGTTCACAATGATGCTGAAATTACCACACCTGCTTAGCAGCACTACCATAGATGGGTTGTAGTTGGACCACAAGTTATTATCAAATTGTGATTCTAGTTAATAAAATATGTAATACCTAATATTCAAGCATAGACTATGCTTGGACATTAAATATATAATCTATTTTTTATATATAACTATGGTATAAAAACATATGTGTATACTAATAACCAAGAAATATTAGTAGTGTATAAAATCCAACCCAATAATAAATACAGACGAGATGAATCCCATCACATGTTATGTGCACTCAAAGAAGTAGAAATAGCATTTAAAGATCTTCCAAGCCCAAGCTTTCAAATAAAGAGACAAAAGCAAACATGTCGTCATGACTAAACGAACCCAATGGGTAAAATTCTATGTCTTCCTTTGAAAGTTCATGGTTGAGTGACGAACTCTTTCGTAAGAAGTGTCCATGTTTGGTTCCCCAAGGTCATTCACTTCCGCCGTTAGAAATTAGAAATTAGAAGAGATGGTTTCTTGACAATTTTTTATTTAAAAAGTTAGACAAAATCATGTATATTGAATACCTTAATATTTTTATTTGATAACTCCAACTTTTCAAGGTCTTGTAAGAAATATTGTGTTGCTAAGTCACTATTTGACAGTGCGTTTCAAAAATATTTTTGAAAAAAAAATTGATTTTTTTTTTATTTTTATTTTAAATTAAATATATTTGATATTTTTAGATAAAAATCATGCAGTCTCTTGGAGCTCTCAAAGATCCAGTTCAATAATATGAACACCGAGGCAGAAAAAATTCAGGGAAATAAAATATAGGGTTTGTTAAACTTTGCAGAAAAGATATGTACTCATACCATCTTGATCAATACGGAAGGAAATCAATGGCCACAGATTAAAGTCTTCGAGTGATTGCATGGTCACTGTCCTCTGCATATGAGAAACGAGTGCCCACAAAAGAAGTAGAACACCTGTTTGTGGCCTCCCTCCACTTACCAAGTAGTCAAGCTCTTCAACACCATGAGCACATTCTGAATGCGATGCAGACGAGCCCAAACAGAGAAGAAAGAAAAGGAAAACAAAAATGCATGGAGTCCCAGTCATTATCAAGGACAAGACTGAACATCATTCCCTCAATACACATCAGACAACAAGCATACATCAGTAATGTCCAAACCAACAACAGATCCAAACAAATTCACAGAACTTGAACTCAAAAGTTTGTAAAGTAAATTGACAAACGAAAATAGAAACAAAATCATGCAAGCAGAATCGAGCTCGATCACGAGAGAACCACCTCAGGGCCAATGATCAAGCATCTACCAATACCGCAGGGCTGTCAAGTAAGCAAAAAAGAAAATCAGAAACGGGTCATAAGCGAAAGCCAATTTTAGGAACGTGCTTCCTAAGAGAATCAGAAAATTTATTAGCAAAAAACACTTGTGAAGCATCATCTTTTGCTCAGAATTTTTCTCTATGAAATCAAAAGATAGTTAAGTACCTGACAACGATCTTTGACGCTGGAGGAGTGTGAGGGGTGGAAGAGCTTTCCTGTTTCCCTGTCATCGGCAGAACCTAAGAGTTCCGTGGTGGTCTCTTGCTACGCTGATAATTAATTTCGATTTCTGAGATGTGAGAAATCTTTGTGCCATTCTTCACCCTTCTCCTTCTCGTAATGTTCTTTCAGAGCGGGGCATTCATTCATCTTCAATATCCACTAGTGGTGCTGTAAGAACATAGTCTGGCAGTGCTTTCAACTTGGTACAGCCCTTGACTTCTAATTCTCGAAGTTGTGGCATTACTTCTGTCTTTGTATCTTTTTCTCCCGAGCTCATTCCAATCCCGTCCCACTCTTCCAACTCTTCCATTTTCCAGATACATAGTTCTTTCAGCTTCGGGAATGCAGTAACCGGTGCCATCTCTCCGTTTTCTCCTTTCTTTGATATACCTTCACTGCCATGGTCAACAGTTTCAATTCCTAAGAATCCAACACCCAACCTTTCTTGTTTGCACACCTATTGTTAGTTTCTCGAGGTAAGGTAATCTTCCGAAAGGAGGCAGAACCTCGATGCTTCCACAATGAGAGACATCAAGCTGCTTTAATTTGGTTAACGACATTATCCAGTTCGGTAACGAGGTCCCTCTGAATTCTGATATGCATAAAACTTGCAAGTTTGATGGTGGCTGCAAAGCTTCAATTAAAGCATTCTCGTCAACTTGTAACTCTGTTTCATCTCCATTGAACAGCAGATACAGACCAGTCAGGTGCTTCTTCTTGATTTCGGCTTTCATGGCTTCGTTCATATCTCTGACATTTCGTAGTTTCTCTATCCAAAGAGTCCCTCGAAGATCACTTAAGTTTCCCAATTCACCAAGATTAGCTGCACCGCTTTGAACCCCTCCTCTACCAACAATGAAATTTGTTAGTGTTCGAAGTAAAGTTAATTTCTCTATTCCTCTCGGCAGGAAGGCTACACCTGAACCATACATCTCCAAATACATTAATCTGGTGAGCTTTCTCATCTTTTGAGGTAATTGCTTTACAGATTCACACCAACTAATATCCAAGGACTGCAAATTATACAATTCACTTATTGTTTCAGGCAACTCCTTTAACCACTGGCAGTGAGAGAAATCGAGATACCTCAGATGCAACAATTTCCCCACGTCACTGGGAATGTTTTCAATTGGAGATGAACTCAGATCAAATAACCTCAAATACTTCAAGTTACTGAGCAATTTATGCAGCGGTTTGCTGATTTCGGTATCGTTATCAGACCTTATCAGGAGGCTGCGGAGCTTTCTTGCATTATAGATGGACTCAGGAAATCGTGCCCAATTGAAAACTGTAATAATTGCATGACGAGCTTTTCCATAGATAGACTCATTTTTTTGTCTCCTCAAAACATCAGCTTCCACCGTGAAGCATTCATCCTTCATCAAAAACTGGGCGAAATCATGCACTATGTCATGCATCTTGAACTCCATAGAGTCTTCGTCCGTTTCTTGAAAATCCTGGAAGAAAGCACGCGTAGCTAAGATTTCGAAGTAGTCCTTGCCAACCAGCTCCATTACTTTACTTCTTGATTCCTTGAGGTAACCCTGTGCCATCCACATCTTGATTAATTTCCCTCTCTCCATCACATGATCCTTAGGAAACATGGCACAGTATGTGAAACAGCTTCTTATGACAATAGGTAAATCATAATAGCTCAGAAGCAATGGGGGAAATATGCCCTTTTCAACCTCCTCTATTTCCCATAGTTCATTAGATTAAAATATTTTCCCACTCTTCTGCTGTTCTTTTAGATTGCAGAAGACCTCCTAGTGTCTTCACAGCTAGAGGCAAACCCTTGCACTTGTGTACAATTTCCTTGCCAATACCAGTTAACATTTCACAGTCAACCTTTTTTCTCCCAGAGAATGCTACCTGACTGAATACCGACCAACACTCAGCTTCCGACAACTCCCCGAGGACCAAAGGGTAAGCGGATTCCATCATCTTTACTACCGAATTCTTACGAGTAGTCACTAAGATTCTACTTCCTGGGGCAACACACTTGAGCGATTCTTTCAGTGGCTCCCATTTTCTTGAGTTATCTTCCCACACATCATCAAGCACAAGAAGGAACTTCTTTCCCCTCGATAAATTCAGAAATTTCTCTTACAAAGTGGTTCCAGCTCTACCAAATTTGGAGCTGCACCCGCTAAGATCTTCAATGATGGCCTTTGCAACCGTTTTCTCATCAAAAGGATGTGATACACACACCCATATTCTCTTCTCAAAATAAGTCTTAATCTCTTCAGCATTGTAGGCTAGTTGGGCAAGAGTTGTTTTACCTATCCCTCCCATTCCCTCGATGGAGATGACTTGAACTTTCCTTCCTTCTTGACTACTGCTACACAGCAACTTGCTGATCACGCGTTTCTTCTCATCTTCTCGTCCGTGAACCCCTAGATACATCAACAAAGGAGGTCGTTTGCCGGTCGGGTTCTTTTTCGATGGCCCTATGCAATTTAAAACCAAACTTAGCTTTCCGTTCAACTATATCTTCCAGTTTTTCCACCAACTTCTATAATCTTATTGGGCGATATCATGACGTCGAGCTACCCGATGGAAACAACAGCAGGAGCGCAGGAAGTAAAATGCCACCGATGTTGGAGCTAAAGCATTTTCTGCTTCCTCCGTTGCCCATTTCTTAACTGCAGTACTCCACTCATCCACCACATCATCCATATCATAAGACACATCTTTGAGGTCGTTCAGCCAATGTTTTACAGGAGCATCCTTCAGCTGTTTTCTCTCTGCGTCTTCAAGGACGTCGCGGATAGCAAGGAAATTGTTTCTGAGATTTTCAATTTCTTTCTCCACACCCACAACAAGTTTCACTTCATGTTCTACCTGCAAGGAAATCATACAATTCTTCATTTATCACTTCTAATTTTTTTATTTTTCTTCTTAATTCATCATATATCATGCCAAGAATTTTTCTTGATTTTGAGTAGACAGCGTTTATTAGCCCATAGAAATAACAGGAGGTACATATTCACATGGCAAATATTTTTTTTGGGAAATCTCAACAGTAGTCCCCAAATTATAACTCAAATCTCATTTGAGTTCCTGGAAAATTCTTTTCTCTCAATTGGATCCCCAAGATTTTCAAAAATAACTATAACTTATATCTGTCTATTTAATGGATCTCCTTTCTGCCAGTTTTGTCTATATATATTGTGCTCTTTTAAGTTTTCGATTTTAAGCTATACATTATTTTACAGGATGTCCTATGGAGTAACACTTCTATTTTCATTCATTGTTAATTATATATGTAATTACAATTTGTCCCTTTAAAGCTTTTTAATTTTTCACTCAATCGCCTAGAATTTTATTTTTGTCAATTAACTACTTGAAAATTCAAAATTGCTTTCAACGGGACGAATCCACTAATCATAATAGAAATCAATGAAAAAGAGCTTCTACTTCGAATTACTTTGAAATCATCAAACACCACTAATGGAAAAATTATATATAAACTTTTTGAAGAAATAAATAACATGAATCATTACCGAGAACAAAATGAGTACTAAGATAATGCATGTGTAACATGGTTTGATGGAAGTGAAGTGCAGAAATTAATTATATTATGGAAAAGGGTTGATAACATTTTTATCTTGAAACATTAATTAAAAGCTTTTTATCCTTTTTTTTTATCTTGAAACATTAATCAAAGACAACTTTATGGACATATGCAAAGCTCCCATCATCTTCATCATTTTTCTTATCTTACTAAAAAGAGACGCGGCTAAAATTAGTAAAAAATCTATTTGCGAATTGCTGAGATAATTAAGAACCTTAGACAAGAGAAAGCACGTAGAAAAGCTTTGCCATGCATGAAAACATAACTAAACGTTTTAGTACCTGGTCTTGAGCGACTGATATTATCCTCTCCAAGATTGTGGATACAAGTGCATCCGCCATTGTTGATTTCGATATTTGATCGGAGGAAGGAAAGACAGGGAGATCAAATTAAAGACGGTGTTACTATTGACTGGTAGAATTTATGAGAAGCTGTAAAAAGCTGGTTTTAGGGTTTGAGCCTTTGAGCCTTTGAGGAGAGTGAGTTCAACGCTTCTGTAAAAAGCATAGTATTGATGCTTGATTGGATCAGCAAGGTAACAAATAAACAATGCAAAGCTTACACCAAAACCAGTTATTCCATGAAAAGCAATAAAAAACTTAAAAGCAAAACTTACTTTGTGAATTATTTCTTGAGAAATGAATAAAATAAATGTAAAGGGGTTTGTGCTTGAGCTTAAGAATAAGAAAGGAATAGCTTTGAGCATTCTAGAAAACCAGATGTCATGGTTATTGTCACAACCCTTCATTGTTTTTTTTTTTGTATAAACCACGCGGTGTCCTGGACGCTGACCCAGACTAATCCACGCTCGCACCGGGTCAGCCCATATAGGGGTAAAGTGCTCCCCAAGAGAGTGTCTCCATACACAAGATGCAGGATCGAACCCTGCTCTTGCTTAAGGGGTGAGGGCGCCGAACCACCCACACCGTGCCCTCTTGGGTACAACCCTTCATTGTTGACATATAAGCAAGGTTCTTGTCACACTATGGTAATAATTATATAAAAAATAATTTAAAATAATTTATGAAAACATCGTAAACCTAATATCAATAAGCTATTCATTACTGTAATAAAATATAAAATCTTTTTTGTGCATGCTAAATTATAATGGAGTTTGAACAAATATTTTACTGAGTCGATCTCGAATCAAGATTGAGAAGTTTAATTTGTTTTACAGGCCTAGAAAAGTCTAGCCATGAGGCTATTGGATAAAAAAAATGAAGATAAAATTGAAACATGAATGAGGTAATTCAAACAATTAGAGGGAAATCGAAGTAACTTGCAAAATTGAGGGACTGTGTTTAAAATATAATTTAACCTGAATACTAATTTTATGAACTCCTTCTCTACCTTCTCTCCGGATATTCATTCACACACACCCCTGACATTAAACCCTTGATGTTGTCTTTTTTCACTCACAAATCTCATGGATTCAAAGCCAAGCTCTCACTCAATCCTGTATCTTTACGCACCTCTCAAAATACTATGTTACTACCACGACACTACTGATAATAACCTCATTGACGACAACAACAATGGCTGTAACACCCCCATTTCACCACCACCTCAAAAACAACATTTAGAGCTGCAGTCTCTTGTTAGATCAATTTGTTCACTTGTCTGCGAATCTTACTCCCAACAAGCCCCACATGTGAGACTGTTGCAATCTCCAAGTCTCAATCTTTCTGTAAATCCTGATTCATTAACCCATGATCAGGCTATTACTGTTGTTGCTTCACTGGCAAGTGAGGCAGGGTCAATGGTGGCATTGAGTTTTTTCAATTGGGCAATTGGGTTTCCTAAATTTAGGTATTTTATGAGGTTTTATATTGTTTGTGCAACTTCTTTGATTGGTAATGAGAATTTCGAGAGAGCCCATGGAGTTATGGATTGTATGGTGAGGGTTTTTGCTGAGATTGGGAGGTTTAAGGAGGCTGTTAATATGGTTATTGAAATGGAAAATCATGGGTTGGTTTTGACTGTTAGGACTTTTGAATTGTGCTATTGGTGTTGCTGGTGAAATGGGGTTGGTTGATTATGCAGAAAATGTGTTTGATGAAATGCGTGTAAGAGGGGTCTATCCCAACTCTACAAGTTATAAGTTGATGGCTATTGCTTATTGTAGGATGGGGAGGATTTCTGACACAGATAGGTGGTTAAAAGATATGGTCCGTAGAGGTTTTGTTGTTGATAATGCGACTTGTACTTTGATGATTAGCACATTTTGTGAGAAGGGTTTTGCCAGTAGAGTGTTTTGGTATTTTGACAAGTGGGTGGAACTGGGTTTAAAACCAAATTTGATAAATTTTACATCTTTGATTAATGGGTTGTGCAAGAGGGGTAGCATTAAGCAAGCGTTTGAGATGTTGGAGGAAATGGTTAAGAAAGGTTGGAAACCGAATGTATATACGCACACAGCCTTGATTGATGGGTTGTGTAAGAAGGGGTGGACTGAAAAGGCATTTAGGCTGTTCCTTAAGCTTGTTAGGAGTGATGATTACAAACCAAATGTTCATACATACACTTCGATGATTCATGGGTATTGTAAGGAAGACAAGTTGAATCGAGCAGAGATGTTGTTGAGCAGAATGAAAGAACAAGGATTGGTTCCTAACACCAAAACATATACTTGTCTCATTGATGGGCACAGTAAAGCGGGGAGTTTTGAAAAGGCATATGAGTTGATGGATTTGATGGGTAAAGAAGGTTTCAATGCCAATATTTTCACGTATAATGCGTTTATAGATGGCCTCTGTAAAAAGGGAAGGTTTCTAGAGGCTTGTAAACTGCTTAAGAAGGGATTTCGACTTGGATTACAAGCTGATACTGTAACATATACCATTCTCATATCTGAGCTCTGCAGGCGAGCCGATACAAGGCAGGCCCTTGTATTTTTCAGTAAGATGTTTAAAGCTGGAGTACAACCTGATATGCATACATATAACACACTGATTGCTGCCTTCTCAAGACAAAGAAGAATGGAAGAAAGTGAGAAACTTTTTGCAGAAGCTCTTGGTCTTGGCTTGGTTCCAACCAAGGAAACATACACATCCATGATATGTGGATACTGTCGTGATAGAAATGTTAGTTTGGCTCTAAAGTTTTTCAATAGGATGAGTGACCATGCCTGCACACCTGATAGTCTTACATATGGGGCTCTGATAAGTGGTCTTTGCAAAGAATCCAAGTTGGATGAGGCATGTCAGTTATATGAAGCTATGGTTGACAAGGGGCTGTCCCCACGTGAAGTTACTAGGCTAACACTAGCTTATGAGTATTGCAAACAAGATGATTCTGCTACTGCCATGATTATATTGGAGAGGCTAGACAAAAGACTCTGGATTCGTACAGTTAACACATTGATCAGGAAGCTTTGTAGTGAGAAGAAAGTAGGCATGGCTGTATTGTTCTTTCATAAATTATTGGACAAGGACCAGAATGTGGATCGTGTAACTTTGACTGCATTTACTACTGCATGCTACGAGAGCAACAAATATGCTTTTGTTTCTGACTTGTCTGAAAGGATCTCCAAAGGAATTGGTTAGCAGTCCAGTTTAATAAAAGCAAGTGAATTTCGTTGCTTTAACATATCTGCTTGGCAAGCTGCTTGGTGATTTTAAGGAGACTACTTTTCCTTACCAATGGCATAGTTTTGATTTGGTATTGTCACTAGTCATTTCAAAGCTTTTAAGACTACCATCTCACAACTCAAAATTAGGAATAAACAGAAAGAGTGCATAGTTACATTTAGCAATTCAACTGAGTTAGCCAAGATATTGACCGTTGTGGATTTTGCTTTCAAGTTTCTGTGAATCATCTGCTCACGTAGGAATCACCCTTCATATTCTATGCAAGGCAAGGTTGAGCGTTCTGTGAAGCGGAGTTGGAAGGTTGGAGTAGATGCTTGATGTTACTCATGATTTTCCCATCTTTAAATACTGATCACCAATATATCGGGCTTGTTGCTGATGGAGGTGGAACTGAAACGCATTGAGCCACGTGAGATGGTTATGATGATTAAACAAACGACCAATTTTCTGCTGTCCGAAGTTCTATATTCTTTCATATGCTTTCTTACATTTCAGAAGAAGCAGTGGTTGCCATCACCATCTTTACATGGGGTTAGAATTTTTTACTTGCTAAAGATGGCAAACTATAATCAGAATGATGCTAATTGTTTCTTTCTTTTCATAGCAATAAATTTCCAAGTCTTTACATCTCTAATTAAGCATAACTTGCACACCTGTCATAGTTTTCTTTTCTGTACCTGATAAATGATATTTCTGAACCTGTAACGTGATGTAATCCAATTGAGATTTATTCTCTTGCTTTTTTCCAGCAAAGCGGTCGATGCTGCTTGCCGGAGTTGTAATCCGTTGCCATCGCCGGTATAGTTCTGGACCTCTGTTGTGAGCTTGAACTCGAAGATTTCTGATCGCGTTGTGCATGGATGATTAATTTTACCCTTGATTATGTTCAGCTAGGTCATTTGGATATAACAATCCAAATGAAGCTGAGACGCATTGCACACATATGATGACTAGGCTCGAATCCTAAACCATGGTTAGGGTTAGGGAGGGTGTGAATGCTACAGGCCTACAGCTAGGGAGCTTGACCACCTCGCCAATTCTAACAGCCCTCCATTTAGTAATTGCAACTAGAGGGACCCTTGATATTAGAATAAAAAATAAAATAAAAAACTAAAGTCAAAGCTTGACGCTGCCCGATGATTAAAGAAATCACTTTTTTTTTTATTTTAAAAATCTACCTTCCAATTTTTTTCTTTTAATATTTCAATGATTCTTATTTCATTGTCATGAATCTTTTTTTTTTAATAATGTTACTGTAGTCTAAAAAGAATCTTAATATTTATATTATTTAAAAAATAATTGTGAAAAAATTAAATTAATAGAATCTACGTCATGGGTTTTGCAAGCTAAATTATAAAATCTAAGTCAATCCAATATATCATATCTCAAAATTAAAAAAAAATCACATTAAAAATTCAAATAATGTTTTATAAGTTGTTGTTCGAGTTGTCTTTGAATCTACTAAATAAATTAGGTCATGTAAAGTTAAGTTTCATATAAGTTAGTTTTAAATCCAAGTTAGGCTCCGATTTAATAATAACATCAAATATTTTTTTTAATTCCATCTCTTGATTTTTTTCTTCTTTTCAATTGATTATTTTTTATCAATTTTATCTTTTAACTTTTGATCAATTTTGAATTATTTTTCATAATTTAGCTCAATTTATTTTTTACGAGGCTATCACAATCTCAACCAAATATCCCAAACATTTTATTAGTGTTCAATTATTTTTCAAAATTTGTTTCAACTTGATTTTCATGAGACCATCACAATCTCAGTCAAACATCCCAACATTTTATTAGTGTTTGGTTTTATAAGTATCTATTTTTGTTATTATATCATTAAGTATAAAATAGTTAATGAAAACAAAGTGGTTTAAACCTAGTAGAGACCATGATTTAGATTGCAAATTTGATGGGTTAAGTCAAAAAGTTCATATCGATTTAATATATTATCGTCTTAATATAAAAAAAAATCATCTTAAATCTATTTTTTTCCCTTCAAACTAATATTTGTATTGGTTTTTCTATTGTTTTTAAATTTATCAAGTTAACTAAATTATATAGGACATTTCTCACAAGGTTAAATTGAATAAGGGTTAAACAATAAATCACATCATGAAATTCAAAGTTAATTTGCTAAATTAGATTTTATAACAATGTTAAATTATTCCACAAGACTTTAACATTGTTTTTTTAAATTAAAAAATTGATTCAACTTGCAGAATAGGCAGACTAGTAGTAAACCTATTTGATTCAATAAGTTTTTTAAACCAGTTTAAATATTATTGGATAAATTTACCTTTTTTTTTTAAAAAAAAAACATAATTTTAATAAAAAAAAGTATTAAACTCAAGAGATATGATTACGATTTCATCTAATCTAATAAACTCTAAATAGACCCGGCAACTGTGTTCTAGATACCTGAACAAACAGAAGACTTATGGTTTGTGTGTTCGTCAAACCTCACTTATTAGCACTTGGACCAAACAGGAACAAAATCTCCTGTACCCTCCCACAATTCTCTTTGAAGGTTAATTTCGTTACTTTTCTTGATTTCCTTTGAATTCATCCTTGATCGTCTTCATAAAACTATGATATCAAATTCAGTATCTTAGATTACATGTGATTGATGATTCATATTTTTATCGTAAGTACCAATAGTTTCTGTGAATTGTTTATAGTGCAATCTTCAAATGGCTCGATCTGCAATTGATGAGACTTCAGATACTGGTGCATTTAAGAGAACTGCTTCAACATTTCGTAACTTCATTTCAAAAGAACCAAGTTCTCAATTCCCACCAGAATCTGGAAGGTATCATCTTTATGTGTCCTATGCTTGTCCTTGGGCTTCTAGGTGTCTTGCATACTTGAAGATTAAAGGACTTGAAAAGGCCATAGCTTTCACGGTAAATTTCGAGGGATTCTTTGAAGATTCTAGTCTTTTGATGTGTGTAGTAATATTTCGCTATAATACGTTAAGATCCAATCTTTGTAATGACCAAAGTAATGTTTTGTTATTGAATTTGGTTCAGTCTGTGAAACCCATATGGGAAAGAACAAAAGAGAGTGATAAGCATATGGGGTGGGTATTTCCTGCATCAGAGACTGAGGAAGCAGGTGCTGAACCCGATCCTTTGAATGGGGCAAGAAGTATAAGAGAACTTTATGAGTTTGCAAGTACAAACTATGCTGGAAAGTATACGGTTCCTGTATGTCTGGTTACATAAATCGTGTTTTTTGGTTTTTAATCTATGCTTTGCGTCAGTATCTTAATTGAATGATATGTTTTGGTCTATGATAGGTGCTGTGGGATAAGAAGCTCAAGACAATCGTTAGTAATGAGAGTTCAGAAATTATTCGTATGTTTAATACTGAATTCAA
Source organism: Salix koriyanagi (assembly GCA_029228605.1). Lineage (NCBI taxonomy): Eukaryota > Viridiplantae > Streptophyta > Magnoliopsida > Malpighiales > Salicaceae > Salix > Salix koriyanagi. Next base: position 12,237,233 of record CM055341.1, on the reverse strand, counting down.
TGATATAGCTGAAAATGCAGCTTTGGATCTGTATCCATCTCACCTGCGAGCACAAATTGATGAAACCAATGAATGGGTTTATGATGGGATAAATAATGGTGTTTATAAATGTGGGTTTGCAACGAAGCAAGGGCCTTATGAGGAGGTGATCAATTTTCTTGCTGTCTAATTTGTGTTTGACTGTTGTGTTTATGATCTTAATATGTCATTTGAAATCTTCTGTGTTTCTCTTTTGCAGGCTGCAATACACTTATATGAAGCCTTAGATAAATGCGAGGAGATACTTGGCAGGCAAAGATATATCTGTGGAAACACAGTTTCTGAAGCAGATATTAGGTTGTTTGTCACCCTTATAAGATTTGATGAGGTAATAGATTTTCCCATAAAAAGAAAGTTTAGTTCAATTTATGCTGATATGATTGTTATCCATTTTCCCTCATCTTCTCAGTAGCCAAAAATGGCTTTTAGTAAAACATTAATAAAAACATCTTTGATTAGCCTTCTAGAGATTCATAACAGAATTGTGTTTCACGCTAAAGTACTAAATCATTTAGCGATTTGAGATACAGTTTTATAGAGATTGCTTATAAAAATTTGCGTTATCAACTGTAAGATGTAAATATTATACCCCTTTCTTAGTTTTGCAATTTCTTTCATGCATTGCCTTTTCCAAGTTATGGAGGGCAAAAGATTGAGGCATATGGAATAGATGGTTTTCTCCTGCTTTAGGTTTCTTTATTTGTCTGCCTTTTGAATTTCCAGAAAAGCTTATTATGACAGGTAGAACAGTAATGTTTACCCTTCTGTCCAAAAGATCATGAAACCTATAGGCAACGTTTTTAAAGTTTTTCCAATAGAAGTTCCAGAAACTTCTCCCATTCGGAAATGGAAGTACAACAGTTATGTTTGTTAACCCAAGGCATAAATGGGACATGAGGAAAGACAGTGAAAGGAATTCTGACAATGAAATGATAATCACTGGTAGCATTTCATTATTTCACTAAAATTCATGCCCTTTTTTTATAAAAGCATAACAGGGAGCTTGGGTTAGTATGGTCAAGTTAAAGCCTTTTCAGAGTGTTGCAAAATCCGCTCCCGTTTTACATTTTTGTAATGAAATTCTTCCATCTAGCAAAAGTATTTAATGGTCATTTTATTGCAGGTTTATGCAGTTCACTTCAAATGCAACAAAAAGCTGCTCCGAGATTACCCAAATATGTTCAACTACACCAAAGACATCTTCCAAATTCCTGGCATGAGTAGCACTGTTAACATGCAGCATATTAAGCGGCATTATTATGGAAGTCATCCCTCGATCAATCCCTTTGGAATCATTCCTCTCGGCCCTGACATTGACTATTCTTCACCCCACGACAGGAACAGGTTTTCTCCATAGATGGTTTCTATCTTCGGATCATAAACGAACCACAGCTCTGCAGAAACTGAGGGCATATCGTCCGAGAATGATTTTATGTCACCCTGCTCCTTTTTAACTTACAGAATGATGTGTGTAATATAAGTTGTTGACAGTGCTATTCTGTCGACTTTCAGAATTAAGCGACTGTTTTTTTCTTCTCAGACTTTGGAGGATAACAATAAAGTGTCGATCTTTGTGCTTTAAAGTTTATGGTGCATTGCTTATCATTTGTAATTACTTGGTTTACTTTGGCCACTTCCCCCTCTTCTTGCTATTTTTTTTTAATTTGTCGTGCATATGGAGGCAAGAAAACAGTATTATGCAGGTTTTCCCGCGTCTCTTCCCCAGTTATGGAGCTGCAAAATCAATGTCTTCTACTGAATCCGATATGTGGCAGCCAGATCGCAAGTACAATTATTTTGTAGAGTTTGTCCAATTGTGATCATACACACTGACATGCATAGCTGAATCCAGCCCTAAAATCTTCATGAACTTGAAAATATTTCTCTTGAAATTCTGTATACATTTCCAAATTCACCATTACAACAACCACCAAGATCAATCTCAACCTAGCTGGAGTCGGCTATATGTATCGGCATAGCCTTTTGCGTCGCTCTGTTAATAATAAGCCTATATGAAACGCAAGAAGAGAAAACCTTGAATTGAACCCAAAAGATAAAAAAGAAAAGAAAAGATAAAATTGTTTTGCTTCAACATTATTGTTCTTGCTATTCTTGTTGATCATTCTACAGAAAATATATCATTCTTGTTGATGTGAAGAGAGACAGACAGAAAGTACGAGCTGGGCTTCTTGGCATTGAGACCGTTTCAGTTTGGTCCCACCACTTGAACACAAACTACGAACAGCCTCTGACTCATCAGGACAAACCGCCGCTACCAAGCACTCTGCCAAGGCCCTGTTCAGGTGCCGACACGCCGTTTCCCGCCCTGTTCCCGCCGGGACACGGCGGTGGCAATCATAAAGCGCCTTGTGTAGCCTCTCGCACTCCATCTGTCGTGCCATCTTGAAAGAGATCCTCAGATTTGTTGAATTCTTGTACCGGTTTGGTGGGTGTTTTATTTGAAAGGTTTTTAACCCGACCCGGCTTGATGTATGGGTGTTCTGGAGGGCTATGAAAAATATGACCCACAACCTAATAATGGGTTTAGGTTTGTGATTTGAACTTGACCCGATTTACTCGTGGGTTCATCGTTTTCCTTAACCTAGAATGGCCCACAACCCAATTCATATACACCTGTAAATGTGTTTATTTATGAAGGAAAATATTTCGAATTTATCAGCAAACTATAATAAATAATTTTCAATATTATTTGAGGTGGTAAGCAGGTTTCCTTCTCATGCCAAGTTTTTTTGTGTTGGGAATTAAGAGAAGACAACGAGGCAAAATAATATATATAATATGAAATTATTAAGCTCGGGTCAATTTATGACGAGTTTTGATATTGTGTTTTTAAAAATATTTTTTTTATTTTTTATTTTTTATTTTTAAAAATAACTTGAATTTAAATAGTTAAACGTCACAGTAACAAGAAGGGAAGATCACTTAGCCAAGCCTATCAACCTATGGATAGGTGAGAATTGAATTATCTGGGTGAAGAATGTGCTCCTTTTGGGGAGCAAATATGGATGGGACCCTAATTTCCCCCCACGAACTTTAAAAATATTAAAATGGGATCCAAAGAAAATTTTTCTCCTCCATTAGAATCCATGGTTATGCCCTCTGCACTTCATTTTCCACCAAGAAATGGGATCACTCAAATCACTCCCTCCATAAATGATATGTAGCCAAAAGAAAAAGGAAAAAAAAGAGAAAGAAAGGATAAAGACATCAAAAAGGAAGAAAGCCAATAAAAAGTGTTCGTAAGAAAATAGAAAAAAATCCATTAATTAATTATTAAACTGGTTTTGTTATTACATTAATACAAAATCAACAGCAGCAGATACTATAGATATTTGTCCTGCTTCTCTCTCTCTCCAAATATTTTACTACCTAGTTCTCTCTGTCTGCCTAGAAAATATTGAGTCTTTTTTTAATTTACTACAGCTGACGCCTGCTTCTCTCTTCCTACACATCAGTAGTCACATGATGTTTTGATTTTAAATTTTTCTTAACTATGCAGAGTAGCAATCACAAATGAAAATGATTATGTACTAGGGCATGAACAGTTTCAAGGGGCTATTTTTGGAGTCCCTCATCACAGCTCCACCTGTTTTGCTTGGTGAGGGTTGCTTGAAAATCTTGTTTTTAATTGTCTATCCTATCTGGGTTTTGCTCAATCCTTTCGTTTTGGTCTTAATTTAAATATGGGGGTTGCTTGTTTTATCAATCTGGAGTTTTGCTATCTGGGTTTGTTCAATTTCAGCTCATAAAAGAAGCTCCTTGGATTATTTTTGCTTAGTTTTTCAGAAAGTCAAGTCTTTATGAAGTATGTGCTCAGTTTTTCAAGTAATCATGTCAAAGTTTTGCCTACTGGACATGTTTAACTTCTTTGTATTGGTTTCTCAAAGACTTGCGTTGACTTGCCGTTTTATATCTCTATTTGCAGACTTCTGGGTTGTAATGTTTGTCCTTGATTGCTTTCTGTTTTATTAACGCTTTCTGCATGGAAAAGGATAACATTACTCCACTACCTATGTGTACATTTGTTATGTTAAGTTTCGATTTCTGTGTTCATCTTTCATTTCTCCTATCCTTTGAAGAATTTGTTTCCTCTTTGAGCTTTTATCAGGAAAGGAGATTATTATTATATTATTATTATTATTTTTGGTGGCCTGTTCTGTATTCCATAGGCTCCCTCGTAAGTTAAACATCTATTTATTTTAGTGCTTATAGCTTCACATTAAGTGGCAGGATGCTTGTGTCATATGTTTTGGTCCTTGTTTCTTGCAACATCCACGATTTCCTATTTAGAGACATTCACTACAGGTGTTTTTGCAAATATACATATCTGGAGGAGCTATAGCCTGGTTAATTATTATTTCCTTTATCTATATTTTTTTTCTGAAATATTGTTTAGAAGTGTTACATGGGATTGTTCTTTAGTTTCATTAATTATTCACCCTTCAAGCACCGTTTTTTTTCCTGAAATCACCCCTTTGCTTTTTTATGGTTTGAGAATTAAAGCTGTTCAATTTGTTCTTAAGATTATACAATCAATATGTTTTCATGTAGGAGCTGATAGATGGACAAGAACAGATTAGGTTTAAGGATTCATCACTCTGGATCATCACAATCAGAGGAATCTGCTTTGGATTTGGAAAGAAACTACTGCATTCATCGTAATTCTCGGTGGTCAAGTCCGTCTCCACTTCAACCTTTTGCTTCTGGTGGGCAGCACTCTGAGAGTAATGCTGCCTACTTCTCCTGGCCCACATTGAGTCGACTAAATGATGCAGCAGAAGACAGAGCAAACTATTTTGGAAACCTCCAGAAGGGAGTGCTACCTGAAACTCTTGGGGGTTTGCCAAAAGGTCAGCAAGCTACCACCTTGCTTGAGCTGATGACCATTAGGGCATTTCATAGCAAAAAATTGCGGCGGTTTAGTCTTGGCACAGCAATTGGGTTTAGAATCCGGAGGGGTGTTTTGACTGGTATTCCTGCAATTCTTGTTTTTGTTGCTCGTAAAGTTCACAGGCAATGGCTCAGCCACGTCCAGTGCCTACCTGCATACCTTGAGGTACGGAAATTGGTGCTTCCAGCTTTACTTTGGCCTCTATTTTTCTTCTAAAGACACTTGGTTTGTTTTACTTTATATGACCTTTGACTGACTTCATTGTTTGCTTGGGAAGCTAAGCTGCCTTTTCATTGTATGTTTCAGGGACCAGGAGGTGTATGGTGTGATGTAGATGTCGTAGAATTCTCATATTATGGTGCTCCTGCAGCAACTCCAAATGAACAGTTGTATACTGAGCTGGTAGATGGCTTGAGAGGTAGTGACCCATGCATTGGGTCTGGATCTCAGGTATGGGCACTTTAGTGATGTTCTGATTCTTGTGCTGATTAAATTGTAGGAATGGGACTCATTAATGATAAAGTACCACTATTTGTTGGGTACTTGATAAGCTTTTTATTTGCTATATAGACAATTTCGTAGTTCTTGTGGTTGATTGAAAGATGTGATAAATGAACAAGTACATTAAATGGCTGAACTAATTTTCCAGCTCTTGAGTTGGATATGTGCAGGTCTTTATGCTAGGAGCCTAGGTCTATTATATTTTCCCAAATGGTTTTTGCATTTTCTTTTGTACTAATAGAGTTTTAAAATCTGGTGAGAGTTGTTAGAAAATCTTTATCAGAACTTTGTGTGCAAATAAAGGTGTTATTGATATCATATGGAATTACAGTTGGGTCTGTTTCACTATTACCTTAGAAGTATTTGATTGTTTTAAGGGAATGGCTTTGGTCCTTCTTTTGCCTGCTGTCCTAATAAATGTCCTGCATCTTATTTTGCGTAGGCGATTTTTACTGTAATGTGCACTTGAAAACTTGTTTCTGTTCATTTTGTGGAATTTACAAAATTGCTTTACATCTTTAGGTTGCTAATCAAGAGACCTATGGAACCCTGGGCGCGATTGTGAAAAGCCGAACAGGTAACCGCCAGGTTGGTTTCCTCACAAATCGGCATGTTGCAGTTGATTTGGACTACCCAAACCAGAAGATGTTTCATCCCTTGCCACCAAGCCTTGGGCCTGGGGTGTATTTGGGTGCTGTGGAGAGAGCAACCTCATTTATCACTGATGAGCTTTGGTATGGCATATTTGCTGGAACAAACCCAGGTAATGTAGTTTTGCATTAAAATTTGTACAGCACTCCATATTTTGGTTTACCTCAAGTTTTTGCAGTGCGTGTTCTTCCTCTTAATAGACTATATTTAATGTCCTACTTGTCATGTTAAGGGATGGGTTATGCTGCCGAGTGTCTAATACAATGTTCAACTAGGAGAATAGTTTGACAGATGAATCAACAGCCTTTTCCTTTGAGGACATTTGTGTTTGTTGGCTGGAAAGAACCAATTTAAGAGGGCATTGTCTCTTTTGTTATTTGTGATTTCACCAGGGGATATTTTCATTCTACATATGGAACTTTCCATGACACAGATTTAACATATTAAGTGTTGGACATTGTTGCATCCTCAAGCTCCCAAATGTCCCCTTTACAATCAAACAAGTGTCTGTGATACAATCAGTAAGCTGAGGTAGAGTCGGCTCAAAGTCTAGCTAACTTGGGTGTCTATCTAGAGCATTGGTCTACACATCTTTAAAAGGTAGCTTAAACCAAAATTTGTTCAGATTTCACTTGCCAAGTAAATTGATGGATACAAGATATTAGCAGATCAGTTTAATGGGAATTTTGAACCAGACTCGCATGATTCAAAGAGGTTAGCATTTTATTAATCTTGAAATGATCTAGCATTCTGCAAGGCAGACCAGATTGGGTTTGTAAATACTATTGTTGCATTAGTACATGGGAAAAATCTTAAAATTTTTTGAATTATTGTAAGTGGGCTGCTCTTCAATGAGAATGCGTCTCAGAGTTTGTAAAATCAGGAGGCAGGGAAGAATTGTTTATGGCTTGGATAAAAATTGTTTAGAAGAAATCTATTGCTGCCTGAAAATTATGGCTTGTGTCCAAGGCTAAGACACTCCTCAGTGAATGTTAGAGAGAGAGAAAGAGAGAGAGAACTTAAAAATGATCCTTGTTCATCCAGGCAATTGAGCGAAGTATTTGTCTTCACAGACTAAGCTTGTTGAAGATTTTGGAATATAGGGTTTGTGTATTGTTTCCTAACAGTTAGATTTATCTATCTTAAATAGAGATGGTGCTACAGTACGACTACATAGAAATAATAATTATGCTACTTGTTTTTTTCTTCATTTGCTGACCTCAACACTTACACATTTCACCCTTGCAGAAACATTTGTCCGAGCAGATGGGGCCTTCATTCCTTTTGCAGAAGATTTTAACATGAACAATGTAAATATAACCGTCAAAGGTGTTGGTGAGGTTGGTGATGTCCATGTTATAGATTTGCAAGCTCCAATTAATAGTCTCATTGGAAGGCAGGTGGTCAAAGTTGGAAGGAGTTCTGGCTTGACTACTGGGACCATAATGGCCTATGCGCTAGAGTACAATGATGAGAAAGGGATTTGTTTCTTTACCGATTTTCTCGTTGTTGGTGAGAACCAACAGACATTTGATCTTGAAGGTGACAGTGGAAGCTTGATTCTATTAACGGGTCAGGATTGTGAGAAGCCACGACCAGTTGGGATCATTTGGGGTGGGACAGCTAATCGTGGGAGGTTGAAACTTAAAGTTGGCCAACCCCCAGAAAATTGGACCAGTGGAGTTGATCTTGGTCGCCTTCTTGACCTCCTTGAGCTTGATCTCATCACAACCAATGAGGGGCTTCAAGGTTTGTACTTCTGAACTAATCACCCATCTTTTCTCATTCCACATTATTGCACTTTTCTTTCAGAATTCATTTGTATTTGTCTCCTTGTATATGGAGGGCATATTGCCAAAATCAAGGATGACGTGGTAACAAACAATACGTATGCTTTGTATTGGATGCAAACTTTTGGCTGTGTTTTGATCAACTATTCCTGATTTTTTGTAACAAAAAACAAGATTACTGAAAAGAATAGAGAATGTAACTTTGGAGTTTGCTTTCCAAATTGAATAAACTACATTGTTACCAGTCAGTGTTTATTTTACTGATGACACTATTTTGCTTTTTCAATTATCATTATTACTTTTTGAAAAGTGAAAATTACTTCCAAATAAAAATTAATGCTATTGCTTTCTGAATAACGTTTCTGAATTCCAATAGCAATGATATCAAGTTTCCAACATGTGTTTCTTGAAGAGGTGATGGCATCCTATGTAAGTTCGTTAGCAATGATCTTTGACTGTCAGACTTTGCACACATTCAAATATGCAAGAGCTAAGAAGGCAAAATTTTCTCTTCAAGTACAAAATATCCACCTTTTATTGCTCTCAGATAATATTGAACCTGCCATAGTATTTCTTTTTTCCTTTTGCTTTCATTACTTTTGATAGAAGATGAAGTTTACAATGTAATAGTCTGATGCGAAATGAAAGCCTGGTGTGTGAATCCATTGGAAGATGTAAAGAGAGAGATAACAACAAAAAAAAATCCTCCTGACATTAGACCTTACTCTTCAGTGAAAATTTTGTGCATGTTTTCCCAACTTGTGATACTTGCTGACTTGTTTCAGTTATTGATATAGCTGCAATTCAAGATCAAAGAAATGTGTTGGCACCAGGAATAGATTCTACTGTTGGAGACTCATCCCCTCTAGACCAAGTCCCATCGAAAGAAAAAATTGAAGAAAACTTTGAGCCTCTAAATTTAAACATTCAGCAAGTGACGGGTGAAGGTGAGTCCCAGCAAGGACATACCCCACTCTTCATTGGCCCTGAATTTCATATAGAAGATGCGGTAGAAGCTACTCCAAATGTGGAACATCAATTCATCCCAAGTTTCTCGGGGAGATCTCCAATGCATGATAACACACCCCAAGAAAACCCAGAACTTGAAAACCTCTCAGCATTAAGAAGCGACTCTGATGAGCCATGTTTTTCATTGCATTTAGGTGAGCCTGAACTAAAGAGAAGAAAGCAGTCAGATTAGCCTTTTAGCATTGAGGAATCGAAATGAAGGTTCAATGCTGCTTGGAAAAACTCTTGAAAAATGGAATTGCAAGGTTGTTTTCACATTCTTCCCCAGCTGGTTGACCTTCAAATTCTGAATTGTAAGTATCCTGAAATGTTAGATTTGCAAAGAGAACTTAAGGCGCACCTTCAACTAGGTAAATTATGATTCTTTTTTTCCATGTTCTGTTTAAGGCTACAGCTTTAGGTTACGAATGTGAGTCATACAATATCCAGTAGAAAAATGGTTAGGGAGGTACTTCATTAAATGTCTTTCAATTGTATTACCTATTTCAAAGTTGTTGTACCATAAACACTCCAAAAATGGGGGCATGAACAGTCAGTTAAACATAAAATGTCATTTTGACAAACCATGTCGGATCTATCCATTGCCCCAGAGGAGTTCCCCTTCGGATAAACCTTGTTGAGTAAACTGTAGCCTGTTGGAGTAAATAATGAACCGTTTTAGTCTGCTTTAGACAAAACACATTGTCCAGATGTTTTTGCACGGTATGTCTTTCTATTCAGATGTCTTATTTCAGATTGTATTGTTACATATTGATCAAGATCTATTTATTTGTGTAATCATTTTGGGAAGGGGATTTACGTTGAAATTCTCTGATGAATTTGATATCGGTTTCCTTTCCTTTCAATTAAACATAGCCTCAGGCTATCCTGCTGAGGTATATTGAGGACATCAGAGTTAAATTCCCTTATCTGGATCTCTTGATAGCCAGCAATATCTATAATGATTTTTGAGGAACTTCATCTGTACCAAATTTAATAGTGAGAATGGTGTAGTGTCAATACAAATTGGAATGTACTAGCCTCTCAATTTTGTCCCACGGCTCTTCCATCTCAAGCCTGCCACATGCCATTCTCATTCCCATTATTGCTGGGGCATAAAATTTACCAGCTCTACACCATAAGCTGTGTTTTCTTTTCCACTGCAAACAGTAACATAAAATGGAAGATAAGGTTTCTTACCACTCCTGGTGCATGCATATTCTTTCACCTGTGTAGTGGGATTCACGATCATAACTGGATTCAAATGATGATTTGAGAGAGCAACAAGATTGGAGAGTTTGAGGACACTCTTATCCAAGGGCAACATTGGAGTGCATAACCTGGCCCACAATTCCATCACTCTTTTTGGATGTTTGCTGAGTGCTTGTAATAAATGAGGGGCAAGAGGTGGTGGTTTCATCTAATTTAGGCAGCTTCTTGTAGATCCATTATTGGTAAACAAGAGATTGCATTATCTTCTTACCCCCAGGTGTCAATCTAGTGTTAATTCTGCGGTAGAAGGGCAGAGGAAGTGATCACATCATGTTTTATCAGTAGTTGGTGCTCATTTGGCTTCCTTGATAGGGAATATCAGATGACCCCATGAGTTAGTACTTTGCAATTTGCTTTTGAATGTGGATGCGAAAAGTCAATCATAACTAGTAGCATTACATGACCATTCTTTACCATTTTCCAATCTCCCATGATTGCTTGGTGGAGATGCCAAGACTGTTTTCTCTCTCTCTGTGTGGTAATGGTATATAAGTATTTGTACGCAAAAACTAGTGGTTTAATGGGTGTTTTACATTATATTTCAAAATCATTTTTGGAAAAAAAATAAAAAAATATTATTTTTATTTTTCACATTAAAATAAGTATTTTTTTTTTGTGTTCTTAGATCATTTTCATGTGCTGATGTCAAAAATAATTGTTAAAAAATAAAATAAAAATCATTTTGATATATTTCTAAATGAAAAATACTTTCAAAAACAATCACAACTACAATTCCAAACATTCACCAAGACTGAACTATTAAATACATGTCTCTTCATTAGAAAAAAAAACCCTTGAAATTTAAACTCAAAACAGTCTAATCAACAACAAGTTATTGTGCTGTTTGATTCATTTATGGTTACTAGGTCACAAATAAATCTACCATTTTTTTAAATAAAAAAAAATTCTAATGCTAATTAAGTCGAGTTTTGATCAACCGGTCAACGAAATTTACTCGAGTTACAATTAAATCGAGTTAACTTGAAATCGGGCATGTATCCAAGTTTAACCCAACAATGATTTGAATCAATAAAGTGGTAAAACATAGAAAGAAAATAGTAGGCACAAGTTGTTGGCCCATAAATTGTAAGAAATTTATTAGCTTCATGATTTGATTAATGGTGTAGGCTTTTGAGGGAACAATTTGTCACTAACCCCGTCTTCTTTCTAATGCCGTGATGCTTTTAAGTCTATAATGGCCACCCATTTGAGGCAGGCAATTGCATATTGCCATGGTCACTAGGCAATTGATAAGTTAATTAAAGCAATCTTCAGTCATGATTAATAATGGATTTAATTGGTAAGATGAACCGTGGATTGATTAAAGAAATTAACTCGAGATTACAAGCTAGTTGCTAATTCTACCTTTAATCCAAATGATTGTGTTGTGTCCACATTTATCTCCAATAATGCTTGGAGGGGTAGGCTCAACTATACTTTTGATTATTTTTTTTTTAAATCATTTTTATGTGTTTTTAGAATGTTTTGATGTGGTAGTGTTTAAAATAAACAATAAAAATAATATTTTAGATGTGTTTTTAAATTTTTTTTAAACAAAACAGTATTTACTATATTTTCAAACATGTCCGTAACCCTGCCTGCCTCTCCTAACTTCGCCCGTATATCAAGTGATTTTTAAAATTTTTATGTTATAATTTATATAAAAAAGATCATGATGTTTTTTTTTCTTCAAATTTAAGTATAGATAAATTAATTAAGACTCAATTGAATATATGAAAAACTAACCTAAAAATAATCTTAGAGGCTAAAGCAATACCCATATATAGAAAGAAAAAAAAATGTATTGGGAAAATTAGAAAAATGGATTCCACGTATTGTTTCAAATCTATAAAATGATTTGGCCATTAAAAAGCACCCCACCAACTAATTGATTATGGTATCAAAGTATGCAAAGATTTGACTAAAAAAGTTAGGCAAACACACACACAAAATTAGGTTAAATATTCTTTACTCATCCTGCAAAAAGTTTTATAGAAAATATACCATTTCTAATTATTTTATTAGGAGATAGGCTACGAATAAGGGCAAAACCTTTCACCTCTACTCCTTTCATAATCATCACGGAGAAAACGATGTTGTTTAAGCATATTTACACTAGGCATAGGAGGTAAGCACTTGTTGTCAACACCATTCCATCTCATTTAAGCTACTTAGTTTACTAATTAGATATGCTATCAACGCTTCAAAAAGTTCTAGAAAAAAAAAATATTAGTCATTAGTTTAAATAGTAATTTTAGTAATATGAAAAAAAAAACCAATAAATAAAACGATTTTTTTCTTAGAAAAACCCTTTAGTAATTATACTAAAAAATAACACTTTTTTTTTAAAAAAAAACCAACAACAATGTACTTAATATGAAAAAGTTAAAAAAAAATGCACCTTTTTGTGTGTGATTTTACTTTATCAACCATAAATAGCGTAGCCGTAGAGTAATTAATTGAACTAAAGTCTGATAAGATGATATTTTATAACACAATATATATATATATATATATATAATGATAGAGTGTAATCAAAAGTAGTATCATTAATTTATAAAATATCAATCATTTTTCATTAAGGAAATAAAGAGAAAAAGTAAATGTAGTTAATGACTAGAAAATAACTCGAAGGTAATATAATAACCATATACAGCCTAGTGTAAACTTGAAGATTAAACCTAGTAAATAGTTCAGTGATAAGAGATTAAGATTAAAAAATTTGATTTTTTAATGATTTTAGATTCGAGCCACGTGGTTAGTGATATGATAATCATTGGAGGTTCATATAGTCTTTAAATTCAAGGTATATGAGATTAGTTAAGTTACGTGCAAATTGACTCAAACACCAATGTTAATAACAAAAAAGCATGAAGGATGTTTCTATGGAAATAAGAAGAAGAGGTTACCTGCAGCATCAATATTGGAAACATTCAGGAACAAGACTTTCCATATCTTCCATCCAGAGATTTCATCATTTGCAGGTGCCATACATGTATCGCCCACATGCTAAAAGGGCACAGTGGCAATGAAATTTGGAGTTTGCAGCAGCAGGATTTCTTGTCTGAAAGCTGGTGCTACATTATTTCTTGTAGTGGCAGATTCTATAATAGCATATCTGTTTTTTTTTTTTGCAGAAACACCGCTGCCTTTTAGCAGGAACTTCTTTTTGCAGATATTGTAGCCATTAATCTCTAACGGATCTTAAAGAAACAAAGCTTTAAGCTCTTTTAATTTCTTTCTTTCCTGCTTCAGTGGGAGACTTCAATGATTTGCAGCATTCAGGATTCCTGCTTCTCGTAATGATGGTACATTTATATATTTTTTTCCTGTTAATTGTACTTAAACTGTATTTAATGCTTACCTAAGATGATTAAGATCATAATTAGCACAAAAAATTGATCACCTTGGAAAGCCTTACCAGATGTGTGTGTGTGTGTGTTCTTGGAGCCACATTTGTGTCTTGTCTGAGGGGAAGGGCTCGTGTTCATGTCGTACCCCTGCTAATGGGGATTCATTTAAGAGTTTTTTTTTTGGATAAAAAAGTGTAATTTGTGAGGAATTTTCAAATAATTAAAGAACTTACTGTATAATTGTGATGGTTGAACCAATATTTAAGCATCAATTATTGATGTTTAATTGCCTGCAAGATCTCATCAAATCATACAAGGTATGCCCTCACTTTCACACACAACACCAATCTAATTATTAAAGGACCTAATCAATTTCACAAGATAGAGTGCTGTTCTTTCTCTTCATCGAAACCTAATCAATTCCCAGTTGTAGCTAACACCATCGACCAACTAAAGGACAAAAAACATATAATCATCAACCACCATGTTTAAAGCAAGATGATACTAGAAGCTTGAAATTGAAAAACATGATTTTAAGTCCATTTTTGTAGTACAGAAGCTGCTGCACGTCTTTCAAGATCGCCCCATTTAATGAATAAAGCTTTCTTGTCACCATCCATGTTTTCTAGTAATTTGAAACTCTCAAATCGATAAAATATCCTTCTCATCACAAAGGGTGTCGAGATTGAAAAGGTCTGAATGTAGCACACAGTCATCATTAAATGGAACTTATACCTGCATGCGCTTCCATAATTAGCAATGAACTTCACAAATCAATCGAATTGTATAGTGACACTCATAATTAGTTTTAGAAATCAAGTGCAGCTCTAAAGATGATAGCAAAAGTGGCTCCGCATGTAATTTCTTGTGCTGCTGTCAAAAGATAAAAATGAAAGATGATGGCTACTGAAAAATATATGCACGCAAACAAGTCCTCCAGAAGATGGTAATTGAAATTCCTTGACTTTCTATGAGGGCAAAACCAGTCAGTATCTTCCCTTTCATATCAGAACTGATATGTCCCTAATCACACTAAATGATTAAGTAAGAACACAAGAAATAAAGAAAAGAACAGCATTTTCGCAACAGTTTTTACTCTCAAGTACACTTGAAAGCAAGCTCTGCCACAAACTATAATCTCATTGTCATTGAAATATTACTGATATCCCATTGTTTTTGTGGTAGAAACATGGCAGACCAAGAAATTAAAGAATGTATATCTACACTTGGAACTAGAATATTTGGCATTCAAGGCAGAAATTAGCTGTCTATAAGGTTGTACAGCAGTGAATCCGATTTTCATGAGATGCCGTAGTCATGATAAAAATGGGAAAAGGAACTGAAGGAAATAAAATGACAGCAATCCAATCCATTTTATCACTAAAATCCCATCAATCAAAGTTGTTTTTTCATGGAAAAATCCAACCAACACTACTAAATATTTTCCCTTTTCGACAAATTAATTAAAACACCACCACTGCTTAATTAGGTAAATCAAATCTTTTAAATTAGTACATGAAGAATAAAGCCAAGAAATTACAACTGGAAGCATCTTTTGCAGATATGAAGAGACTAAAAGCAAGTGGTTTCCCTGTCTTGACAGCAACTTGAAGGAAAAAAGTCACACGCTTGTCCATGATAACCAAAACTTGATCAGTAAATAATTACCTTTTCGGACAGCTGATAAAAAAAATTACAATCCATTTTTACATAATTATGATATGCCCTGTGAGGCCCGTATTCATATCTCTTATATACTCTTTAATTAACACCTTCTAATAAAATTCAAGTACTTAATTATCCATATATATCTTGGCTTGAAATTAGATATGTAGAGTTGGATATAAAAAGCTTATTTCTCCATTTTATTTTGTTAGGTTACAAAATTAATTGTTACCGAAAGATTCCTATTATTTGAAGCAAGAAATGTAAGCTTTTGTCTCCATAAGAGACTACAAGATGTGTGCATGGCGATGAGCTATATACAATATCATGCCAATGAGCCTTGTTTTGGATTGAATATCTATTGGAAAGTCTTAAGATACAGAATATTGAAGATTGAAAAGTAAAAACAGCAATCTCACCTAAACTTCTGATGTTATGCTTGAATGTCTGATAAAGAGATTGAATCAGCTAAATGCTTATGAAGCACAAGTACTCTATAAAAATGTCCCAACTGCCACCTTATGTGGAAGTGCTGTTGGAGTACTAATTAATACTATGTGAGGAAACTCACTACAATTTATATTCAGGGAAACCACAGAACGCGAATTATTCAACAGATGAATGTAACATACTGTGAGGGAGTGTCAATGTCTATTCAGAAATTGTGGGTCACCAACACCAAGCTGGACCCCTAATCGTGTGCAATTAAGGATGAAACCAAATTTGTACCACATTTTGTCTCCTATTCAGTTTCACTCCCAAAATCAGTACAAAATATTGTAAGTGTTAGGTGAGGCCAAAGTTAATATAGTGAGAGACATGATGAAAAGATTGCAGAAACCAAGAACATATGCAATTATGAGAGCATTGGATTTACCACCATATACACAATATAAAAAATACAATATATACATTTTCTAATTACCTTGTCTTTCTTGTGTTTTGTGAATTTAATTTACATATTGATTCTTGACACTACCTGCAGCCTAGTAAAGACAAACATGGAAGCATCCTGCCATGCAGGCAGGAGAGATACGGATAATATATTGTCTTTCTTGACATTTTTTAGTTGTTGTACGAGAGATAGCTGGATCTGAGTAGGTTAAAAATTCACTAATACAAATGTGTGATCAGTGTCTACTTGTGTATGTTTGCATATGCATAATTCTTGTATTTGCAACAAGGGAAAATAGAGGTGTTGATTAATGAGATCAAAATCACAGCATAATCAACCTGAAATTGCAATTTCAATGGTAATTAATCTAGAGATAAAGCAGTAAAAGAAAGGGAATTAAGGGAAGATGAAGCAAGAACCAAAGGATTAATCACCTGGGATGAAGAGCTTGTGACTCTGTAAGAGCAAATTAGACCCCAGAAAAACACGTTTCAGAATCTCTTGTGCTGTTTGTGAGTGAGTGATTGAAGCTGCAAGATGACCTGATGGAACCATATACTTATATAGCTCTAAGTTCAAGCTAGTTAATTTCTAATTAGGTTTCTACTTTTTTCCTCGAAAAATACATATACCATTTAGGAATAAGTTCACCTATGCGTCTTCCCCATTAGTGCAATTCCCTTTTCTTGAAAAATTTACAGGGAAAATCACCAATATATTCTGTTTTCATTGCCTAAGAACTCACAGGCAATTGATCATCATAAGATCAAAAACATGCATCCTAAACTAGCAATACAAACTACCACGATTCGGTCCATATATATATCTTTGACAATACCATTGATTTCTTTTCCTACCTACAAACACTGCTATAAGATTAATCTTAATATAAATATATATGAGAGCAATACGATCATTACCAGATCATGCTGGCAGCTTCAACCTCTCAAACCAACATATCAGACAAATCGAAGGAAGAACCAAAACGGGGAGGGGTAAAGGTTTGGCCTTTTTTGGGAAATTCAGGAAACTAAGAGGTCTAATTTAAAGGGAAAGAAGTTGAAGCTTTCTCACCTAAAGATTGACGAAGGGAAAGCACGAGCAGTGCATGATTTAGGGAGGGGAATCCTCGTGACTCTCCCTCTCCATTTATATAAATGCACCTCTCTCTTCTTCCTCTCTCTGGTGTACTGTGTCATAGATGGAGTATTTAATGGCGAGTCTCGGCCCTTCATTACAGCTATTGACACTGACCTCTTGCCTCCCTTAATTTCCTTCTCTCTTCTCACAAGGTTACATGAATGAATATATCAATGAAAAGGGACCACCACTGGGACCTTCTAACAATCAAAGAAACCCTGCTCGCAACTAAGATTATTTAATTTAATCTTACTGCTATATGTCAAAGAAATTAAGCTGTTAAGGTCAAACTAAAAAGTGGTTGAATGAGAAAAAAGTAACATGCATGATTAATTATACTTTTAACAGAGAAGTCAAATATTGTAAATAATAATTTCCATGAATATATATATAGGTTTGTAAATTAAATAATGAAATATTAGTTGGCATAAATCGTTTTACCCTCTCAAGAAGCGGATTAGGTGATGAGAAGAAGACTTTTTTGGAAAGAAGGTGAAGCGCGCAGAAGTATATATATTAAACCATTAAAGATGGGAAATATTTATTTTTCCAAGAAGACTTGTGCATCAAGTGATGTATCTAACTTACGAAGATGTCCTCATTAAGCATCCAATAGTCTATGTGCAGACCCATTTTATGCAAAAATTGAATGATTTTAGCAAGAAAAAGGTTAGAAATTAATCAAATGATGCCCTAGAGACACCGGTTAGAGTAAGGGTTAGCCTTTTGACCTATTCTAAGGGCAGGTTTTTCTAATTGAAGTAGCAGTCAGTCAGTCACATAGCATGTGGATTTGTGATTGGAAGATGGGAAAGAAAAAGGGTGATGCACGCCTGATAAATCTTGGCACCAACTAGGGTTTCTCTTAAGCAGATCTAGCAACTAAAAAAAATGGCAGTTGGCATGTGCTTAGCGAACAAGTTGGACCTACAGCCACGCCATTACAATGAACACTGTTCCATTTGTTTTTTTGAAGTGAATGTGTTGGCCAGGTTGGTGGAATCAGTAGAGGCCATGCTTTTGTCTTTAGCTTTGGGTGGTTCTTCTGTCTTTGGTTGACAAACAATGACATTCAGACAAGCCCTAATGGAAGGCATAAGGACCACAACTTTTTCTTTAAAATTTAGATTAAATGGATAGGCCTCACATGGTTTTGCTTTGTAGTTTAGCTCGAATAGCTGAGTCTTCTTTTGATTAAGGTAGGTGTGGTGGTGGTTTGTGAATAAACCATTAATGCAAGCTTAATTAGGGTTTTTTCTTTTCTTCTCTCGAATATATATCCTTCACCAAGTCATCGGTGTTTTCTTCTTTTCTCTGTGTTTTTGGTCCCACTTTTGCTTGGCTATTCATTTGTTCTTCCTTTATAGATAGGGTTTGGAGATGCCTTTTGTTTGCCCCTCAGTTATCATTTTCTGTGTGTCCACGCTGCTCTCATATCCATTATCTCTTAAAATAGGTTTTGTGAACGTAATTAATTCTCTAAGAAAATAAATAAAACCCACCGAGTAATTTCTTCTCTTTAATTTAATTTGCACCACCCTCCATTTTAGTTTCTTCTTATCCTTCACCATTATTTTATTTTTCCGGGGTAAAGCTCAAAGCTCATCAGTTGTTGGACAAAGACAGCACCATTAAAGCTGAGTTCTTAACCAGAAAGCTGGGATGCAGCTTCACTATTCACTGTATATGCTTTTAATTTCCCATAAAAGAAATAAGCATTAACGAATTCAAATTTCTGATGAGTTTTCCAAATCAAGCTCTGATCATGTGGCAGCACTTGTATTGCCAGGCCAAAACAAATCTATACTGTTATTATTAACTTTCTCCTACCCTTTTTTTTTCTTTTGTCCTGTAATTTGCGGTTCAATATGTACAGTGTTTTAAGTTTTAAAGAAGAAGGAGAAGAAGCAGGTGCCTAGGAAAATCAACTCTAAAAAGTAAAATCCTCCATTGATGTTCTTTTCCTATTAATCGAGGTCAAGTAGCATCAGATGGGATCAAGAGAGGTGACAACTTGTACCAACCAGAAGCTTTTGAGCCAGTCTTCCTTTGACCTTTCCACAGTTTTTTTCTCTTTCTTTTAATTTCTCCCTCCTTCTTTACATCTCTCTCCTCGGAAAATGTATTTGTTGATTGTCCTATATGTCTCATAACACGCGTAATTTGAACTTTAGCTTAACCTTGAGCTAAATACTTAGGTCCATTGCTCATGGAATCTTTTCCTTTCCTGTTCTGTAAAGTATGAACAATTAAGAAAGATTGATTGATTAATATGACTCGCTAACTGCTCAAGCATTTCTATGACCTAAATCTTGGGAGAAAACTTTTTGGTTTCATGGAGAAATATCTAGGGTTTGTTGGAAGGAGGAGCTTCACCAACCTAATGTCACTTGTCCCTCGTTAATTGGCTTGGGACTGAGAGTAGAGGCCAATTGTTCTTGCGAGTCCAGAACCCTACTTTTATTTTTCTGGTTCTTGTAGAATGATCAACCCATCAAGAAATGGAAAAAAAATCTCTGTGTACATCTATCTAGTATCTACCAAAAATAGGAAAGTTTTGTGCTGCGCGCATATGTATGAACAATTGTTAGAGAAAATTATATTTATATATGTATGTATATATATATAGTATGCTAGGCTGGATAACTTGGTAGTCAAAAACATTAAGCATTGTAAATTGTGCATGTATATAAATATTGTAATTTTTTGTGTCAAATTGTAAATACATATTGGGACACTGTTCTAAAAAGAAGTACTGACGTGTCACTCGGAGAGACTAGTTAATAAAATCGGAATTTTTTTGTCCAATTAAGCCACTTGTGGGGGTCCAAGGCAATGTGATTATGTTTCTATGTTTCCTATGCTGATCATGAAATAATTAAATTAATGTGTGATGCTTTCGATAATGACCATGGCAAACATGTTTAGTTCAAATCTATGTGAAAGATAATGATTAAGATGCATTAACCATAGTGACAGGTGATATGTTTAAAATGAAATAAAAATGGGAAAAAAACCAAGCTAAATTATTTTTCTCGTATTTATATAGGAAAAATCGAAATCAATCCTTAAAAGATGTGTTTTATGTTGTTGTAATTAATCTGTTCTATACTAATTTAAAGGAGCTCTATCAGTTCTTCAAATGATTTACAAGAGGAAGGTTGGCTCTCTTAGAAGCTATTTGGGAGGGTGTTTGAAACGCCATTTCTTTTTTTTATTATTTTAAATGATTTTTTTGGTATTTTTAAATTATTTTGATGTGTTGATGTCAAAAATGATTTTTAATAAATAAATAAAAATATCATTTTGATGTATTTTTAAATGAAAAGTACTTTCAAAAGCAACCGCAACAACTCTCCCAAACAGGCCCTTAATTTTCTTGAATTCAAACTTTAGAGTTGATATCTAAAAACAAACTATTAAATTATTTAAATGCAAGGGTATATTTCTAAAATTATTTAAATGCAAGGGTATATTTCTAAAATTATTAGAAGAATAAGCTTAGTTTTGATTGATGTACAAACTGATTTCAAATTCAAAAGTGTTTTGACCATGGATTGAAAAATAGAAAAAGAGAAGGAAAATTATTGACTAATTAGCTATGATTTGAAGTCCATAGCTAAGATGTAAAAGTAACCGACAAATTTAATGAATTATTATTTCATTCTTACAATTAGTGATATTACGAATATAGAAGCACAACTATTTGGTGGTAGAAAGCTCAAAATATTTATATTAATATTTATATGGAATCTCTTATGGCTCCAAACTTTGAAAGTTTTCAAATTTGTCCCTTAAGTTTAAGGACTAATTCAAAAAATAAAAATTGAATACCTTGGCTGCTCGAAATATTATTTATTTTATTTTTAACCCTTAGTTTATTTCATCTTGAGATCGATCGACCCTTACATGTCCTTTCATTGGCTCCCATTTAAATAAAATATTTAGTGCTTTTCTATTCTTTTTCACAAATTAAGGTGAAGTCACCATACCGTCATTGAAGCACCACAAGTTGACTAAAGATTCTCTTATGCATGTTAGTGCTCTAGAAGTATCAGTGTCGTGGAGAAGAAGATGTGTCCAGGGTTGACAAGTCAAGGCACATCGCTATGAGGTTGAATCATAAAAGGAATTATTTGCTTTCTTTCCCAATCGGGTCTCAATTGTTTTGGGCAAAAGTTTGATATGATAATACAAAAAAAATATATAAATAAATCCAGCCCAAAAAACTAGTATAAGAAAAAGGTTGAAGTATAAAGTGTAAATGAAATCATATTTTTTATAACGAGAAAATAATTAAAATCTATTTTTGAGAGACTGAATTGATGTGATAAATCAAGAAAAAATAGGGTTGGCCCATAAAAGAAGCATCATCCAATAAGTTATAAATCAACTGTTATTAATAATTTTCTTTCTTTCCTATAACTAAGAAAAAAAGATTGTTAAAGATGTAAAAATTACTTCCTAGAAAAAAAAAGTCTGAAAAATTGTGGGTAGATATACCTTCATAGGTTTTTTTTTTTAAAAAAAATAGTATGGGGATGTTTATAGATATAATTGGCATGAGTTTTAATTTATGATATTTTATCAATTGTAAATTCAATCCATTCAATTTTTTTTTTTTAATCTTGAATGAGTTAGATACATCGTGATGAGCTAATTTTTGTATGAACACTATATATATATATATATATTCACGAGTTATATTTATATTGCTAATTTTCATGAGTTTAATTGGGATAAGATTTGAGCTCAATAATTGAGCTCAAAATATTTTATAAATTATAGTAAATGATTTAAGTTTAATACATCAATCGAATCAATTGATTAAAACAAAAGAATCAATTCAGTTGTGATAACACAATGACTTTGTAATTTGTATAGAAGTGCATATGTTGGATTAGGTTGAACGAGTTTTAAAACTTTGATCTGTCATCTGACCTATGATATTAATTTATTAGATTTTCAAATAAGATTTATATTATCTTATTTTTACTTGTTGAGTCAAGTCAAATAATATAAATATTTGAAAAAACCTTCTGAATACTCCATGTTTAAATGGAGTACTTCCAAATTCTAACTTCACTAGCTCGTACCCAGCTCTCAAGTAACCTAAAGTGGAGTAGTCATGAATCTAAATTCTTCATAATAAAATAAAAGAAAGAGAGAAACCATCTTACGAAACCCAAGTCAGGGGAGAACCTTTTTATAGTTTGAATCATATTTTTATCTTGGCACAAAAGCTAAAAAAATAAATAGACGGGAGTAAATTAAATTAATTAGACGGGAGTAAAATATTAAAAACAAAAAGAGAATGCATGGTGAACGTCATGGCTGAGGTAGTAACTCTTTGGCTATGAGCTAATTATTGTATTAATATATTAAAATAATTTTAAAAAATATATAAAAAAATGAAATTTCTGTTTGTTATTACGTTTCAAAAGCGTTTTTTTTTAAAAAAAAATTGAAAGTTTTTTATTTTTATTTTTTACTTTAAATTAATTTTTTTGTGTGTGTTTAGATTATTTTAATGTATTGATATCAAAAATACTTTTTAAATTACTCACTTGTAGTACTTGTTGTGTGAATTAATATTATTATTACAAAAAAATATTTTTTACGTTGCTCTCAAAATATTAACTCTTCCCTAGTTCATTTGACGGCCAAGCCCAAGAGATTCATGCTTCAAAAAGATCTCAGCATCAAATTGCTAATAAATGGGCTAAAGCCTAAAGAACTGCTGGTGGTTTTCAACAGTGAGAAGCTTTGATTTTCGTCAGACAGTGATCAGCCATTTCACCATTAGAAACGGAAGGCACTTTCTGTCCCGGAACATCTGCCACGCAGAGAATTTCAGTACAGAACATGTCCATGATTTGCAGACGGAAGGTAGCAATCCTCCAGCACCAAGCTGACAAAACAGGTTGGGATATCAACCTGAAGAATTAGCAGGGCCAATGAAAGCTTCTTCCAGCAACATCTGAACGACAGTTCTCTTACGGTTATGGTTATTTTTTTTTTTTATTTTGGAAACCCACACCTGGAAAGTGTATTTTGTGAACTCAGGTGAGTGAGTAAAATCCTGG
The DNA here is from genome assembly GCA_029228605.1 of Salix koriyanagi. Taxonomy (NCBI): domain Eukaryota; kingdom Viridiplantae; phylum Streptophyta; class Magnoliopsida; order Malpighiales; family Salicaceae; genus Salix; species Salix koriyanagi. The sequence goes on along the minus strand of CM055341.1, from coordinate 12,213,921 downwards.
TTGTCCCAGATTCTTATAAGAGATGCACGTTCTGATTCGAACTCAATCGCATATCCAAGCACAGAAATTTTAGTTGGTTCACAGATATATTGAGGTTCTGGCCGATCACCTCCAAGGCCTAACTCAATTAATTTCAGGTAGCCTGGCTCCAGGTTGAAGGAGTTCTCAAAACAACTCTGCCAAGTCTCTTTTAATTTATTTCAGGTAACCTCCAGGTTGTAAGAGTTCTTCGAGTCTGATTTTCTGAATTCAAATTTTGAGGTTTCTTTAACTAGATCAGACTAGTGAGGAGGATGTCCTCTAGAAAGAAACTTTATCTTTGATCAAAGCGTATAGAAATCCAACAAATCCTGTCCAAACTAACATAACTTTACCAAGAGCTCATCTCTTCGTAATTTTTTTTAATCATTTTTTCTTTTCTATTATAGAAATCATTATTCTCAGAATATGTGCCATTCTGATAGTCCTGTTTCCCGACGGCAGGTCATATTGATTAATATGGAGAAAAAAAGAAGAAATGGGTGAAATAGCTCAGGCACGATGGTTTCAGGCTGCTGGGCACAATTTTTTTTCTTTCCGAGAATCATTCTTGGCTAATTTCTATGTTCGGCCAGCCTTGATCTGCTTGTGACTTCACAAATTGAGCCAGGAGCTTGATCTCTTCATCCTGCAGCCGTGGCCCCGAACGTGCACTGTCCTCTCGGAGTACAGTTTCTCGCCGAACCCCTATCAGCATCGCAGCACCTATAATCTCCTCGGCCGAAATCGAGAAAAAACAAATAAACATGGAAGCAGATATATACTTCGATTTCAATGGAAAACTTACAGGCATTCTTCCTTTTGCCGAAAGTATGTTATGCGATATATTTCTTCTTCAGTGTCGGCTCCATTTCTGCATCATTCAATTTGTTCCTACCTCTTTAGAAGAAAAAAACAAGTTTTTCAACCCTAAAAGACAGAGATTTTGATGGTGATTACGTTTGTATATGGATTATGTAAATAATTTATGAATTAGCATTAGTCTGGCTGATGATAGCTAGCAGAGTTATGGACCGGCTATCAAATGAATTCAAGTACCTTTGTAGGTCCTTTGTGAAGAGAGTTGCGCCCTGAAATGAATAAGAAACTGACATGAATTAAAATGGAGATTTGAGAGATGGTGATGGGAACTGTTTATTTTTGCTTTCCAACTTATTTTTTAATTAAAATGTTTTTTGTAAAATATTTTGATGCGTTAATAATGAAAATAAAAAAACTAACATTTTAATATATTTTTTTAAAGAAAACAATATCCACCGTGATTTAAATAAATAAAAAAAAAACTGACCGGTTGAATTATGTTTCCCCCAGCATCATGACAGCCAATGCAAGTGCGGCTAAACAAGGAGGCACCTTTTTGAATATCTAGGGTTTGTCCTAGTGACACTGCACAAACAAAAGCTAGCTTGGTAAAACAACCCAGAAAATTTAATCCCTTATATTGTTAGAAAATTAAATAACGTTAGAAAAAGGATCTACAATTTATTTTTTTGGGTTTTTTTTTCTTAAGCAAATCCCCATATATATATATATATATTTTTCCTTCAAAATCACACACACACACACACATATATATATTTTCTAATTTTCAATGTCCTAGCATTTTGACACATTTGTTGCATGTGTACCAATGATATTCTTATAAAAATATTAATTTTATTTTTAAGAAAAATAAAAAATATATATTAAAATATAATAGAAATTATATGTAGGAATAAAATTTAAATAAAGATCATCTAAACTGTTAACATTATTATATCAGCATTACAATTTTTTCACTTTAAAGAGTTCATTTTAATAAATGTGAGGTAAATGCTAATAAGGATATAGCTAAGGATTCTTTTCCATCTAATTTTCGTTTAAGAAGTCCTTTTTAATCTTAGTAGAGTATGCCAAAAGTCATAAATTCTTTCCTTCAAAGGTCCAATTTAACAACTTATTGAATCTTGGTATTATTTTATTATTTTTTGAGTTTTAGTTATATGTCGAATGGATAAACAATTTTATTTTATTATTTTGTTTATTTTATGCTATTAAAAGTCTTAGATGATGTGTGTAAATATGCATATAGCAGAAGAATATGAATAAACTATTTTCTAGGAATTACAGTAATATGTTTTTTAATTTTGACATAGAGTAGATAAGAAGATATTCTTTGTATGGCTGTAAGTTACCTGGGGTACTGTTGCCAATGGGAGATAAGGATACAATGGCCGCCATTAGAGGCAGAGCCAAGCTCTTGGCAAACTTCACTTCCTTTTGCTTCAATGCAACTGGGTTTTGGCTTTCTCCTCGCCTTTCGTTTCCCTTCCATCGTAAAATTCTCATTTTTTAAAACCCTAAGCAAGCTTGCAAATCGTGAGCAAAAACAAAGGGAGAGATAAAGATACATACCTTTATCAAAAGAGAGTTAGGTCCGTCGCTGCAACAAGACATCACGGATGGAATCCACATCGATCTTGGGGTTCGGCCGTGGCAAGATAGCGTTTACTGATCGGAGGCAGGCAGTGGAGAGAGGCAAGAGCGATATATGGTTTATGAATTAGCAACCTATATTGGAGACTCTTGTAATTAATGCAATGTTACTCCATAGAATATAAATGGGATTTTGAATTATAGTGCTATTTTTTCATAGTTTTTTTTCATGTGAGTAAATTTTATTATTAGAAAATGTATTTTATGGACCCGAGTAATTGATTAAAATCGTAGTTGTTTTTAGGTTTTTATAAGAAATGCACATATTAACTCAAATTCAAGATCTATTATATAGATTATAAGCTATCTACTATCACGCCACGTCTCTTGAGGAAGTGAAAGGTTATAAAATCAAGCCCTCTACCTTCAGAGTTATATATACTATTATTTGCATAAAAAAATCAATGAAAAAAATATAACTATTTGAACAAAATATTAGCAACATTTGTTTTTTTCATAAGAACATTTAAATACAACATTCACATAAAATACATTGCTCTCAAATTCTTGCGTTAAGTGACATGATGCATGGACAATATATTTATCTTTTAGCCGAAGAATAAAATTCGTCTAGGGTGAAGTGGTGAAGGGTGGAGCCTCAACCCTTAAAAAGAAAATTACAATATATCCCCTATAAAACTAAATTTTAAAACCAAAACTAGTGAAATTTAAAATTCTGCTGCCCTATAAATATTTTCCTACTTTTGAAGCCCCCTTAAAAATAATTCCTAGCCACGTCCTTGTAGGATCATATGAATCATTTATACAATAATGTATTTCATCTAACCAATTCAAAGAACAAAGGAAAGAATAAGGGAGTATTTGGGAAAACAAGAAAAATATATTTTTGAAAAAAAAATAATTTTTGTTTTGTTTTAATTATTTTTGTGTTTTTAGATCATCTCGATGCGTTGATGTGTAAAAATATATTTTTTAATTTTTTAAAAAATTTATTTTAATGTATTTTTAAATAATAAATACTTTTAAAAACAACTTTAAACACACTCCCAAACAAGTGATATCCAAATATTTTCTTATAAGTTCAAGTAAATAATTAATGGTGACTAAATTATCAAGATTCAAACTAACTCTAGGATCACAATTAACCAACAGGGACTAAATCGGATAGCATCTATTTGAAGGGGGATTCAATGTACAAATTATTTGGCCTTTTCTCCAACAAAATGCGATGTTAGAAGCCGAAAATTAAGAGCTACATTATTATTCTCTCAAGAAACTTGATTAGTCAACAAAAGAGAGTTGATTACATTACTCAAGAAAACGACATCTAATTTCTTATGTCAACACAAAACGACACCACATAAGATGGTTGAGCAAATACTTTGCTCCCACGTTTACGAAATCCACGGATTCTTTGCAAGAGTTTCTTCTATTATAGTTTAATAGAGATTATACTTATTTATTGATTTAAAAAAATATTCTGTAATATGAATTTTATCGCGTACGAATTATTTTATGTTTTAAATCATCTTATAATTTAGTCTATTTTATATATAAACTATATTTTTTTAAAAGTTTGTAATCGAGAACAATCTTGGTAAATTTATAAGATATTAAAGCTAATGTTTCAACATTTCTTTCATCAAAACTATTATTGTCAAAATATAATTCATATTGTACTTTACCCTTTAATTTGAAAGGATTGTCATACTAATTAAAATTTATATCTCTCTCTTAATTTTGATATAAATAAATAGCTTATGTGAATTAATTCCAGATCTAAACACCTAAAAAATTAGTTTGAATAGACCATTTAGTCATAAAACAAAATTAAGATGCACTTGAGGACTTGCCCCGACCCTAATTCATGTGTTTGAGTCACCTTTCTGTGCATGCTTGTCACCCCTTGAGATGTTTTTTATATATTTACTCAGTTTACAGGATGTTCAGTAAACCTGAGAATTAGTTG